>CAADRB010000084.1:279116-364808 GCA_900708905.1 Hymenolepis diminuta
GTGCTATTAAGAAATAATCTATCAGAATATTTCCCGCCCATCCCGAAATCTCTCACCACTGATCTCTCTTTTGGACTGGGATATTATTATTTATGTTCATCATATAAAGGGAACTTTTCTCTTGAAGTGAATCAAACTAAAATTGTTCAATAGGATTAAACATGGGAAATTTTTACTTCTTTTGCAAATAAAAGTTAGATTCAAATAGCTTTTAAATGATTTTATCTGTAATGAGCATAAGAGAAAATTTAATTGAAACTTTAAAATACAATTTCTATGAAAGACATGTAAATTCATTAACAAAAGAAATTAAATTATACTTTTTTTATTTTTAACAGATGAGAAAAAAGCGAAAGCATCTAATTGGAAATAAATTACGCAAAATGCCGATAATCCTAGAAAGAGCCAGTTCAAACAATGGTAGCACAAAGGAGATAGATGGAAATCTCCTAAATGAACAATGTTCCCTCAAATTGAATCCCACTATAACTGCAGGCGATTTAGAAAATGGAACTGAAGAAATAGCATTGAAGAACGAAAAGAATCGAGTCTCCGAAATATGGAAGAATAGGTTAAATTCTGCAGGAAAGTCTCCGCTTCCATCTCCTCAGCCAAGTTTACCCTCAATCGTACTTGTAAACAACTCTCTTCCAACTAATAACAAGGTGAATAAGCTTAAGTGGCCTAGTCTGAAAAAAATCAAAATTGATCAAAACCAGAACCGACGGATCTCTAACCGAGGTTTCAAGGGCAATGGGGTGCTACAGAATATGAAGACGGCTGGAATGTTATTTGTAGTGGCTATTGTTTACATTATTGCCCTTATTCCAGCCTTATTAATGGCCGCTAATTTGATTCATATATACTTACCCGTATTTTACATGTACTATGTGAATAACGCCATTAACCCTATTATCTATTGTTTCGTGAATCCCGCCTTCCGAGAAGATGTGCAAAACTTTTTCATTTCCCGATTTCGCAATTTGCGTAAGGTCCACTGAGATCGAAGAAATAGATGAAGATTTTGTATTTCTTTCAATGGATCCTTTTAAATTTCATGGGAGAGTAATGTCTTATGTTAAATTCTCACAGAATTCCTTTACAGAAGGAAATTAAATTATATTTTGGCTTAAACTTAAGAAATACACATTTAGAATATTTATTCTCTTATTTTTTCTGAAAAACTGAATTTCTTCACTAATATGTTGATATTAATTTTTCAGTGTATAAAAACATTTTATCCAGTTTGCAATAGATGAAAACATAAAATATTCCTTCTTATGGCAAAAGATTCCTTCTAAGTCATGTTTAAGTAGTTGAATTAAGCTTTAACATTTAATTAAATTGAAGGTGCCCCATGAGCTCCAGTTAAGCAAGTTTTCAAATTTTAATTATTGTTTTTAGTTACTTTTGCGGCTGTTCTTCAAAATGAAAAGTTTTTGTACCCTGTCTCCAAACGCAAGATCCTTCTTTATTTAATTATATGTCTTTTAAAACAATAAGAAATAGATCGCACATTACGTGCTTTTATTTGTTTTTCTTATGAATTCTAACTTTGGGCACGTTAGGTCTGGCAGTCGAGTAATCTTGTGATGGGAGATTAATCGTTCCAAATCTTACAGTTTGCAGCTCATTACTGTAGACATCTTAGATAGTAGAAAGAGACACTATGAACCATGGCAAAATTAAGAAAAGAATAATGATAAAGCAAGCTATCGAAAAAATTATTCTACTTTGAGAGAGTACTAGGCGATTTCTTGAATATCGTAATGGGATAACAATTATCCGTTAAGATATTTTAGGATCTCACTGAGAAAAAATACTTTGTAATTGATGGTAATATATCAAGAATGTGATTTCACCATAAACTAAATCATGACAGTATACACAATGTCTTTATTTGTTGAAATAATTCAAAGAAAGCCTACTGATAAGACTGAAAGATATCGGTAAAGATTTTTCGATATTTTATTAGGGACATCACCGCCAAGAAAATGAGCATTCAGAAATGAATATCTTCTAATCAAGGTCATTTTTAAACCATAAAAATGAGTAAGGAGAAATAGCACTGATGTTATAGTAATTGGATTTGTACATTTCAATTGCGATAATGGTTGCTACATCCTTAGTAACTGACAAATACGTTCATAAGTAGCTAAATTTAAGATTAAAAAAGGAAGTAACGCGCTTGGAATAATTATTATATAATAATTTTTAGCAATGAAAGAGTATTTTTGTCTTTAGAAATTGTCGATAAATAGTAACCCTTAAAACTGTCTTAAACGGAATGATTAAATTATTTTGTGTCGCAAAAATTTATATTTTTTCAACAGGTATATAAATAAACAGACAAAAAATAAAGCAAATCAATTTTATCGGCTAATTAAAATAAATTTGAATATTTAGGCCGTTTATATTTTTGTACAACTTTCTACAAATTAATTAATTCTAGATCTTTGACACTTAAGTTTAACTGAATGACTGCAATGCGCAGGTTAAAATATTGTCCTCCCTCCTTTGCTAGAGATGGCAGAACATTCTCTAAACATGGTGCCTATACCCTAAGAATATTCTCAGAATACCTAAGTTATTCTTTGCAGCTCAATAAAATTCTTTACTCTATTTACTTTGCATTTAAGCAAAATCTGTCCTAGTTCTTTATGTCCATCTTATTCAAATTGAACCACACCCTGATATCCTCTTTAATATAGAAATGGAAATAAGCATTGAAAATTAAGATAAAAATCTCTTTTCAAGCAGATGTTGAACTATACGTCTAGAAATGTTTCCAGATTTATGATACTTTAAAAAATCTGTTACCTTGGTTAGGAAAAAATATCAATATATTAATATTTTAATTTTAAGATATCTGCTTAGTTACTTTGTTAAAATATAAGAGATTACTTCTTTTTTTCTAAATCAATGCAAAAGTATTACTGCCATTGCTGAATGATTTATTAATTTATGGTTCAATTATATTCCTCTTAACTTCCCAAAATAAAGGAAGTCGATATTGTTAAGAAAGATTTTTCGATGGGTTGAAGAAAAGCACCCTATTACCTGATCATCAGAAATTTAATTTTAGTTTGAAAAGTTCCAGTCTCTTTTAAATCAAGATCTGATGCAATATTTTTGCGAATATTTTTCATATACCTTCAGAACCTTGTCAGTTTTTATAGGTTTGATTGAGAGTTTTATTACATAATGTCCGACATATGCTATAAAAACTTAGCAAGAAGCCAGAATTCGTAACCGAAGTATCAAGTAATCACCCCACAAACACAATAGATGAAATCATTGCTAGAATGTTGAGAGTTTTAATCACAAAATCTGGTGGGAAATTATCAAAAGTGAATAGTTACATTCTCATTCGTAAGACATGATACTTTGTTCTTACATGGCGGCTTTATTTGTTAAGCAACTACAATATATTGTTACAGTTAGCCAATTTCAAGTTTGCTGACGAATTTGTATGTTCTTTGCATCGTTTCGCATACGAACAGCTACATATTCTCCTATTTGTACTACTTTTAATGCGTTGTTCATAGCAACTTGAATAGTTGGTAGCTTTGCATGTTTTTATGACCAAATGTGAATTCTGAACAACAGAGAGGTAAAAACTACCTCATATACAAACAACAACAAGCAAGGAAATGTTCTTGCTGATTATCCACGTTCAATTGAAGAAAACGACGATTTTGAATTCATGAATATACAAAATAGCTTATTTTTCATTCTTATAAAGGCATTTACATTTTATTGATATAAATATTTTAATATGTTCATAATGTTCGTAACATACAATAAAAAATGCGTTTTGCATTTCTTCCCTTGTTTGCGTTCTCTAATATTATCATTATCATTATTATGCTCCACAACAATATAAAAATTACAATTGTTAATTTTGGGAAGCAAATAAAATTTATTATCATAACGTTTAATAGATGTTAAAGGGGAGATAACCACTGAGAACGGAGAAAAGTCAGTGTAGGAAAGAGCCTGACTCCATTTGATTTTATACTGGAGTTGTATGATATTATTACATTAGCAGTTCACGTTAAAAAATCAAATTTTGCTATTCATTGTCCGAATTGTAGTAAACGCTCATCTACAAAGTTCAGCTCCTATTGATCGATATTCTCTATCTATAGGAGAGATAGTTAGCGACTAACTTTTCAGAATTATGAAATAAATAAACTGTCCAATTTTTTTTAAAGGGCTTAAATCAAATTCTAAATTCCAAATATTTCGAAACTCAATTTTCATGATTTGACATTTATTTCAATGTCCCACTGATTAAGTTGCATTCTCCCTGAGAAGCAACAGAGGTCAAAAATTTTATATATTGAATGTTTTATCTCATGATCCTCTTCAATAGGTATTATTCATATTTACGTGAAATACCTCAAGGCTTATTAGCATTTGTTAAGCCAATTTGTTCATTTCCAAATTGCTGGAAGCTTCATTTATTTACAAATTGACATGCAATTTACGATTCTTATTCGGACAAATTTGCCGTTGCTAAATTAATGCATTTTATAAGAAATATTAATACATTTTATCATCTATATTTAACATAACTCACCTTACTAATGAACGGAATTCGGGCTGCTGAATATCATTTGCTTCGTTTAGCCTTTTCAAGCTTTGAAAGTAAGAGGTGAGGAACATTAGCAAGGCTAAGGATCATTATTAAGGAACCCAATCAATTAGCTCCGAACATTGTGGACAGTCATACGCCAAGTCGATCGTGGGACGAATTGTGAAAAATGTAAACTAACCATCCAGCAATTATTGGAAAACCTGAACCAAAACATCATTTAAGGTAAGATTTTTTTACTCCTCTTATCATCTGCTAATCCCTTGTCTTTAAGACTGACCGATTTCAATTGCTTTCCACAATAATAAATCATAAAATTTTGGTGTTACTTTGAGCAGAACTAATGCGCTTCATGATTCTATACGTAGCCATAGTTTGTGGCCATCCGTACGAGATTTAAATCCGTTAAACATTTCCAAACTTAATTTATTGTATACATCTAACAAAAATCAGTTTTGCCTTAATCGAATATTTAGGCATTCAAAAGAATATTAAAAAAAGCTTTTGCGACCAATTTCACGATTTTTATATTTGCAGTTTTGGCAGCGAATAAAAAGCCGTGGTTAAACTTGTCAAAGTCGGGTGAAATATGCCTGCAGACAAGTGTAGTATGTCAAAATTACTGATAGATCTTATTGGAATTCGTGAAAAAGTGGTCGAAATTAATTCAATGGGGAGCAAAAATATTATCTCTCAGAAATAATAGCATTATCTCGAACAATATATATATATATATATATATATATTAGTCTCTTCCCTCTTAGAAGGCACCTGTCACTAATTAACTGATCAAATTACAAAGTTCTAAATATCCTAATTACATGCTGTTTTGTTGCACAATTTTCAGAAACCCTATTTCAAATAATTTCTTCAATTTGCACTCATAATACTTATTCTTTCAATTATTAAGGGAAAATTAATGCACTTTGAAAGCCAGCTTTAATTAGTTTAGGGCATTTGATTTAGTAATTTTTGTTGGGCATGTTTTATCATTGACTTCAGCATTTATACTTTTTAGCCTTAAGTATTAAACAAATTTTAATAATAATTTTCATTTTTAATATTAGTTAATTCAGACACGTAGCGTTTCGCATTTACGATGTCAATTTGTGTTCATGAAGTTTGAGAAGAATCAGCGGATCAAGGAACAGAATGATTTGTGATCCTGCGGTCAGTAGCATGATGTTATCATGCTTTAGATTATTTTTTAGGAAATCTCTTTAATTTCAGTGGACAAATTTCTACAGCATATGCATAATTATTGCCAAAGAAGCAAAGTGTAAAGTTCCAGCATCCCTTAGGTGCAGTTTAGTGTGTTATTGTGATTAGTTTCAGACCAAAGTCGACCGATAATAGTTAATCAACCAATTTATTCAAAAGCCGTATGCAGCATACGAAGTGGACAGTAAAATGTATAAAGTTCACATCCTAGTACATTGAAGTGTGAGCTTTGTTAGGCTTTATAGGTACCTTCTCTGTATTTGAACAATCCTTTTCAGCTTGACTTTGTCTTCAAGATTATATTAATAGAAGCATATATACTTTATTCAGTTGAGAAACTCTAAATGTAGAATAATTATATGAAAGTACGCGTCTGGTAGTGCATCCGTGAATTAAGTCAACATCCATTTAATTACTTTGGTAACTGGGAGCATATATCCCGTGTGTGCATATTTGTGCATCGATACCTAAACAGTTACCAATCGTCACGCCGAGACGTCGGCGACGTGACATGACTGACATCCCGACCACTTGCGTACTGAACTGGCAACCTGAAATACTTGACTAATTCGATCTATTCGGTTGATGTGACCCCAGTGGACATAACGTTATTACAGTTCTAATGAAGCATCTAATTTAGCGTTGAAAATTTTCTTAAATATGTGAGACAAAATTTTGAATCACGCGGCTGGCGCTGCAGAGGAAAGTCACTTTTATTTATATACGTTCATTGAAGCAGAAATATAAGATTTTTTGGGCTTAATCATTTTTCATAACTTTATCCTATTAAACAAAGTTTAAATTTATTTTATTCAAAAATGTTATAAAATATTTCAATAAGTAAATTAAGAATAAAAGCCAATTACACTTCAAAAACACCTTATTAAATTCACTTGGGTAAGCATTAAATACAGGTGAATTGGATGTTATCTCTCTGTTAATGGTATAGAAAACAGCAAAATTGACTGTCATTATTACTACACTTTGCAAATGAAAATCGATCCACTTGCAACTAATCACTGAGGCCTGCTAACTAACCAACACACTCTACTTAATGGGAAAGTTAATTCAGCAAAAGCACATCAAACTGCATCATAATCATTAGAATCTACAAAGGTCTATTTCCGTTTTATTAAAGGGGAAATTCTTGCGGTTTATTTCTTAACGTCGCGGTGATTATAAATTCCAACGCGCATTAAGTTTGTGAATTATGTTGCGAAGAGGTCTTTCTGGACAAGTGCTGGTATTATATAGCATTTTGCAAAAGTTTCTATTTTAAGGGCAGTTCTGAAGAAGCTTTTAAAAGATCAGATCAGTTTTAGGAGCTCATTTCGAAAAAATATCGAAAATTCCGAGTATTCTACGTATTAACTGCAAATTTAAATATTCTGGATTCGGTGATAGCGAATATAGGAAAATGGGAAACAAGTTGTAGTGAGCTACATACTATAGCCACTAAACATATAATTACTAAGAATAAGTAGATAGGCATAGGAATATTAATTGTATTTATCTGAGAGAAAAAGAGAGAACCAAAGGGTGGTCTAGTTTGCTATAGTCTTTAGTGGTTTGAAATTAAAGCTTTTTATCTTGTACTTTAACCTTCCCATCATCTTTATCTCGGTCAAATAAATGATGCTTTTAATTTTTATTTTGAATGAATTAATGTCAGTTTAAAATTTAATGGTCAACTCTGACGAATATTTTATTTCAATACTGTTTATATACTCTCAGCTTAATAGTACTAAATGAAAATCCGGCTGTTTTACCGTAGTAATAGGTAAAATTTAATTAAAACAAGAAGATTCTAATAATTCAAAGTAAATTGCTTGCAGTTTTTTAAAATTTGTCTGTGATTTAAAAAGATGTTTCACGATTATTCTCCTAAAATAAAAAAATTTACTGCCTAATCTTGTGATATAGCATTGTGCGTACTCGTCTGGCGGATTAAGTCTGTTGATAATAAGAGCAAATCATATTTAACAGCAACTGTTTATAACGGCATGAATTATAAATGTCATTAATTCTTATCTACATTAATTTTTATCTCGATTATCTTATTGATTTTTATGCATTTTATTGTTTTTTGCACAGTAATTTTATTTTAATACTTATATCTATATTCTCTCACTTTTTATTGACATTGCCTCATCTACCTTCTGCGTTATGAGCTCCACTCTACCATATGTGAAGACTTATTAGTAAAAGCGGCTAACTTCCATCGGTTTTCTTAAAGATTACCTCCACTTAACCTGTCGCTATATAATTTTGCGGTTGCAGAATGTTCATGTGATAACTTGTTCACTGGTTTACATTCAAAAGTTGAAAGTTCATAATTGTTTCTCGGGATTACTGACCAAGTTTTTGCCCAAACTCTCCAGTGTTAATTCTTTGGCAGTTTAATAATTACCGTAATCGGCTTTGCTACTTCAATAAAGTTCCTCTTTTAAAAGCAAAAATAGCAGCATGATCTTACAGGATTTAAGCATTACACGTGATCTTAACATAGCTGAGTTCACGAAGCTGAGTTCACTTAAGGTAAGCATGACAATATTAAATATCAGACAACATAAACAGCGATTTTGATTGAATAATATTAAATTTTGTAAATAATTTAAGCATTAAGTATTGCCAAATCCAAAAGTAAATATTAGGCGCTTAGGATCCTGATAAATTTTTAAATACAAGGGACAGTTTGATTTAGCTTATCAGACGTCAATATTATAAAGTTATAAAATTAAACCTCCAAAAGCTCTTCCATCAATCGCTTTAAAAAGGAGCCGTAGAAGTTGATTTATTTGCAGAAAAATTTGAAGCTGCCAGAAGTTATGCCCCAAGATATGATCAACACTCACAGTTGCTATTTAACTGTCATTTTACTTGTCCTATGGATTATATATATTTTTAAACAAAATGGAAAAAAAGGCTTTTTTAAACAGAAACTTACTTAAGTTTAAAAAATGAATAATCATTTATTAAGCATTCTTTGGCAAAAAAATTTGAGATAGATTTCATTAGTGGTAGATAGGTGCTTGAATTGGCTTTGCTGCTTTCCGAAATGCAGCAAATTTCGAATCAAAATTTGAGTCCTGCTAAAAGACGTGCATGAAAAACTATTTGATTAAAATATCAATTTTAGGCTATTTTGAAGCAAAGAAATTATGTAAAAAGTTTTGAATAAATAAATACTATACTTTTTCATTGATTTTTCACTGAAGTCCATTAAGCATTGCAATCAATTTTCTGACATCAATTTGAAAGAAAGGATTTGACTCTCGTCAATACTTTCTGCCTAAACGTACAAGTAAATTGATAAAATAAGGTTTAGATTCAAATTGTCCCTGGATAAATCTTATATAATTCATGATTTAAAATCAATTTAAAGTTTATATTTAACATTTATACTTTAAATCCAAAATTTTCAATTAAGAAGTCTAAAATTTCATTTAACTTACTTCATTTTTTTGAATAAAATCAACAAAATCATAAAGATTTCTATTTTAGGATAGTAAATGACCTTACCCATATATAAGGTTGATGTAAACGGTATTTTTGATGCTAATTAAAATTTTAGGAGATAATTATAGAATTAATTATAAGGCGTCTATTTATTCAATAACGAAAAAAGGAAAGGTACTTGTAATGCTCTATGCTTTGTCTGCTGGACTTAACACCTTCCTTTCGTATTATATTATTCTCTGTTTTCCGCTTTCTTTTTGTCATTCTGCTTGCCATTAAATCTCAGATTAAAAATGCAGTTTCTTGGTTTTTCGGTCATCTAAAACCCACGAATTTCAGTTTTATTATGCTATATAGATAAGGTTTTGCTTGCCTGTCTGCAGCTCTGTTTTTGTCCTATGATTGATATTTTAAAATTGTTCCAAGGCTATGTTGGATAAAATTTGTAATTAATTTATATTTTTAAATTGTCCAAACATTTTTCATCATAGCTGATAATCTAATATGATTGCAAGCGGATGTTAATGAAATCAACGGCGTTTTACATGTGAGTGTAGTAGTTTTATAACTGTGAATAATATAGCTATCAATTATTATCTCTATCCAAAATTATCACTAAGGGGAAAAACAAAACAACTCCCTAAACTAGCACTTGCATCAATCATTTAGGTATTAAAGAAACGAAATACAATAACAATTTAGGTTAAATTAGTAAAAGAACGAGTGGATTCACGCGCACAAACTATATATAGCTTGATTTTATCACATTCAACAAATGGCATATATAATTATTTTTAATGCATTATAAGTAAGTAATTCTGAAATATAGTAGAATCTCTGATTGATTCTATATAAATTTATTTAGATTACTTTATTGAAAAATTTTGAAGATGCGATACTGTCTACCGATGTTAATATCTTTAAGTTACATTTACTTAGTGGAGAAGATATTTAGATCATTTTAGCAAAAGTCGAAGATTTTTAAATATCTTTATTTAAGATTGTTGTTTATTTCTCTTTGGACCTATTATATCTTTACACAGTTTAAGAACTTTTTAGTAATCAACTGAAACTCATATTTGAAGAAGACGCTTGTTGCAAATCTTATAAAATTAAGAATTAGGCGTTTGCTTTTAAATTTCAAGTTGTGGTTGAAATTCACTTTTGAATACACGAAAGATCGCAAACCAAATTTATAATGCTCAGCGGACTGAGTGGTGGTGCTAGTCACACATTCAAATCTATTGATATAAACGTCGTTAAAGCTAAAAATGCAAATTTTCAATTATGAAATCATGTCTAGCACACTTATTTAAACATCGTAACATTTTACCTCATTGGTAAGTTTGAAATTAAGACAAATTTAGACACAAATTACTTCTTTCTAAGAAAATTTATGTACAGTTTGTATTTATAATGAATGCTAGAATCTTAATAAAAAAAGAGAAAGAGTAAATTAGGTATTAGTTAAGTAAAAAGCTCTAACAAATAATTAAAGGCGATAATTCATTTTTTCTTACGCTCATAATGCACATTATCTTTTTATTTTAGTCATGGGTTGCATAGATTTAGTCTTGAGCTATTGATTTGTACATTTTAAGAAAAAGGTTTTGCTAGAGCTTTTCAACCGATTCTTAAATTATGTATAGGTCTAAATATACGTTTTCAGAAAGTTTGAACTTATATATGCATGTTTGTTCTTTCATATGATGCTTAAGATTGTCAAAAAAAATTAAGTCCTGCACAAATATTTGACAAATTAGCTACCTCAGCTTTGTCAGGATAAAATTCTCTAAGTTTCTAATATCATGTAAGGCCATGCTGCCTTCTAAAAATATGAAGAAGTAAATGAATTAAAATGATTATTGCTTCCTCAAAATTAAAAAAAAACAGTCACTAAGAACCTTACATCGTAATGAAGAATTGGCTACAATCCAGGAAATGAATTGTGACGTTCGAAATTTGAACTGTTCAATAAGTAAAAATATTTTACAAATTTAATGATTCAATCGTCTTTGATACATTGACTTAGCCTTCAGTATCCTTTCCATTCCCTCCACTTCATAATTTACTTTCCACAATCGAAAACGTTTAATTGTTTGACATTATTGTGTCTGATAATAATAAATCAGCAATAGGGCCTAACGAGATATTATTATAGCTAATCCAGCTCACACAATTTAATTCAAATTTTTGTCCCCATTTTTACGTTTGTGTGCTATTTTCTGTTACATTGCTAACAAAAACATTTTACTTGTTTTATTGGAAAATTTACAAAGAATTGCGTCCACGGTTGGAAAACTTATTGATACATAAACTCCAATAGTGTGTTTAAAGTAATAGAGTTCTTTGAATACCGTTTATAAAGTTTTTGTCCTCGATCATTAATTTAAAATTATTGTCAAAGACCCTATACACTGACTTTACAACTGAAAAGTTAATTGCCTGTGAGAACAACAAAAAAATCAATATGACATAGCTATTAGTATCATCAAGTGAGCCTGGATCGATACTCAAAATATTGCAAATTTGATATCAATAAGAATTTTAAAGATGGAATCCTGATAAGTGAACTTTGAAACATCCAGATATAAAATAATTAGACGTGAAGAATTGAAGTTTTCAAGAATTTCAACAAATAAAAATTTCAGATTTTCTGATCTTTCATTATACGCCTAGTTGACGACTTTGAGTGTTCCAGCTGTAACGTAAGATTCAAATTTGTAATCTATTTGGATTACTAAAGGCACCAGTGGTAGAAACGCATCCTTTTATTTGCATCTTTTGGAGATTTTAATAAAAATATACTCTAATAAACAAGTGGGTTCTAACTATTACTTTTGATTATGGCTTTTACTTGAATTATGAACGCATGTTATCATATGCTCAGAGGCCAATTACATAGAACCTACATGTCCAGTTATTTCAAAAAGATTTTTAATATCCTTTAGGATATTACTTTCTTATTTCAAATTTATCAGTATTCCTTAGCTTGGGCTATTCTTTAGTATTTTCACCCAAAGCGACGCAGAAAAAGCTTACAATTCTTTGCCGCGGGGAGGCAACTGAAATAGGTTAAGTGAAGTTCAATAAGGGAAGTGGAGAGGGGACTGAAAAGAAAGCGTTCAAATTGCTGTCTCATTTGACCTTCGAATTCAAACTTCAAAATATCCTCTCAGTGGGCAATTCACTGCATCATGTTCCACAATTCAAATTTTATAAGTCGCATACTGTATTAAATTATTATCCACAATCTTTAATAATTATTGACTAATTTATTAATTTTAATGATTAGTCCTGCCACTTCGGTTTATTTTTTTTTAAAGACGTATAAACAAAAAGGTCTTATTTAATCTCAGTCATTTTGAAAAATCTTAATATGGCAGAGATAGCAGAGTGGAGTGCGTTGATGTTGAACTTCTGTCAATTTATTAAATATAATTAATTATTATTTGTCTATCAGTAAACAAATTTGTAACACATAATTAAAAACCAAATAGTTGTTTGTCTCTTTTAGAATTTTAAGTTGAGTGTTGTTTTCTAAAAACAAAAAATCATATCGTAAAATAAGAAAATTTTCAGCTTTCAGAGATGTAAGCGTGTCTTTCCTCCTGAGTAAAGCAGGCAAGGAATGGAAAAATGTATGACGTGGGTAGGTATTTTGTTGAGTTTAAAGAGGGAAAACTGATATATGTTTTTTAAACCCATCAAAATACGTGACTTCCAGGTAGCTAATTATTCAAGCACAATTGAATAATGTTACTGTTTGGTAAATGTTATAATAACATGGATTGAGTAACAAAAACGTTATATTAAATATTTTATCATTAAATTTATCAAGAAAAAAAGACGCTTCTGAAGATAATTAGTTAAAAGTCTGCATACATGTTTACGAAATAGTAATTTTGTGCTCAAGCCTAAGCATTTCCGAATATTATTGAAATGTATATACTTACAACTATAAAGATATTAATAAAACTAAAGTTTGGACTGTAATGTACATTTATTAAAGTCAAGATTTATGAATTTGCTAGTATCGATTCGAAGCATACCTCCCATATATGAAACACAACTTTAAAATGGTTATTTGGTTTCATAATTTAAAACCTGCATTTTTAAGTCCTTTCAACGAATAATTTTTTCCCAATCAATCCCAACTCGCCTGAATTCGTATTAAAAGTAGAGTTGCCGATTGACGAAATTCATAGGACGTTTTTAAGTTAATAAGTGTGTAATATCTCAATCCAAAAGTTTCTCATTGAAATTGATTTCATGTTTTATTGAGATAACCGGATAACAATTTTTCAACTTTGATAAAATTATTAATAATTATTAATAACTTTATGCTTTCGATGAAATTTTCTCACAAAAACAAGTTTTTTTTGTTTTTCCTAACTAATTAAGATACTAAATCTATTAAATAAGAACAATATAAAAACAAACCATTTATTTAGGTTATTTTTTATTCACTTTTAGCTGTTTTTAAATTGTGATGTTCTTTATGAAATTTTCTTGGAGTTTTCCATTACTGAAACAATAAAATTAAATTTATTTCTTCAATCATTTAAGATACTATGAAATTGAAAGGAATATACCTATATTAAAAAATTTTATTACGTAATACCATTATCTAAGACCTCATTAAAAAAATTAAATTGACTTAAAACCCTAAATTTTCTTTAAATTTACCTGTTTGCGTATGTTTATTTACGAATATTAATAATAAAAATAACGATTATTGGAGGTCGTTACGCATTTCTTCAAACACAGAGTAAGGAGGCAGGAAGAAAACGTCTGAACTACAAAAGGCTGGTTTTAATTATGGAATATTTAACAATGCAAAGAAAACTTATCAAGGTTTGCACAACAATATCAATTAAGTTGGTGGATACATACGAATCAGTCTAGGCAACAAGAGTAAATGAGGGATTAAGTTGATTAAAGTGACATTATAATTGTATTTTTACAGCGATACATTTCAGTTTGGTCATAACAATTAGCACTTTCTTTCATCAACAAATGAATGAATCATACTGGCGATTTTTTGGGTGTTGTAATTCCAGATGGTCATATTGAAGATAGGCGATGAAATACAAATCTTGCAAATATTAATGCCTTTTATATGTTGAATCATTGCAATATGCTTTTTGTGATGACCGTTTAAAATCTTCATTGCTCTAATGTAATAAAATATTCAATTTTAAACAGTGCTTTTAAATAATTTGTTTCATTCCTTTAATAATATAGGTCTCAATATATAATTTGATGAATATGTGATTTGCAGTCAATATCACTTAATTTATTCTTCAATCCATCGTTATGAATGTTTTGAAAATATGTGTCATGTAGGCATATGATTAATTCTGCGAACAGTACTACGTCCAGTATATCACTTCTCGTACCATACTGATACATTTCAATTGATGTGGTATGAACAACCATAAAATTATATCAGGTGGTCTAAGAGAATCAAACGAAGTTGACATAATTTCATCAACGGATCTATGAGAAAAAATAAAAATCTAACTTTAGTAAATCTGAAGGTGAAATGTCATTCTGGAAATATGGGATGGAATTCTCCACAAAACAGAGATCATTAATGCAACGTATGTGAAATACATTCTTTTAAATTAATCTAATAAATTCTCGAATTTACCTCCTTACGAGAGTGTTTAGTATTCAATATTATTATTTATTACTCATCTAAGAACTAAGCTCGCCTGTTGAATGCATGTTTGTTTTTAACTGTCTTCAAATATGCACATTTTGCGGCTTCAAATCTGATTTTGACATTAATTTGTTATTAAAGTATACTTCCGCTGCCGATGAATTCAGTGTCAGTCTTATAGGATATTTGTAATCTTAAGAGTAAAATAAAAACTGTATATGACCTGTAATCCGACTTTTTGTTTTTGAGGATGCATTTTTACATTTTTTCGAGCATTAACGAGTTGAATAAAAATGACAAAAACACACACAATGATTTGATTTAATTTAATTTAATTAGTTTATACTCCGTTTTGATAAATTAACAAATGAATAACTATTTTAGCTTTCCTTAATTTTTATCTATCTCATCTTTGCAAAATGTGGAATATCCTAAAAAAAATGATTTGCCTTAATCATGGGAAAAAATATCTGAAACAGTAAGACCAATCCTCCTCGATAAATGATTCTTGTTAATGAGCACTGAACACGGTTGACAAGAATTTGCCGCAATTCAGGGAATGATTCGTGAAATTCGGATTTTAAAACCTGATATACTCACTTAATATATTGCACAATAAGTACGTAATTAAGATCATTTGATTCTTTAGCTTTTCCCTCTGCATATTTTTAATTTCCCCTCTTTATCGTTGTTGAATTCTCCGTTATTCAATGCTAAATGCTTCTCAATATAAAAAAATGTTTTTTTTTATTACGATAGATAATAATAATGACAAATAAACATAATACATGTGTCATACATCATATAAATCCCAAGTTAGGAATGTTTCAAAAGCAAATTATTTTGATAAAATAATCATTGGACACCCTAACTACTTCAAAGGTTTTTTTTTCTAATCGATTTTAAATTGTTGTTTCTTATGCTAAACAATTTTTATAGTCATTTGAAATAATCACGAGCTTTAGAGAAACCAATTTTTGAAAAGAATTTCTCAGCCGTAGATTTCAAAGCGTAAAATTTAACTTATGGGTGAACTTCCAATAGGAGTGTCGGATTTCATAATTTTGCCCTCGTAAATATTTTTATTTTCAAAAGAATCATTCTTAACTAATTATATGTAGTACTCAAGATGTATTAAAATTAAATAAGGAATATAATTAATGAATTGCTATTAACATTTCCCTAGAAACATTACTTTTAATGTGTTCTACAGAGGATTTCTATTGTTAGCCTTTACTTTTAGAAATAATTTTTATTAAATTTAATATGAACATAAACAGACTCTACAGAAAATCTCAGAAAATTTTACTTTATCACCTTGTTCATAAACAATCATTACTATAGATGGACTTTATGCACATTCATTTCATTATAAATACATCTTTATAGAAAATTTATTAAAACTTATGTCTCGATGTTTTTTATGAGTTTTCAATCTTTTTTATCTAGGGATAACAGAATAAATCGCACAAAGTCTGCTAGACCTCATTCCGATTTTAAAATGAAATATTTGATTGTAAGCAATTATAAAATTAAATACATTTATTCAACAACACATACTATAGTCGTATTGATATAAAGAGTTTACAATATTATTATAAAGTTGTGGTGTTTATTGATAGTACAAATTGCAAGAAAAATAATTTTTTTGTAATGGAGTTGTTTTTCACATTGTTGGAAAGACAGATACGAAAACGGTATGTTTACAAAATTTTACTCAATACGTTTTAAAATGAATTTCTAAAATGAAGAGAAATATTATATTTTATAATAACATTTTAAAACTCGCTGGAATAGATGCGCAGTAAGGCCAGTAACGGGTTACTTATTTTTATACTAAAGATGAAAAGTGCCCAGCTTATCTTGTTACAGTTAAATCAAATGTGACAAATATTTCATCAGCATTATTCTAAATACCGTTTTTAACCTGCTCTATAAAATCTAAAGAAGTAATACTTGGTAAAAAGGAAGATCCAATTGACCGGCACCTGAGTATATAGTTCAGATTATTAATTAGTTCATGGTACTACTCGAAAGCCGTCAGCACAAAAAATTGCCCTGAACACAATCTTACAAAGAAGAACATGACAATGCCGCATTTCTTCTAATACTTTACGCCGTTGGATTTTGCTTTCCCGTTATTATTACAAATTTAAAACTTCCCTCCAAATAGAGAAGAAGACTTCCTTTGAATTTAAGGCTCAGACGTAGATTATAGGAGAAATCTGAAAAAATGTCAAAGACATGAAAGTTAATTATAATGTCTCACTGTCCTCTTATTTGGATATTAGAAATTTGATAATAATGCATCATGTGACTCCGTTCGTACAGTTGATATAATCTTTAAATAAATGGAGTTACTGTAATAAGTATGATTTTAATGCGATAAACTCTAGACAATTTATCACCACATTATTAGGCAGTCTAGGTCAATACCTTGACGAGAGTGAAAAATTTCGGAAATCACTTTTTTCTTTTCAACCTCCAAGCATTACTAAGTGTAATTTATCTGAAATTTTAATTTTATAACCGTTTATACTATTAATATAACAGATAAATAAGGTCAAATAACAGTTTGATAGTACTGCTGCTAAAACGTAAGTGGCTAATAGGTTCAGGATCAAGACATGAGGGACTGATAACTCAAATCATTTACTTTGAAAGAATGTATAGAAATGGCATTTTGTAGTTTGAGCAGATATTCTATCCAAAAAAATTTTCTGCTATTGAATATAAGTAATATCCATTACATTTGATCATGGATTTGCATTCAAAAAGGATAGTATAACAAAAATAGCTCTAATAACTCCCAATCAAATCAAAGTCACATTTGATTACAGTTTTATTACACTTTCTATCACCTAAGTGCTATTGGATTAAAATGTCCTAGATAAGATTATAAAGGTGAAATACTCATTTTTATTTAATTTAAAGATAATTGAACTTCCTTTAATTTGCAGTAGGAAATTATTTCAGGATTTTAGCAAGTATGTGCGTCTACATTGAAAATGATATTAAGCAGTTATTATCATGCTTAGATATGAATATTACCAGATCAGGTTTAGATATCGACAACAAGACTGTTTGCTTTCTACATAATCGGACGGAATCACCATCAACATTCATTGGCATTCCAAGTAGTAAACATGATAACCTTTAAATGAAATCAGGTAAATAAATTCATCAAGCCTTTTCATAATTTTCGCCGGCTATGTCATTATTCTTTTGACTTATATAATGTGCTAGGAAATCAAACTCGGATAATCATAAACAAGTAGGATCCTTTTGTACTTAAGGTCATTTATTTCTGAAACTTACAAGCAGGAGTAATCAGAGTAATAGGTATAATATCTGAGCTACAGGGAGCGTTGATTACTCAGAAATTATCAGAATGAGATTTTGTGATCTGTTTATGATATTCGACATCGTAATATATATGAGTATTGCCAATACCCATCGATATAACTATAAACCCTCTGAACGAGGTATTCTCTGATCAATTATTATTTAATTAAAACAAGAGGCCATTCATTTTAGCAGAAAAAAATCTGAATATTAATTACAATGTTTGGTGAAGCATTCTACTGCTTATTTGTATTAAGAAATCTTTTAATCTTGTCGTGCAATTTTCAAAAGATGCGGGAATAATGGACCATTTTTGTCTATATCTATGTCGTGCATCAGTCCTGATTCAAATTTAGGTAAAAAATAAACAATTTGAAGTGTGAATTAATTTATTAACAATATGATTTATTTAACAAATTAAGGTCTTTAAAATACTTTACGGTCCTTCCATTGTTACAGAATAACATTTTACTCATATTGACTATTAGTCTTTTTATAAATGTTTTTCATCTGGCCGACTATTATGTACAAGAGCGTGTTGAAATTTTTTAAATGAATTGACGTAATTACTAATGATATTGCATATTTTTTAAAAGAAAAGGAATTTTATGATTTAAATATCATATTATATTCTGCATGATGTTAAATATTATTTTAAAATTATTTAATATATGTGGTTATCACTTTAAAAACCCTGGATATCACAGACAAATTTAAAGAAATTTTCTTAAGATTACCAAAATGTTTTATTTTAGTGTTAATATTCGACAATTTAGGACATTATTAATAAATTTTTATTAATTATTCAATTTTAGTATTTCCTTGGACCGTTAATCAGTCAGTCTCCAGTAGAATTTTGTTATCACTAATAGGATCTCTAACCTTATGTTCCTCATATCAGTTCTGGATATTCTTCGTATTGACCATAGATTTCGCTTTAACTTCAAAGTTAGTAGATATCTGACCGATTTTTATTATTTATGTGTCTAAAATTTTATGAAGCACTTGAATTTATATCTTTCGCAGTAGGACGAAATAGATGGATTGCTAGATTTTATGTGAAAATGGGATCATTGGAATTTTTGCAAAGATAAATGAAAAATTAATAAATACGTATTCGTTTATTGTTTGAAATTTTTAATGACAATTTTAGAGGTACCTGTCAATTTACGTAGAAGATCACAAATGATATTGATGTACAAAATAAAATAGATTTTCAAGACCTATAATTTCTTTCAAATTTGTTATTCTGTATGTTTTAGCATTTTAGTCATCCTATACATTTATTATAATATGTATTATAAAAGTGTATTTTTTCCATAAATCGGTTGTATTCACTTTGTGAACTGTCGCAAGTCCAGGGTTAAAGCAATAAAAATTAGGGCTCTTTTCTCAAATATGTGTAAGAAGTTACTCGCAAACACATTCGTATTATATTATTTAAAATTTTTTTTGACTGGCAAACTCTCTTATCTAGTGAAAGGTAGATTTAGAGCTCATGTAAAAAGGTTAGTTATAGAAATTATTGAAATCATTTCACCGAAAATTGCACTCGGAACGTTATAAGAAGTAGATTAATAATTACATTAAAATTAGATTTGCAGATTGCCTGAGAGTATTAGAATCCAGACATAGGAATGCTCTAAATTGTTTAGTAATATATATACTAAAGCACTGAATCTCCCTTGTGTTTAGATAACATTCTTGAATGAAATCGCTTTACCTTGGACAAAATCTACTTTAAGTCTTTCATTAGCTTTCTCTTATCCTTATAGAAAAGATCAAAAGGGAATCTTAAAGAGTTTTTAATTAAGAATCCTCGCATACGATTATATTAAATTTATTCGATCTAAACAAATCGTTCCAAATTTATCTGCGCAATAATTTTTAATTTTAACCAACTGTTGCCAATATGAGCGTAAAAGAAACGGATCAAGCACGGCATCAGTTACAGCCTGAGACCGATAGGAAGATTAATTTTAATATTTAATATATCGCCAAAGGAGGGTTGGGCAAACAATTTAATCTTTTAAAGCTAGAAATTTTAAAATGAAATGAGGTTTCAGTTTCTTTTTTATCCAATTTGTTTGTTTCTAATCTGTGGTTAGAAAAATTGCGAGGGGGGAGGGAGTTAGGAAGCTATAAAAGATTCTACTTTTGACTTGTCCTTTCATTATTGGGATCCTCGAAGGATTACCTGAATGTGGACACAATTATGGGTGACAAACATTTATGAAAAGATGTTCATTCATCGTATATATATATATATATATATACAAGGCGAAAGAACAAATTCGACGGTCGCATTTACCAAAAACATAAATTTACTTTCAATAACCGAAGACTAAAATCTTTTTTAAATCGGTTGCAGTTCGAGGTAGAATACATTTCTTATAATTATTTCCTTAATATTTTATTTATAGAAAAATATTTTTAAAAAATTCGATTAAGGACCAATACGGTTATTTACATTAAAGATTCTGAAATGTATAAGTAATTGGAAACGTGCTTCATTGCCTTCCGACGTCATGAGTAGGGCAGAAGATGTCAGTTTGATGAACCTTAAATACGGGCCACGAAGCAACTAATAAGAAAACAAAACTTCCTGCCCTCTAAAATTTTTCAGTGGAGTACATGTATATATAAACATATAAAAATCCAATGTTGAAAGATTGTGCTGAATATAAATTTTAAATTTTGTCAAAATTATTTTATACATTCACTTCTGAAATAGCTTTCTACTGTATAAATCTATTTTTCCTCGTAGCGTCTCTTTTATTGCACCTTCAAAATAACCTTGAAACTATTACCAGGCATTTCTTATAATGCTGATTTATCCAATCACGCGGTTCATTGGGAGAAATTGTTTGCTCATTGAAATTACATATAGAAATATCTATTTTAGATCGCATTTTGCGATATTTAAATTTTCATAAATTAAAACTTTAATGAAATGAACTATTATTAATTTCCATTATTAATTAATCAATTATTAATTTGATGTTCAGCCTTTCTGTGTAGGTAATAGGGTCTAAAAGTTGGGTAATTTACTAAGATTGCAATAGTAGATGCTGTATTTTAAATTCTTCATTACTTTTCAGTTTTATAAAGGTTTTCTTGTTTTTTACGATTTATTCTTTCATCTTTATAATTAAAACTGCTATAATAAATTTTAAAAGGACAAAGCAGTCTTATACAGATGTTTGACAAACCATCAATAATTGGAATAAATAAGCATCAGTGACTTCTTGAGCCTTAAATGGTCTGAGCCACTTGGAACCCATGAGATTATCACCGCTAAATTTGAGAAGCTGTGTTGAGTTTTAACAAAATATTGTGATGTTTCACCAACGACTTTGGGTTCTTTTTGGCTAAAATTGTATGATTGAGCATATTACATAAAATTTATCAAGCAAGTATGTTTAACCATTATCGTGAATGCCCCAAATTCAACGAGGTAGTGAGCAGTAAGCTAATGGATGATGATGTGCAATGTTATATATGTACCAGCGTATCATTAAAATAATTTAAACAAATGGTTAGAATTCCTTTGTAAAAACATCTTAATCACATTTTACTCAAATTTTTCCCTGAAATAACTGGAATTTTATCATAGAGCCTGCACTCATGGATTTTGTACGATCGACCTGATAATGTCCTTTAGCTTGACCTGACACTATTCCCTCATTTAAACAAGTGATTCACAATAATCATATCGAGATGGTAGCTGAATACTTCTTCAACATTTAAATGTTTGAGAATCCACAGAGATTTATTTCGCTAACGACTTGAATACCATCGATATCACTGCCGGTATATGAGGCACTAGTTGGTTGTCTTTTGTCCTCCCTATTGTTTTTGGTATAGGCTCATTCCATCGCTCCTGCTTTACTGACTTTTGGATATAAAATGAAATAGACAAAGGCCAAATCTTTTGTCGTAAAATAGACCAAGCTCACTGTTGATAAACCTCGACTTTCTATTAAAATCTGCACGGATATGGAGTAAATAGATTTTTATAAAGTGAATAATGTAAATATAACTCTGATACCTACAGTGATTTTAGCGTTCATCTGTACTGGTTCATTTAACAGGTTTTCTTGTTAGCGTATACGGTTTTAATGTCCTTCCGCATAATTAATGCAACAGTAAAAATATGTATCTACAATAGGAAGTTTAATGTTTAAATTTTGCAATAATGGTAGTACTCAAGTTAAATGCAAACTTGAAAGTATCGTCATCAGTTTGTGCGATACAACTTTTGAGTTAATTAGAAAGTCAAAGCCTTTCAGATTAATAATTATTCTCCATCACCAACTTTTCATTAAACTCGCCATCGATACTTAACATCCTGTGAATGTTGATATTATCATGGCATATTAACTTAACTAATAATGATCACATCAGCATTATAAATTAACCAAAAATAGATATGAAGGAAAACTAAAACTAATGCAAATTTTTCATCAGTAAATTATTAATTATGGTACTTGTTTATGTCAATAAAAATTGTCATCAGTGTTCCAATGTATAAGTGATCGAAAGGTTTCATTGGAAAAGTGCTGCATCTATTACGGATATATGGGTATCCGGTCTGAGTGCTTATATGTCTCTTTGATGAATATTTGAAATAGCAATCACAGTCTTGGATTAGACCGTTGTGTATCATAATTGCTGTTCCAAGGCTGTTGGGTAAACTCTTAGAAAGTGTGCTTATTTTATTGATAGGAAAATACAGTCTCAGAGCAATTATTACTTGTAAAAGGAAATATAATAATAATGTATTCTATTTTCTGACGATGATTAACCTTATGATTTAGTGGAATGGCTTTACAAATACATAGTTGACTTAAGACGATCCATTTCTGATAAAATACGCTTTCAAGTTGTAACTTATTTTCCCTGGGAGTAAAATTTGAAATGTGATGGATTATATGACATATCATTGATTGGTGAATTGCCATATTTGGTACATGTATTTTAGTTTGTTATTCCTGTTTTGATTACATTCAGCAGAATCGTTTTCCAGATCTTTAAAATATTTTAAAAATATTAATACAAATATGAAGAAACTGTGTTAAAAATTCTGAAGTCTAGTTTAATGTAGAAAACCTTTAAATAACAAAATATTTTATTATTGTTTCCATAGACTGATGCAAGCGGCATAAAAAATTCTGATTTAAATGTTTTATTAATTTTTAAAAATCTGTAAAATTATTTGTTTTACAAATGTGGGATAGACATATTTAACTTCATCCTACAGTGATACACTAAAGATAGCTATCTTTAAATATCAACGCAGCAAGTACGAAGTTGCTTTAAGGGACGTCACATTTAAATCGCACTAACTTTTGGCTATATCACATCTAAAAAGAAAAAGCGTTCCTTCAAACGGTTTTGTGACACCTCCAACATGTACCTTTCATTAAAAGGATAAGGTTATTAGACACTGTCCATAAACTAACTCAATAAATAAATTATGATTAAAAATTGCTAATATTTTAACGTTTTCCATAAGTCTATTTATTAATATATTGTTATTACTATTTGTTATTAGGTCTCAACTTATCTTTCTTATCAGAGACGATATTAAATTTACTTAAATGTCATCATAACATTTTACTGGAATATTGGCTAACCATTGACTAATCATCCCACAAAATGTTTTAGAGGAATCCATACAGAGGATCATTGATTAATCTACAGAAGTACAAGCATTCCGAATGTTCTTAGAACAACGTATATAATTTGCATTTTCTAAGTAAGGATGGAAAGAAAAAGCACGTGTATTTCACCTATCATTTTAGGCTGTATTCTGTAATTATATCAGGGGCAACATGCATGTTTATTTATGCAAATGAAGGTTAATATACAAAAGCAAACAGATTCATATACTGTTAATTTAGTAAATATATGAATGACTAATGTGATCCATAAAACATATTTTAAGATCGCAGGCCATGTTCTTTTCGAATTGAGCAATAAATAATCCAACAGGTCGCCTTCAAGTCATCTATCAGCCTTATCAGTAAACGAGCCTATGAGGCTAAAGATTACTTGACAGTTATTCTATGCAAAACTTATCTGGGGGATGGAGTCATCTTTTATGGGTTTTTGGGTATGAAGGGATCTTTAGGCTTTCACAAATTAATTATTTTTATTGGAGTAATTGCAACATCATCATTTACCCTTGGTTTAAATCAGATTCAGCTTAGCTTTATCACCTAGGACCATTGATTATAGAAATTGAAGGTAGGACTGATTTCAATTTCAGCAGAAAATACATTAGCGGATATAATTAATGTATTGCAACCATAGTAAAATACGACCAAAATGTGTGAAAAAGTTTTAGAACATCGATCCGTAGGGAATGAAGTAGGATATGAACTAATCTTACTTGGTTCAATGACCAATTTAATTTAAAAACACAGTACCTTTTTTCGGATAAAGTTGATAAAACATAGTCCCTCGTTTTACATATCACTTTGTTATTTCTTCTAATGGTTAAATTATGAATTTATATTTTTCTTAAAATAATTCAAATATTTCTATAGCAAAGCTATCTGAATTATTGCTAGCTAGTTTCATTAAAGCCTAAACAAGTATTCAACTATTTCCATGAGTCCGGTTATTTCAATTGGTCAGTAATAGGATAATCTAAGCTGGCATTGTCAGGCATAAAGAAGTCTTGAAATAATAGTTTGTATAGAGACGCATATCAAATTATTAACGGCTTATCTTTGCAAAAAAACAAAACAAACCAATAACCATGTAAAATAGCGTAAACACTTTATTAATGAGAATTTACATTAAAGAATTTTTATAATTTACGAAGTATCTTGTGATAATATTGTACTTAGCAAGCGTGCATTTGAAAAGATATAAAAAATATTTTATAACGAGCATTGAAGTAAGATAATGCTGAGCCTAAATTTTGGATATCCGTAAATAAAGTTGTGAATATATTTATATATTAACAAGCTTATAAGTAATATTGTAAACCATCTTCTATCAGGTTAGGATAGTTAACTACTGGAAATCGCAATTGTTTCCGAAAAATAAATGCAATAAAATAAAAACAGCTGACATTTAAAAATACAAAAATGAGCCTCCCAGATAAATGGTCTTCACGAGAATCCTCAGATTTCCAAGAGAAATGCAAAATGAGCAACCATAAAATGAAGATTCAAAATGACTAAATGCTATGTTTTTAGATCTCAGTGGTCAAAGTACATTTGTTTTAAATGATATGGTCATCTGTTTTCTCCTTTAGACAGTGTAAAATTATTATTAGAAACCAAATTTAAAGGAGACCATCCGTTCTATGATCTGTCGGCATTTTGAGCCTTCGCAAACGCTGTTTGTGTAAGGATTGAATTAAAATACTTGAACCCAAACGTTCTGAAATGAACGTTTAACCAAAGTGAAACTGAGTCCACCTTTTAAATTAACCAAAGTTTAGAACAATTTATAAAAAACTCTGGGGTGTTATAATTACTAACTCCAATATAGCGGACTTCCAGGTAAGAAATGTCAGATTATATCACGTAACAAGGGGAACTGAAAATTTAGCTAGGAGCGAATGGCTGTTTTTATAAATATCGGTGTTAGACACTTTCAGTCGGGCATTGTACACAGTTTAGACGGTGAAGCCTATCTTGTATCTTGATAATGTATATCACTATTAAACTTAACTTTTTATTAGTCCTAGTTAATTCTGATACTTTTTGAATTATTAATTTATCTATTAACTAATTTAAATATCTTGTAATTATTCAGCAAAATTAATTATTTTGTTTACTGGTTCTCATATATCAATCTTATTTTAAATCATCAATTATTAAAATAAAAGCTAATCTCAGGAGAATTATTTTAATCAAACTACTTCTGAATCATTTCTTGTTTATAATTTCAATTCTTCTTATTTCTCAGAAAAAATAAACTATATTTTCCAATACTTATGTAAACCTTAAAATTAACAAATAAATGGATCAAAATTCAAATGACCATTCATTTGTTTGATACCGAGAAGCATAGTATTTTAAATGTTTTCCTATGAAAGAGCATTTGAACACAGAAATAGGTAAAGCGGTAGAAACAGTAAATAATTTTGAAGCGTCTTTTGTTCAATATATGCTGCAAAATATTGTACGTGTATCGTATAGTCCATTGTTTTACCTCATAAAATAAATTTATGTCCAGTGTTTCTCCTGATAATTAATCTAGACGGTCAATCAACTGCTTTCTAGTGACCCGTTTATTGCTATCAAAAAGAGTTTGATTATTTATGACATGGCAAAATGGAATAAACTTTAATTAAGTGAAGCTCTTATCAATTACATCTTTTCAACATTCACATACCTATTCTTTATAAACAATATTCCTCTATTTTAGAAATGTCTTTTATAAGAATCGAGTATATAATATTATACATCTGACATATTATAAGAAGTTCTAAGATTGTGTTACATGTAGTATAGCAGGATGACTTAAGCGGACTGGGAGAAGACGTCTGAACTGAACATCTGAACCGTTATTTGTGAAAGTGAAACAGTGTAAAAGTTTTAATGATCTAATAATAATTGCTAAGGAAATGGAACAAAATCGCTTGACTTATGGTCACTGGTGCATTGGTACGACGACAACAAGTAAGTTTAATTGAATAAAAACGCATAACAAGAGATCAGAAGGGGTCGACGAACATGAAGCAATAAAATAACACGGCGCGTCAAGTTCAGGATACCGCCATTATAATCCAGAAGAAAAATTTACTTTATGGGAAAAGCAGCTATATAGAATAAAGGAAATATATATTAAACATTATAAAATATCCTAAATTATCGCTAACTGTAACATTAAATATGTATTTAAGCACTAATATAAAATAATCTTCACTTTGAAGACAATATAATTTTTAAGAAAACAAAATGAAGATTTAGTTATGTGATTCGTATATCAAGTTATTTAACGCATCTTTGTTATTTCTATAATATTTACGTGCCCCAACAGCATGGATGTCAATCGAATTCGGCGCTTCATTGAACATAAGTAAACAAGTCACATAGTAATAATATTTTTGTCTTAAGATGCTCGCATAATTGCAGTGAATTTTTATTTGTTCACAGAAACCACCAGCAAACTCTTAAATAATTTGTTTTTTTGCGTTGAAAACTTCAACGAGGTAATTTGACAGGAAATTTTCAAATAATAATACTGAAAATACATAATTATAGTAATCATGAAAAGTATCTGCCTTAAAACACCGTTTGAATTTTACTTGAAATCAATTCCAAATTTCCACTTTTCATCCTTTCGGTTAAGCATTAATTAAAATTTTAAATCATTATTTTATTTTTTTTCCCAAGGTCTGCCGCTGATGTTGTCAATAGTCTTAGATAAACCAGCTTACACCGTGAAATAATGTCAGAATGGAACTATACATTATCAACCGCTGAGATCAGTTAGCGATTTAAACAACTTCTCGTGGTATATATGTGAACGCTCTGATCAATCTACACTCGGCGTTAGGAATACAGCAAAATTAAGCAGTTTGCTACACTTTAGCTTTGATGCAACACGATACACAACTTTAAACAACTACTTCTTGATACTAAAGTTAACTACCTAGTTGGATACGGCAACGTAAAGATTCACTCATCTGAAAGAAAGTTCAAGATAGAAGTCATGCTGATGTTTAAACACGGAACCACAGGAAAGTTTTTAAACTGTTTATAAATTCCGGTTATTTTTAATGTCCGACATTTTTTAGATATTCTAGCACACGCAACACAATTGATAGAAAAACAGTTAGTCAGTTGAAAATCGATCTGCAAAGACAAAATTAGTATTATTTTATAAAATAAAATTTACTGTCATACAAATATAGTGCTATCATGCTACAACAATGTACAACTTCGGAACACAGTAATCACCTTGTGGTTACGTGTCATGCTAATCACATAATTAACTTTTGAAGACCTAGTGTTATTTGGAACAATATTCAGTTGGAAAAGTGTAAAAATGTACCAAGCTATCCAAAAGCAATAAAACCAATTGATGTAATTTATTTTCTTTAAAATGTGTGACTTTCCAATATAATGATAAGACAGTAATTAGACTACCAAACCTCCTGTCTGCTAAGCTACTGACTGATTCTTACATTAAAATGTAATGTTAAAGTTTAAAACAAAACCTCCACAAATAATTTATACATTTTGGGATTGACTAAATGTAATAAAGCTTTAGCTGTTTGAATTTACATTCCTGATTTTGCTGCTTTTAAGTGGAATGCTGATAATTTTTATATCAAAAAAATACACGGCTAATTTTTTTAATTTACTTATAAATTACTCTTGTTGCACCCAACTAGACATTTATTTCATTAAAAGCGGTTCATTCAGTTTTGTTATTTGACGAGTATTATAACTCCCATTTGGAAGCTACAAAACATGAATTCCCACTTTTACCCGATGTAAGATTTGGTCTATGCCAATTTCAAGGGGGAAGTAAAGAACTTCAGTTCAGAGTAGTTCTCTTTCAACTTCAATCCAAAAACTCAGGTTATTTAGAGCCAATTGAGACTAAAACATTTTGCTTTTTTCTGTAAAAGAGCATGTTAAATAAGCTTACTTAGTGCTCTATTTAGCCTTTTCTCAAATACAGAGAAATTCGGTTGACTGATTGGGAACTTTGCTATCCTTACCGTTATCATTGCCACGAAGTGAAAAGATAAAGACTCCTTAAAGAAGGCTCCTTTTCAGCTTTTCACTTCCCATTCACACATCTGAGCATCGACTATGCCAAAAACTACAACAGTTTGCAAAATTGAAATATCTTCCTAAAACTCAGTTTATTTATTTGAGTTTTCCTTTTTAATACTATAAAATTTATATCTACAAATATATTATTAAATTTTGGTTGCTAGTATTAAAATAATTGATTTTGTTGGTCTCTGCAGATAATGCAATTTTTCATTCTTACATAAAAGTTACGGAAATTAATATTACGAATACAAATTATTACAGGGATTTATACCCTCCTAGTACTTCTTAAAAAAAAGCCATGGTAGTTCATTGAATTAATTTTTTAAAATTTATATCGATACAAATCGTGAATCTGTTAAAAAAAGAATAAGTAGAAAAGCAATCTTGAATATTCGACAAGGAAATGGCACGGTGTATACAAATATAAGAACTGCCACGCAATAAAACAAAAAAACTCAAGTTTTTGTAAAAGATAAACGAGAATCTTTTATGGCTTATCTTAATGGCTTTGATTTATTCTCGTCCAAAAATTGGAATGAGCATTAAAACTTTAAAATGGCATTAGAGCATTAGATAATTATCCATATTGCACATCCATACGCCCTACTTTCGGTAACCGACGGATGTAAGCTAGATTAACATAATAAATAAAATTGTATTTTCGACTGAATAAAAAGATTAGCATTTAAATCAAGTACTGTTTTCCAGGGCTTTGACTTCTAAATTTTTCGTATATTTTACCTTTATAAATAATACAATAATAAAGATGAAAAAATACTAATTTCATATATACACCGATGAACAGGTGTGCTAATTTTTATATCGTTTCATTTTTTTAAAAAAATTCTTTAAGAATTTCGAAGATGTTTTGTGGTTTTTGCATTTACAGCTTGATCAAATTTTGGCATTTTTCGTTTTGTTATCAATGTGGAAATAGTTCTTGCAACTTAACAGTATCAAAGATAGAATAGGAGCTTTTCATCTAAGATTTTATGCTTGAATCCCTCAAAGGTCTCTATCATTAAAAGTTATTAAAGTGAAACTTGTTTGGAGTGATGAATTTATAAATAATTTTTCTTAATATTTCGTACTCTCGTAAATTTTAATCATTACGTGTTTCTTTTATATACTTCAGAACATATTTGTTTTAATACGGTGGACCAGCTGGAAAGCTTTAAGCTTATTTAAGCTTTATTCGTTTATCGAATTACTACATGTCCTCTTTCCAAAATATATTTTCTTGATATATAAAGATTTCTCGAACTGCTTATATTATCCAGTCGGTGAAAGCCTAAACACGATTTTCTCTCCCTCCATTTTACTATCTTAAATATCAATATTTGCAGATCAATTCTTATTTTCCTGATTTTCTCTCTTCGTCTGTAAATAGACTTGCTTTTTTCTCAGTATGCCTCTGCTCCAACACTGATTTTATAGTAAATAGCAATAAAAAGAGAAAGATATTGCAGTAATTGATTTCATTGGCAAATAAAGAATTTATTATACACTTAGAATTTATGCTTGTTAAAATTCGTTTATGGGTCAATTGCTGACGATTTCTGGAGTATTATTCTGGAGTATCAAACATATGAAATTTATTTAAAATGACAATGCTTTAATTTTGGTTTTCAAATAATATTGTCAATATAATGTCATAAGTAGTCTAAATAGCCAACAATAAAATATGAACTGCAGAAAGCGTATTTATAATTGGGAGGTTAGTGGTTTCGAGTATTTTGAATATCAAATACATAAGTATCGAAAATCGGTTCGTTATCTTTTAAAAAATTTTGCTTTGCCAATTGCCAACAAATTTTATCATTTAGCCACCAAAATTGCGTAGCTTTTGCTCTAAATTATAAACCTCTACGGACTCTACAGGAAATTTTTTGCCCACTTTCATGATACTGAAAATATGCAAAATTTTCGTGTGCATGAACTAATGAAGTCAAAAATTGCATAAAAATAACCGGTCTTTTTTCATAACGACCCGAATTAACTCCTTGCTTTGCTTTCTGTATTTGTACTCCCTTCTTTGAAGTAGTCATTTTAAAAATATTATCTATCACTAAATGATTAATTAATTGTACCTATCTAATTTTCTTCAGTACTTTGCAATTATACTGAAGGGAGTCTACCTGAAGATAACTACTAATGCCAATTAATTATACTCATCAAGGGGAAGATATTTAATATTAATGGATATGAGATACTCTATTTGGTTGATGTCGAGAAAGGATTATATGAATTACTACGTTTTCTGAATTATTTTTAATCGCTGTACAAGACACGTAATGCCTCATTCGCTTTAGATAAAGTATAAACTGTCCATTAGTATCCAAAAAGACAGAATTATTTCTCGTTTAGATTGATGATTTGTTATTATATAATAGTTCATTATATCAGGTAAATTAATGTAATCAGTAGAGCTTCAGTTAATCAAGCTATCAAATGAAGACAATTATAAAATATAAAGATGTTTTACTTGAAAGAGTCTCAATTAGCAAACTCTGCTGTTTAGTGTTTAGCATCTTCAACTACTTGAAGAGTTACTTTCTGTTGGAAATTGATTTTCAAGACAACTGGAGGATAGTTGCATTGACTTTAGTAACAGATATTTAAAATTTATTTTAAATCCGCTAACATACTCTGAAATCCAACCCCAATATTTTGAAAGAATTGAAATAAAGTATGGTTACTCTAATCTCATCGATATCTGCAGAGTTTGACTGTAATAAGCCAAGATTCAGAGCCTGTCAAAAACAGCCATTTTGTAAAACTGTTCAAATAGGATAAGATTTCCCATAAATTGCTATATATATGCTTATAAAAATAAACATAAAGATGCAATTGCGGATGATGCGATTCAATAATTTGGATGAGAGAGGACAAATTTTTATCTCTAATGATATTATCTTCGTTGTCATAGATGAGTTCCTTAAAGCACATTTATTCTTAATATTGCGATTTATCTGACAGAATTTTTGAGGTTCTGTTTTTATTGCAGCCTTATAGTGCTCCTGAAAAATATTTATTGAATACTTAAGCTAAATTTTTAATAGTTTTAGTACTTACAGGGAAGAAACCATAAAATAAGAAAAAAATTTAACGTAACTACACACGGCCTTTCTTAATTAATTAACTTCTTTAATCTGTGTAGAGTGTTTAAATGTGCATAGTTCAGTTTCAAGACAAAAAAGAATGAAAATTTATGGATGAAAATCCATTTTATGGAAATGCGACAATTCAAAAGGAAACATATAGCAAAAGACTGAATTTATCTTGACCAGTTAAGTGAATTTTAATTGTATAAACCAAATATTTCATACTTTAAGAGGAACTCTAAAACAGGTTAAGATTTTAATTTACTAACCTCAGTATTACTTGATTCTTATTTTTGCTGAGGTATCTAACTTTTATTTAACATTGGTTTTACCTGCATGAACATGAATTTATAATTAATGTGTAATCAAGATCATTATATCTTGATTCAATATTTTAATGTTAAAGATTAGTAAGTTCATAAAAAGTTTATTTTTAAGTATAGTTAATTAAATAGAGCAACAGAACCTGAAATTTAATCCATTGTACAGCGGCTCCTTTTTGACATGACTCAGTGACAAATTCTGACTTTGAAAAAGATATGATTTACAGAAGAAATCCACCTTAAAGGCGTCTTACTTTTGGTCTCATTAATTATATTTGTTCATTTTAGTGATAAAAATTTGAAATTATTCGGTGGCATGTTGTTTAGCAATTTTGCTGAAAGACAATTTGTGACAGTTAAACCATTTTTATTGTAAATTCGGGAATGCCAAATTGATAATAAAATTATTTTATTATAGGGCATTATGTTGACAGCTCATAGAAGGAAAAATAGAAACGTCTAGAATGCAATACATAGAAGCAGAATTAGTTTACTTTACGAAACGACAAAATTAAGGAAATTAAAATAGAAACTACTTTCGAAAGTAAACAAATATATAAAATACGCAACATGGTTATATGCATATTTACAGATTTGGTTAGGTAGTTTTTTAATTGACAAACTGTTTTCTAAAAATGCTAATTTCAGTAGCCTTAAATTACTTTTACAACTATAACATTGTCGATTGTATAAATACGTTCTTTATTCTATGCACCCGTTTATGTACTTACTGATTTCGAATCATTTTAAATAAATATAAACAGCATTTATATTTTCTCTGACTAATTGGTGAGCCTTCATGCTATTATTGGCTCTTGATCATGTGAATGGATAACCGGGAATAAGTTTATTTTTACTTGAAGTGTAGAAAAAAAGTGGCTGTATTAAGTTCGTTATCCAAGTTAGAGAATTAAATGATTTTAACATTAATTTTTTAATAAATTTAACCAAGGGACAAACAGTATATAGAGCCGAGCTTATCAATCGTTTTCACTGTATTCATGATAATATTTGATCTCACAAAAATCCACTTTACTTAGTTGTTTATAAGTCACTATCTTCTCGAGTACCATAGTTTTGGTAAGTATGTGCTCTAACATGCACGCTGTGTACAAAATTCAAGTTAAATGAGAATGCGTTTTAGAGATTGGTACTAAGTTTTATTTTAACAACTTAGATATATGTTATACGTCCAATGTTATCACAAATTCAATTATAATAGGGTTACCTGAACTTGTCATCTTCTAACATATTCTAAGTCTCAAATCTAAATCAAACGTTATATGCATTTTTCATGACATCTATCTAATAGATAGATTTAAACCTCTTCTTGGACCTTGATTTATTTACGCAACAGTAATTTAAATGGTGCACAGAAACCATATTTCTACAGAAAATATCTGCATCACTGAATTGTAAATAGAAAAAGGTTTTCTGGATATGGACAGTTCAGATTAACCTGAGCAGAAATGCATTTGAAGCTCTGATTCTAACGCTAATTAAAATGTGTCAAATTTGATGTTCAATTTATTTTACTACTATAGTCGTTATTCTACTTTATTTAGAATGATAAATTGTAAAACTTGAGCACACAATTACAGAACCATTTATTATTATGATTAAGCTGGTCGCAAGATCATACAAAAGAGTAAACCAAACTCACATTTGCTAAAAACTGTCAAAATTAAGATATATTATTCTGTAAAAATTCATAGATTTATTGAATCTAAAGATGAAACCGTATTTGTCAATTTTCTAAATTTTACATTTAAAAAGGGCAAGATGTTCACCATTTTTAGTGATTTAAGCAAAAATTAACCATTCCCAGACAATCTAGAAAAATTTTTTAGAACATTGAGTCTTTTACCATTTAGTGGAATATTTGTCAATAAGCTTCGTTAGGAAGTTTTGCGGCTGCACTGATATAAAGTTCGCATGGAAAATTTTGGTTCACAGGATCCAAGATTATAATATAAGGATATGCCATTAAATTATTTTAAACTCATTTAAATTCATGGGTAGGGCTTGGATCATCTATTTGATATATAAATAGGAAAAAAATCTCTCGAATATTCTATTGGAATCATCATTTCCCTGTCATTCTTAAATAATTATTTTAATCTTTCAATTTAATTAGACATTTCTTAACATTTGCATTGCGAGCGGACAAGTATGGCGCATCCAGATAAGCACGTAATGCTGCTATTGCAGCAGGCAAACTTTGATATTTTAAATCATCCTGCTTTCTCTATGACACGAAATCATCTAAATGCGCCGTTCCTACCTTTCCCGCTTGTTATTCGGTTCCTGACCCGCATTTTTTCTTCACACCTTACGTACAACAAAGCTCCAGGTGTTCTCATGCTTTTGTGAAACTAGTTGTTGTACCTATCAATTCTGTTTATTATTTTCTGGTCTGCATAACGCATTCGAGTTTGTCTAGCCACTGCATGAGCATACTATTCTGCATTAATATTAAATGACTTAACTCAACGTTCTCATCTTTTAATTTTTAAATAGCAAATCATTCCAAAATTAAATTCATATTTTATTAGAGATTAATTGGAAGACATAATCTTATCAAGCCTCAATTAATTTCAAATGCGGACTCTCTCTCATATAGCCTTTCTGGGATGTAACAAGATGACAATCTAATCAAGCTGCTTAAAGCTATTGCTCAAATGTTTATAGAAGTGCATTGATGAAGTGCTTTATTATTTCATTTTATCTAATTGGTGTGTTTTACTAACTCAATCATAATTTCGTACCAATATAAAAAAATCACAAAAACCTGATGAAGACATAAGCAGATTTATTATGGTGAATATTCAAAGTAATTATTGTGTAGGACATAAGTTCAGCAAATAAAAATCTCGCAAAAAATTTGAAATAATTGTCTTTTGAGAAAAAAACTATGTTCATTTATTAATGAAAATATTTTAAATTATATTTTAAGACCAAGCGGTTTTCTATTTGCATAATATAGAGAAATGGTAAAAAAGGGCTAACCGGTCAAGGTAAAATAAATATTTAAGGAGTCGCTGGTTAATCGCTGACAAGGAATGAACAGTAATAAACTAACGATAATAAATAATTCGTCGTATTTATTGTTTTGAAATTTTATTTAGCATGGATTGCGTTGGCAGTAATCCAAACTTATATTCCATGCAATCACACAAAACAGACCAATACTGCCAACTAGCAATTACAATCTTGACATGTTTATGATTAGCTCTGTCCTTTCCAAGCTATTTAGAGAGAGATTTATATAAATAATTAGGGATAAATCAGACATTTCTAATTTAGATATTCTCTAAATATTGAGAGTCATTTTTGACAAGTGAATCACTTTTTATCAAAACACCCTTCATGAAATTAAAATTTCACAGAGGAAGCTTAGGTCATTACTTAGAAAAAGGGACCAAATCTGGCCTTTTTTATATTTAGTGTTTCCTTGTAGCCTATTCCAAATTCTTAACAAACTATGCATTTTAAAATACAATTATAGATGACCTTGAACATACCTGATTATCAAAATTGATTAAAAGTATGGGAATCCCTTTTTCAAAATCACTTTGCAGTTCCTAACTAAAACACGCTAAAGCTAAACTCTTTTATTTCAAGCAGAAAGGTTTGAAAATTTAAATATTCTTCATTTCATATGGATTTATGAGTTTCTAACTATTCTTTTACTAACGTGGATAAATGTATCATTGGTAAACTTTAGAGCTACTTTTGAAGTAGGTGATCTCTTATCTTGAATAAATTTGCAAATTAAATGATTTTTTTTTGGTATTCAGGTGAAACCGTCTTTGTGTTACTCTGAGATACTGATAACTATGACCATGATATATGGGCCTCGACTCCAACGCTCTGGCTTTGCAGAATTCAGATTTAGCTAAAGGTAATTGATTTATAATTTTTTCTTTACACTTTTATGGAAATCTCTTCAGAATAAATCTTTACATCTTTGATTACTTTTCATCATTAAATGTAATATTTTGTTGTTAAAGATAAAGACATCCTGAAAATCATAACTATATGATAATATTTTTTACACACATTTAAATAGCTATTTCGGTGTCAGTTGCATGTAAAAATTGGAGTTCTTGTAAGTGAAAGAATAAACTTGACCAATAGAAGTGAAAAACTTTACAAAAATTAAAAATTTGATGTTTGCAAATTTGTTCTCTTAATAATATGCTAATAAGCAAATAGTTGATGTATATCAGAGTAATCAGTTGAAATCAGGAAAGTAGGATATCGGAAAGTATGAATCTTAAAGGTGAATTGTAAAGATTTTGGCAAAAAACATTTTACTGATCTAAAGATTTACCTTTTTCGCTTTTTAACCTTCTCAAATTTTCTTTTGCGATAACTTTATGAAATAAATTAAAAATGAATTTCCTTTATTTTTCCTCGTGCTATTATTAAGTGCTTTGAAAAATTGTCACTATGACTTTATTTTAATCCAAACAAAAGGGTTCTAAATAAATCTGAAAGCACTCATGTTAAATCGTTTATTAAGCCATTTGATCATGATAACGAAACGTTTTACATCAGTTAAATATAACCTCTTCAAAATATTCTAAAATTGTACATGAATGCAAGCACCAGTTTTTAACTGACAAAGACTCTAGTTTTGAAATGAAAAATAAAAGAAATACTAGTTCAATTAAATAAATTATACAATAAACCACAAATGATATATTATCGGCATTCAATGTATGTTTTGTGATCCACTTTAGAAAACTGTAAATAAAGAACAACTGCTCAATTTCATTTTAAAAAGGCCATAAGGAGGTCATAAAATTCAGAAATTAAAGAACATATCCGCTTATTTTTCAAGCGGCAGGATTTTAATGTTAAAGCCTAATTTATTTTACGAAAGAAAATTTTAAATACTCTACGGATAGGTTGAGATTTTCACATGAATATGAATAGATATGAAGTAAAGTTGTTTTCATTGAGCACTCATATATAATTTTTGGAAAATACTTACTAGAATTAATGACCGATTAAGTTAAAGTAAAATAGTTCAATTTTACATATTCAAACCAAGCATTTTAATATCCTCCCGAAATTCTTTAAAAAATCAAATATGAATTGCAATTAGCACACAAAGATAATAATTTAATGCGTCAAATCAATTAAGCGTATCGTATTATACATTGAAATGTGGAATACATGATTGGAATAAATGATTGGCGGAAAATTGTACAGCTGAGTTCGCTTAGTTGGCCGCCAACAAATCGATGGTCAAGTTGTAAATTGAAAGGCATTTTATCTATCTGTTTTGTTTTTACTCAGGTCGTGGTTATAAGAAATTAGTATTAATCCCAATGACATTTTATAAATTAAAATAAATAAATAAATTTATATTAACTCTGTGGAATATATTTAACCACATTTTAACTTATTTATTATCTGACTATGTAAAATGTCACAACGTAATTTGATAGTTTCAATCATATAAAGGAAAATTTACCTGGGACATCACAATAAATATTAAAATTCTTTTGAATGAAAAGTATTTAGAAAAGCAATATAAAGTATCAAAAATATTTTTATCTTAGTGTAAAAAAAATTTGGAACAAATATTTTTATACTCTAGGTGTTCACTGCAAGTGCTCAAATTGCGCATTTAATCTCAATCTTTCTTCCCATGTGAACAAAATTAAATCATCTTTGAGGAGATTTATGCACACTGGGAAGATGGAAGCTTTTCCGTGAAAACATTATTTTGCACTGACTTTGATATTAAAATAGGTCAACTGATATGCTTTTCTGATTCTCAAAACTTGGAATTCTCAAATGACGCAAGAAACACAAGACAAGAAAAATTGCTGATGTGTTTATAATTTGTAATAAGAAATGCTCATTCCCGCAATGCAATTAGTCTTTGCATTTAACTTTGTTTTCTTATAATAAAATGCCCTTAATCCCTTCTACTGTTGAAATGAGATGCAATTACAACACCTTATTTCCCTTTATGAAAACATTTGACTATAATCAACCACTCCCAGATGCTCTAAATGTGTAGATCAGGATCAAGGACTCCCATTGTGGTTATTTATATACTCAAGCAAGAAACATGCAAAAGTTGTTACCATTCGTAAAAATGGGAAGAAGTAGTCTTCTTCCAAATATCAGTTATGAAAGCCTCTGTCAAGCTTAATCTCCAGCTTAAATAAGCTACTTAATAAACTAACTTAAATCATTGTTTAATACATACTTTGCTAAGTCTTCTTGACAACATGAATGGAATTTATTATTACTTCTAACAAAAGCTCAAGTAGAAACCAAAAGAGGTCATTTCATCTATTGTGATTGTTGGGCTAAGACATCAGTTGAACATTGAAAGTGTAAACACTGACACATTCTGTGATGGAACATACTTCATTTTTTTATCATCTTTAATTGTGGAGAGGCAAATAAATTAGGAGTGAAATTTGTGCACCAAACGATGAATAAATGAAAAATAGAGATATATGAATTGACCTTCATATTTACTCGTTGTTATAATTATTTTTAATTATTTTTTAATATATTGAATAACGTCTAATTAAGCAATTACCTTAATTTATAATTTGAAAAGAACTTCCCCCAAAACCTCTCGTCTATCCGAATGTATAAAAGTTAAAATATCAGTTTGTAACAGAAGTTCTGTCCATTTTTAAATTTGAATTAAAATAAAAATTTTGTCTAAAAATATATTCATTTAGTGTTCAATATAAGCACCATTTTATTAACTGCATCTTCCCATCTAGCCATAAGTTTTCTCATTCTTTCTTTAAAATTTAGACTGTTTGGACTTAAAAAAAGAAAGTAGCTTCATTTTGATCTTTTCACCTGAAGTATGCCTTTATCCCACAGTGATTCTTCAAGCTCCTAAAAAGACAAAAATCATTTGGTACAAGATCGGGGGGATATGCTGGCCGTTTATCTTGTAAAACAGCTTTTGAACGAGTTGGTTGGTAAAAGTAAAGTTCAAATGTTATTGCTTGATTGTCAGCCATAATAAACAATTCTCTCCAAATCCCACCATACACAAAAGAATTTATTTTGGATGCAGTCCCGAATTCTTTCGGTTTTGGAATTGGCTTTGAACCACTGTCTTGACTTAGCCACTGTATTTTGCGCTTGACATTATCATAAAGGATCCACTTCTCGTCGCAGTGAGTCACGATTCGGTCTAAAAAAGTACCTGAAGTTCAGTTCACGAGAACGCGATGAAACACAACCGGTCACACGCTGCTGCTTGTTGACTTCTGACCAATCATGAGGGACACATTTCCCAGTTTTTGAGACCTTTTCAGTCATTTATTTTCATTTGTCTACACATGGTCATATGGCGGCTTACGTGAAGGGTTTTGCTCAGTTCTCTAATAGCGCAGGTTGAATTTTCATCAATGACAATCTGTAATTGCTCAGAATTGATTTTTTTTGAGCATACTGCTCTCGATTCATATTCCAGGCTGAAGTCATTCTTTTTGAAACTACCCGCGGAAAACCACCTTCTGCTGGTCTTTTCATTCACAACATCATTTCCATGAGTGTCTTTGAGTATTTTTGCTGAACTTGACGTATTTCCTTGATGAAATTGAACCAGTAAAATATGTTTTGTATGCTCTTTATTTGGAGTGTATATTAGGGGCAGAAATAGCTATTAATAACAAGAATTATCACACAATCTGAAAGAAGAAGTAATATCTTGTTAATTGCCATAGATAAGCATACAAAATTAACAAACTGATATGAAATAACACATGGGTAGAAAATTGGACAGAACTTCTGTTACAACCTGATACATCAGGCATTATAATACCCTTAAATATTAGTAATTCCAAAGTCTCTACCGAATTAAAAAACTTCCACCAGTCGAAGCAGCGGTTTTATTCAAACGCCCGTCAATGTTTACTTTCTATCTCTCAATAAGGATTCGAATCTCATACAGTTAGAGAAATAAAAACTAAGTATTAATCAGTTAAATTTTAAATAAATAGGATAGATTTGGTGATAAGAGGAAAAGCGTGGAAGAGAAGCAGATTATAAATTGTGCTTGCATGTATTAAATTGTTAAAGTAACTATTTTTATTACAATAATATTTTCATGTGGAATAAAAAACGGGAACAGTAATTTTTCACCATAAAAACCATAATCTTGGTGATTTTTTCTCTTCAAACTATAATTTTAACAAAGATTAGCCAAAATTTTTGAAACCAACTTTAAATCTAAAGAAAACTATGGAAACGATCAATCACGCACATTTTTTTAAAAGAAGTATAGGACGAATCCCTATTTCTGAGGTGATGATTTTTTAAAAATTGCATGAATAAACTTAAACTTCAAGCACTTTCTTATTTTTTAACATCACAGTCCAGGGATAGAAGCATCTCTAATAATTACTGACATTTTTTTGCCGATTAGTTCTAGTTTGTTTTACATTCACGATTATTACTGCCAGCACCATTTTAAATCTGTGTCGATGGGCTCGTTATCTGCTAACCCTATAAAATCGATGGAGATACAAGTGAAAAAATGCAAATAAGCAATCTTTATAGTATTATTTTGTTAATATAAGGTGTTGTTAAAAATATATATTTGTGAGAGTGCAATCATTGAATATTATTGCCTTAATATTTTGGCCTTAGTGGATTGTCATACAGTTAAGTTTGAAGTACGTAAATTTATATTTATCACATATCAAACTCTAAAAGCTATTTTTAATCTGGATCACCTGGATGAAAAATTCTACGGTTACAACAAATACTACAAATACGCAGCAGCACGAAAAATTTTGAATGATTATTTAATAGCCCACATGAATGTTAATAGGTAGATAACTAAAATATGCCTACGAGCAAATTTAAATTATATACATGACTTGAAGAGCATAAATATCTCGATGTATCGATACTGTCATGTGGATGCATATTTATTTTATTATAATAAATGACAACATGATGTTAAGTTAAATGGTAAGATATGCAGTCTGTATGTTTAATAACAATAATAATTGGAGAGTGAAGGGATGTAACATTTCATATGCAAGCTCATTTTCGGATGTCAGCTTTATTCAGCATCAAGGTAATTAAAATTAAATTATAAACTTTGAGAACAGGGAAGTATAAGAGAACTTTATCCATCGTTTATAAAACTCCCTACAATCACTTCCTAACTGCCATAAAAAACTATTCTAAAACAAAGAATCCCGAAGAAGCTAAGGAAAAGATGCAAAAATTGCAACCGGAGCTTCAGAGATATCTTAATGTTTCAAAAAGAGAATTCTACAACTAACCTTTTCCCCATTTTTGCATTAGGAACATTTAAAGGCTTATAACGCCATGTCAAGTAATGAACCTAGAGATTGATTGATCATTGTTCATCAAATAAATTCAATAATATTTATATTGCAAAACTGTTGAGATTAACAAGGAATCAAACATAGGTATGTGTGTAATAAAGAATTAAATTTAAAGCTTTTTGTTTTAGAAAGCGAATAAAATTTAAGGGTCTAGGGTCATGATCTGCTTTCTGTTTTTAAATATTATTGTCTGAAAATAAAATTAATTTGGCCAAGCTAGACAACTATTTTGAGATCGTTAATGTTTGCCATAATAGATCTGAATCAATTACTTAATCAACGAAATTTTCCAGAAACAATTATTTTATTTCAGTTTCATTCGATCTCTTTTTATTTACTGAGAGATCCAGGTATTTATAGTTAATCTAGCTAGCTTTATTCAAGTTATCATAATTAAATACCTGAATTTCTGTTCTTATTGTTTTGGTTTTTAAATTAATATTGCTATTTTGTTGTATATTTGTTCAAGGATCTGAATTAAATCACTGTAGGATGTAACATTTTTGAAAAGTTGTGGTTGGTGTAATGTAATATCTTATTTGTAATATCTCATGCTTTAAGCAATAATACGTAAATAAAAATGATTAACTACGACAAGTATATATTATCATATATTATTGTCGGACTTCCAAATTGTACAGCATTTGCATCAATTTCTGTCTACAAAATATGAAAACCATACCATTAAATTATGATGAATGTGAAAGAACAAAACATTTAAGAGTGTTTTTTCCCATCGAAACTGACTAGAAATGTTAAACGACACAGCAAGCAAATTAATTTTGCATTTTGTTGTAAGATACTGCCAAACTTAAAAGGAAAAGTCGATTCATATACACCTGAAATCTCAACCAAGACTTCCCGATTTAATCCCCAACGAAAATGCTTTCAATATGTCTTTATATATTTTATTCTAATAAAAAATAGTAAAGGCAACTTCGCTTCTTCGAAACAGATGGCTCAAAGTTACAAAAGTTATGTTTTACAGAGGTTTGGAAAAATTTAGAGATAGTTTTAGCCTCTGAGGAATCCAAATAAAACACGCTGATGAGTTGCGAAGATCCTCTTGCTAATACCTGTTTATGCTCGCATTTATTATTTATGTGATTCAGAAGAGTCTTCTATTATTAATCAAATCACAGAACACAAACACAACATTGCAAAAGAAGAATTTTTTTATACGCGTGAATATAAACTATGATATTTAAGAAATGTTTTTCTGGGGTTTTCAATCAAATGCATAACACTTTTCATGTTCTACAAATAAGAAATGTATTGTATAAACCTGAAATGACTTTCAATAGGTGAATGGGTAATTTTTCTATCCTCTCAGGTTCATAAATGATAAATTTTCACTGATATATATATATATTTAACTCTACTTACTTCAAAATTGGAACTACTTTCAGACCCCTATAAAGTAAGGTATCTATTATTCTCGCTATTATTTGAGATATGTGGTCTTACGGTAATTTTATGATAAATGAATATAGTTATGTTTTTGCATTCAGTCCTTGATCTTAGTATTACTGAAATATTTACAATGCATAATTATTAGTTGCAATCGAAGTAAGGTTTGGATAAAATCTATTTATTAAAATTTCTAACTTATTTTTGGATTTCATAATAATCTAAAATAATATTTAATGTCTGAATATATATTATTGTCTTCTGTTTCATTGCTTTCATATATTATTTATCCTGTTTCGCTTGGTTTGTTTTACAACACACGAATTCGTGGAAAAAATGCAAGAAAACAAGAAATAATGTTTTGAAAATGCATGTCCCTGATTCGAATATTTTGACAAGACATTGAAATATTTTTTTGCCCTACCACATCAGATGTCAATCACAGGTGATGGTTTAGAAATTAATCAAAGATTTAAAAAAACGAAAAATACTGTAGAAAATGACTTTAACGTTACCAGTAGTATTTTCTCCTAAAATTGGAATACACTATATTATTATTAATGATCCAGATAGTGTACATTTTCTTGGAAGAAATAAAAGTGCAAATAACTGAATGTTTTAAGGTTAAATTAATTTGAAATTAAATCATTAAAGTTAAACGTTTTGAATCGGAAGTTAATAGAAATTCGTGAATGACTGTCTGTTTTACATCTTATTCAAAGCCATTTAAAGGTGCTTTTAATTTAAAAGAACAAAAATTTATTTAAATGTTAATGATCGCAAAAAATCAACAGAATCGAAGTTTATAAAGGAAAAATGGCTTTAATATAATATCAATAAGAAATTTTTTCAGTTTGCCAGGTATCCATGATGGGTTATATAATTTTCCATTTACTCGGTAGAATTATGGGTAAAAATTTTTCAACTGTGAGCTAAAATTGGCGAATCAAGAATGATTAAATACCAAAGACAAATTTCTCATGCTATGATGATAATCCATATTCTTATTTGAATACGCTTGCATTTCGTCCCCTTAAACAAATTTTTTCCATGACCAGGAATAATAAAATAAATTATGGTTGCAAACACATCATAGTGCTTTTATTAACCATAAACACCTCCAAACAAGTTTTGGACAAAGATGATTACATATGTCCAGAAAATTATAGACTGAATGCTCTTACGTGGTCAAGAAAAAAATATGGTTACCAAGCAGAATTAAAAGAGCAAATGGATATAGAATTCGTTCGGTTAAACAAAATACCCTCTCTTGACAGGAGGTAATTAGAAAATACGATAGACATAAATTTATTTAGGTGATATAATTAATTATTAAATCTCGTAAACAAATTTCGGTAAAAACTGTTAGACATTCATTGTGAAGCTAAGTGCTCAAACCCTCATAATTGAAATGTAAAAATTAAAGAAGCACGTAAAATTAAACATTCAGATCGATTTGGAGTTCAAATTAAATAAGTTATTATAACAGGGTATTCTTACCTTCTTTTGCAATCTCAGTATGTATGAATGTGCGATCAAAGAAAGCGTTTATACCCTTGAGCAATAAAAATATACTATTTTCATTTTAAGGTTGTTCCTTTTGATAAAATTTGATAGTTTTTATTAATTTAATACATTTACTGACATCAAACCCCCCATTTTTCTGAAATAACTATTCAAACCCGAACAGGACATTTTGATTGGTGACATGTAAATATAAAGTTCATTTTTAAAGCATGTGATTTAAAAATGTACGAGTCTTGAAATTTAAAGGGATAGAAAATATACATTTGTTATTTTATTAAACAAAGCTCTAAAAATCGATTAAAAATATGAATTTTAGTATTAGTGAGTTCGGTTAATCTGCGATTGGAACATTATATTACTATCCAAAGACGGACGGTCATTATTTGTATATGTTGGTCCCATCATGTTTCATAACTTTGTAAAACTGCTCAATTAGAAAGAAGTAAATAAATCCCATTTCATGTTCGAAAATGTATATGAAATTTTATATATCATATTGTTTATTATTTCTGATTTTTCGGAACTAGGAAAAATTTTTTCATTGCATTTTCTATTTTACATTTTAAAGCTTTGATAAATAGACAATAAATAACCGATATATGCTTAATTTCAAATGGGAATTCTATATCTAAAGAAAATCGTTCGGTTATTAAAGTAAATGAGTATCCAAAGTTCATTAACTATTACAAATAATTTTTAAAGGATGCTAACAAGATCTTAGTTATACATAAATGCATGCGTTAGTTTAGAAAAGATAAAATATAAACGTTGACATTAACTCGCCAAATCCCTATGAGATTGAGATCAGTTTATAAAAGTAGTGAGCAATTCTGATTAACCCTGATAGTAGCTTTTCATAATAAATACTTTATAAATGCGAAAAAAGTAAACTCTTTGCTTATTTCTGACATTACACACAATATACTTGAGTTTTAATTAATTTATTCTCTCGCATTTTTTCTTATTAAATTCAATAAAAAGGTCAACTCAAACGGAAACTTCCGTCTTTCGCTCTGGCAAGCGTTCTCACCGAACAAGATAGTTTAAAGTTTTTTCCAACCATATTGAACAATTTTCTTATTTATCCAACACATGTAAACAATTTATTTAAACTCAAATTGATTGTGTTTAGACAAGGTAATACACGCTTGAATATAATATCATAATGCCAAGTTCGTTTAAAATTCAAGTCGATAGCACAAGTTAGTCAGTAGGATGAATAGCTTTTATACTTCAGCATCTGGAAGAGATAACTCTGTAAGTCTTTACGAATGCCTTTTCTGCATTTGACATCCTGTTATTTATCTAGATTGTAACTTTTCCTTATATTCTTGGGGATATTGCTGCACAACCTTGGCTCTGTTATAATTAGATAAGAGTACACATCCACCAGCGCAAAAAAATAAGAGGGAGAAATTGAACGTCGATTTCTTCTCTTCATGTCTGTTGTATTTAACAGAATAGTTTTTAACCTAAGAGAATTAAATGACGTTCGACGGTTGGTCAGCACTACTACCGTGTAAACGGAAGCAATTCTGATTTGGGCATTAAAGATGAGTCAGATAAAATAATCATATTTTTAACCAGTGGTTGCCAGTTGAGCGATAATACTTAATTTTATAATTTATATCGTTAAACAATAGCATCCCACAGCAAAAAATGTATTTTTCTCTGACATCAAATATTTTTTTAAACCAGTAGATATTGCTATTATCGTTATTATAAACCACAAAATGCAAAAATGCATATTTTTCACTGTTAGAGAAGACTGAAAACAAAGCCTATTTTATGTAATGTTCAAATCAGGCTTTTGAGTATTTGCTTAATGGGCAATTCATTGTTCTACGTTTAAAATTTAAATGTCGTAATTTGTCGCCTGGGTTGCTGATAAAACTCATATCTACAATATTCAGTACTTGATTAACTTATTGTTTAAGTAAGACCTTTGATCACGCCATTTTTATTTAATTCTTCCGAAGGCCAAGTCAGTGGCGTGAAATGGATTAATCAAAATATTACAGAGCTTGCGGAGCAGATTCAAATCAAGGTGAAGACTTTTTGGTAGCATGAATAGCAATCAACTGATAAACAGATCAAAACTGCGTACCTTCACTTCAATTCTGTTTCAAGTTTCCAAAATGATGCTCTTAAATTTTGATCTATATTAGGTACGGTGTCATTACAAATTTAACACATTTAAGTTAAAATTGATGAATTAAAGGTAAATAATCAGTGGAACCAAAAAATTTTATCCTTTTTGAAGGCAGTTTTATGTAGTCTTTAAAGTCTATTTTCATCTGTAATATTGAACTCTTTTGTTCTAAACTGAAAAATACCTGTGTTAGGAACTTGAATTTGATGAAAGATGATCAATTATTATTAAAGGCATTTTTGCTCATTGTATTAAAGTTGAAGTTTCCGTACAAATATCATTTCGTTAATTGTATAGCTTCTTGATTTATTCATATGTTTTATACATTATTATCAATGATAGCACAAAAAATCTAACAGAACTTTTAGTAATTTTGCAGATTTGTGGTGTGAAACCGCAGAAGTGTTCAAGAAGTAGCAGGTATTGAAGTCGGACGTTCGGAAGTATTGTTTAGTTCATATTCTCATAGGAGTATAATTTAAGTTGTAATATTTGTATTTTCAAATTTTATGAAATGACTCTAATTCTTAGGTAATATTGTGTCCACAATACTCAGAGCTTGTTGACCGACCGATTTAATTCTATAAAATAAACAGATTCGGCTAGCAATGGTTTATAAGCAAAGCGCGCCTTAGTTACGATAAGATCCAATATTATGTCATTTTATAATTTATTCCTCGAAAGTAATTAAACTACTTATATTTTGCTAGTGGTATCCAAAATTCTCCTAAATACCAAAATTATAACTTGAATTACAGGACTTCCTAATAAGAACATCGTATCAATAAATGCAATCCCGTGAAATTTTACAACAGTTCTTTTACTTTTATTCTCTCAATGCTTCTTTTTCTAATATTAAAATTGAGGATCATAGATTGCTTTTCAAATCATAATTTAACTTGTGGTACGTTGAGGACGTTTAGTTAGAGTGATTTCGTATTGTCACTATTCACCAAAAAAACTTACATATTGATGAAAGTTTGTTTACAATGTCACAAACTTAAAATTACCAAACAAGTATAAGCACTCACGAACTGACGGTACTGCCAAAATGCATACATCACTCAGGGGTCTTGTAACTTTACTGCTCATCGTCTAAGGACTTGATATCTTTTAGTGAACTCCTTTAAAATAAAGTTAGCTAAACTACATATGCGCCAAAATTTATGTTTGTGTTGCATAATGTAAAAATAGAGTAGGACCCGAATGTAATGCAAATGAGATACAAATTATACCGGGCAGTCCACCAATTATTTCAATGAATTGCATAACTCATTCGATCAAGATTAAAAATTTTTAAAAATGTACTTTTCTTAACATATTATAAGAAAAATACTAATGGGATGATATTCATAAAGTCCTTGATTTGTTTTTAATGACAAGAGGATTATATGAAGAAAGTTATATCATGAGAAAATCTAGTAAATTGTCCAGAAAATAATTTAATTCATTGGAAAATGCATCAAGTGCAATATTGTGGATATCTTTTAGAAATCCAATAAGTGCGATGCATAGACTGAAGTAAGTTTTGTCTGAAATCTTCAAAAACAAGTTTTCTTATCTACTCTCCGATTAGGTCTTATATAGATATATATAAAAACTGCAAATTAGGGTGAAATAACTTCGCATACTGTATACGACCCGGAAAGAGAAGGTTTTATTAGTATTAAATTTAATGGCAATGGTTTTACTGGGCCGAATTCTTTTTGGGCGCTAAAATTTGTTATGAGATTATTCAATATTATGTAAGCAATAATAAGTTCGTTTGGTGTAGATTCCTTAAGGCCTCTGTCTAGCGATGAAATTATAAATCATCCGAGTTTCACTTTTTTCGTAATAAATGTGGACTCCTTTTTTGGCCTTGTGTTATAAAAATTAAGTTATGCAAATCATATCTTTAGAAATAGACAGGAAATTTGTAAAGGTGTGGATAATCTCAGGCCCAAAGTTTAGACATCCCGCCCAAATCTATGCAAAGTGGACTATGTTCAAGATAATCGGAACCAATAAATAAAACATATAGTTATGGATAAATCGAATCATACAAAAATAGCAGTCTATTTTTTGCTTATGGGAAATATTGGTGAATTTTTTCATATTTGAAGGTCTTTAAAAGGTCAAAATTTGTGTGAATTTCCCAAAGGTACTTTAATTTTCCATAATTGAAGTTAAAAGTGTGGTTAAGTGCAAAAGATATTGGCAATCAGCTGGGAGTTAATGTTTTAGGCTTTCTTCCGTTTAAATGAAGGAAAACGGTAACCGATTTCTTAATCCTGCATTCAGTTTACATATTGTTAGATTTTTAATAAGTCAAATAGGGAACTAGCTTCTTTAAGTACAAGACATCAGATCTTTTTATGTATATTTTCTAACTTAATTCCTGCTATATTTATTTTGTAAGAGGTCACTAATTGCCCTAAAAATTCAACAATTTGATTTATTATAGTTCTTGAGATATGAAGCATTTTATTATTCTTAAACTTGCACACAAAACAATGTCTCAAATGTCACTCACGTTTGAAAACACCATATTCTAATTAATTCCATAAATTTGCCTTTTTTTCTAAATATAGATGTCAATGCATGGAATCTATTTGGAAATTCTCTAGCAATGCAATGGCCAATTACGAGAAATTTTTCACTTAAATCGAGCCTTAACCAAATATTACTCATCCCATAATAAGTGATTATTAACTAAAACACAATCGACTACATTACGTGAAGCATATCAATAACAATCTTCAAAGAACTGTCAAAAACCACACATCATCACACATAAAAGCACCAAATAGAGCGAAGTCTGTAAGAATTTTCCAGACTCTACAAATGGGCTTAGTTCAATAAAGGTGTTTATCCAGACATACACATATATAATGCCAGTGTTACATACATGAGTTACGGAAAATAACTACTTTTACATCAACTGTTTGATAATGCTACATCAACAAAATATTGTCTTTATATTTAGGAAAAAATAATTGTCCTAACTGTGCACTAAAATCATATTTTGACACAGCTTTGGACTTTAATACTTTGTTTAATTGCGCTTTGTTAAAGTATATCTGAATCTAACTGTCTGAATGGGATGATATTCAAACCTCCTTTTGTCAATCTAGAAAGCATCCTCTTATTCAATCTAAATGTTTGATTTTCAAAGGTCAAAAATTGTCGGTCAGTTTAGTAGATAGATTTTTTTATTACAAAGATTAATAAGTTAGGAATCGAAATAAATTTAATTGATAAAAGAGGTGATAACTTCCCAAAGTGGCATTAGAAAGGAAATCTATTCCTATCTCTAATATCTAAACTTCAAGTAAGTTTTCGTACATATATAGAACACATATCTATTACTTACGTGTTCAAAAGCTTGGGCGATATTCATCGATGAATAAAATCTATTCAGAAATGAAATATTTTTTAGTCTCAATGACGACATTTAGTGTTTTCAATAGTTTTATAAACTCAAGTAGAAGTCAGTATCATAATAAGAGCTTTAACAAATATACGGGGTACTTTTGACCTTATGATGACATTTTCATTTAAGAAATTAAATGTTCCTTTTGCACTATACAAATAGATTTAATGGAATTAGACATAATTCATATCAGAAAATTTAGGTAATTTTGACCTTAAGGCGTTTGTTTGTAGCTTTGAACAATTTTATTTAATATATTTAATCTTAAACCTTCTTAAAATGCTTTCCTGTTGCACATCACCCATTGATTTAAGAGGTGAGATCACGCATATTAGTTGTAAATGAATATACACTTAAAAATGTTGTGCACAATTAAATCATGATTAATTTGCCTTTCACAAATTATAAATCTGTTTCAAATACCAGGTAGGAAATGGAAGACAAAATGTCAAATGAACAAAGTGATCTACCTGAGATGCTTATCATCAGAAATATTCTCCAGATCTTCTCAAAACTTACTCAAGCTCTTAGGATTTTCGATGCGTTATCTGATATTATGTTTATGCCAAATTCAAATCAACTGGAAATCTTTTACGATAAAATTAAAGTTTCGTTGTCTCTCTTTAAAGACACACATTTTTCTCTTTCAAGAAACATCTAAATAATGATAGCATTATACAAATTGTTCTTCACTTTGGCAGGATGAAAGAAGTATTCAATAAACTTATGTTTTTATTGTACTGTTAAAGTACTCGAAAGATGTTCACAGGTAGGTATTAAAACAGTGTAAAAGTAGAAATTCCATTAATTATTAAAAGTATTTGTTTAGTCTTGTTAAAACATTACATATTTTTAAGTGTTAAACAAGATTAGAGACTACTAAAATCAGATTTAGTCACCATTTTGACTGAGTTCTTGCAAGAGGAAAGATTAAATACTACTCATTAACCAGAAACATCTTATCGGAGATATTTAATAAATCATCTGTCTTCAAAAAATTCAACTATCAAATTTACAAACGTAATAAGCAACACCCATTATTGCAATTTGAAGCCTAAAAAATGTAGAAGTTTAAAAAATACGTATTCGATCGATTAACAAAACCTGTCAACATACCTGCCAAAGTAATTACTTAAATTCAATGGAGTCCAATTAAGTAGATATAAGATAAAGCAAATGTATATATAAGGGAAGTTTAAAACATCTAATGGAGAAAAACGAAGGTCGCCCTTGTTTGGTTTTAGTAATCTCACGCAGCATAATCTGCTGCAAACTACAGATATTAATTTAATCATAAATCTATGACATCTAAAATTTAACTCTTTACAACATTAGTTGGTTTCAAATCTTGCCAATATAACCGTAGTATCTGAAGTTCAAAGGCCGGTTGTTTAAGTGGAAAGCGTCATATTCAAAAAAAATACTCAGATTGATGTAAAAAATATCAAGAACTATTTAAGGTCTTCAATGTGTCCCGAGTGGTGTAAGAAGCTACAGGCAAATGTACATGTGCTATAATAATTTAAACTCAAATTAACTTTTAAATTCTCTCAGTTCGATTCTCATGAAAGTGATCAGCAATTATGCTATTTGAATTCCGAGATTACGGTTTCCACCAAATTGTTCTTTTAGGGATTTCACCGAAACACAAAATAATATATGAGCACAACCAAGATTTTAAAGAGGAAATTTCCATAGCAAGGAATCAACATACTATAGATAATGATGCCTGTCGAAAGTGACACTTGTTCATTTAATTTTCCAACTGAAAGAAAAGGATCTACCATTGTTAAAGTATACAAAAATAAAAAAATATTTTAACTAAGCGGTAATAAACACTGATAAATAGAAGCATACAAAAGTAGTTACTTGAAATAAACAGCGAAAAAATATTTCCTTAAGCAGCAAATATACACATATATCAAATCATCTGAAAATATTGTTTCTGATCAATCTACTATAGTAAATGGGTGTTCACCTCAAGCAAACACAGCTTACAAAGGTCTGATAGCTTGAAATTCTTTGCTATCTCATCGAAGTATCATGTAAGATTATTTGTCTTCCAAACCATCGGAAAAGCACTGAATATCGTAGACAGACATTTGCTACAATCCAGGTATAAAGTATGAGACTTACATTTCGGGACATGAAATGTCCATGAAGTAAATATTGTACAACCCTAGTCCAAAAATCAAATGAAGTAAGACTCTTTGATGCCTTAAGGTTGCTCACTGTATCTTTTATTCCTATGGCCTTTATAACTGCTGGACTTTCTGTTGTTTTGTTGACAATATTTTAAGTATTGTAGATAATAATAATAGCAATTTCATATGTAACGTTGACAAGAGTAGTAGTATATACATTCACGAAGTATCTTCACTATTATCTAGGCTAAAAGCAGAACCTACAAATTTAAGATTTTTAATAGCAGTGTTTGCTACTCTATATTAATATTTAGATATTAACCGCACTATGACAATTGAAATTTTAAAATCATGTTTGGAATAATTGCATTAATCGATATACGCCACAATTAGGAGTGACGTTTTTTCAGCTAATTGATTGTTGCAATAAGAAGCCCGGCTTACGACTTCATTGATCTTTCCTCATATTTTTGAGAAGCAACTCGTATCGAAAATTAAACTTACTGCTTCTCCTTTTCGTCTCAAAATAAATTTTTGACTGAAAATACCCGCTAATCTATTTGATTAATGTCTTTTATAATTTGAACGTCTATGAAACAACCGCTTGTCAATAGTGGTCATTTTTTACATCAAAATGGCACAAAAATAGGTAATTGCTCTAAAATTCCAAACTTAATTCATATCGTTCCTTTAATTTATTTTTTTCCAAATCTGGCCCATTATTCTTGTTATTGCTCTATGACTACCTCTAAAGTAGTGTTGTGGAACATTCAACGTTTTTTGGCAAAGAGATGTAAGGGAGTAATTGAGGAGGCATGTGTACATTTCTGCGCTTTTGAAGAAAAAACGGTTTTTTGACAAGACATTGCGTGACTATGAATTTAAGTTAAGTAGAAAAAACAACAGATTAGAAAGGGTGAAGGATGCAGGAAAAAAATATTCAGATTTGAAATGCACAGCATTTCTATTATTTTCGCGGTATTAACAAATTTAATATTGTGTTAGTGAAGTATTAGCCGTAATTAATTATAATCATGTTATTAGGTTAAATCAGTGCTGATCAAATAAAAAGGAATTCAAAATATTTATAACCATTTCTCCTCCTAAAAGATTTGAATTTATTGATCGAGCAATTAAAATTACCTATACGAGGCATAAAATATACATACTTGTAAATTTTACATTGAACATTGACAGAGCATGCTGTGATATACTTAACGTAGAGAGATTTAAGATATTCATTTCTATAAATATTAAACTCTTTAAAACAAATCATATATATTTTTAAATCACAGCTAAACATATAATAAATGAAATATTACGTAAATACCGGATAATGGCAGGTTAAACAAAATCAATTAATTTTGAAATCATAGTAATTTAATACGTAAATAGCTTCTTGCTGAATCATGCACTTGTGTAAAATACACACACAAATTTGTTTAACTTGAACTTCCGGGGGATCTGCAGGCATACAACCTGATCAGGTGACCAAATTACAATTTATTGAATAGAAAATAATTACTAGGGTTGCCTAGCCGCTTTCGTAAATAGAAGTTGTTGGCAGAATGGGAAATTACAAAAATTGTTCGATTACAGATTTTCATAAATGAAGGTAAAGCAAAGTTAGATAGTTAGCAAGTGTTAAAAGAACGTTCACTATAAAGATGGAATAACAAATATTTCACAACACTTTCTCTGATCAAAATTTATACAAACTTAAACAAAATATAAATTACCACGTAGTTTGCGAAATTCCTATACTTGTAACTAACACTTTCGGCTATATACTTCAAGCATTTTGCCATAAGGAATTACATTTGTTTCTGTTGGCTAAAAAAGGCCTTGGGCAAAATACAGTCCGTTCAAATATAAAGCATTTATTTTTACTGAGAAGCATTTTTGAGAAAAACTAGGTCGACTTTCAAAATACGAATAATCTACAATTAAGAAATCCTGAACAATCAAACGGTCGTATATATATATATATATTAGATTCTTAAGTCATACAAACAATTCAAGCTAAGTAGGAAAATACACTATTTCAATATGCTCATTAAAAAGTAGCGAAGTATCATTTGGAGCCCATATCATTCGGCTGAGCTTTGTCAACAGTGTCCCGGTCACAGAGTTGATTTGAGGTTCAAAATACTGAATATATACCTGATTGAAAATTCATATTTAAATAGATCTGGAAGATTTCATAAATGCATAAACTAATAATGAAATAAAAATACGTTATGTTATAGATATTTTGTGCTTCATTTACTTACTGTACTGACAAAAATGATAGTAAACCTTCACCAATAGTACAAGCAACCTCGCTCTTTTCCCGTTTTCTTTTTTGTAGGAACCGCTCTAAAACATAGACAGTATCTCGGTAAAAGTTATCACCAAATAATTAGCAAGTAAAAAATAACAGTAATTATAACTTAAACATGACAAAGAGAAATGAAAATAAACGGGTAACTTCCAAAATGTTCACTTGGTAATTATTCCAAATATGGTTTGTTATTTCCTGATATTTCCCTATGAAAGCAAAATGAGTAATGGTAGCAAAATATAATGTAGAACTTAAATGCAAACAAAGAGGGTAATTCTTAAAAATCTTTTTTAATTATATGAAAATGTAGAGAGGCAGGCTATTAAAATTATGAAATGTCTTTCCTAATTGCAGATGATCACAGTTTATTGTCGTTTGAAAACCATTGGATAAAATGACAAAACTATATTTCTGAATTCCTCCAATAAGTGTCTTGAGAACTAACTATTCTGCTTTATGAAGTGTAGTAGGTTATAGACAAAATCTAAGAATTATAATTCGCCGTTATGAAATTTGAACGTCCCACAAGGACAATTGGAATTGTGCGCAATCGTATTCTTAGAGATAAGACAATCTACAAATCTAGGTCACATTACATATTATATTTACAGCAATTGATGTTATTTTTTGTACAGCTATACTTGGCATGTTTTAGAACCAGTTTAAATTGAAAACCATCTGGCACAATATTATTTTTCTCTAACTATTCCAGGAAATATAACATTATAAATTCTGACAGCATTTTAATCACTTTGTAACCACTCCGACTATTTTTTAAGTTATGTAATATTGAATATTTAGCTTTTTAAGTTATATATATAAGTTATTTAAATTTTATAACAGATTTGGGAGTTATAAGGGCTAAAAGAAACAGATAGTAAACAGTGGAATTAATGACGTAATTCGATTATAAAAAGGGAATTATTGGAATCTAGTTTAAAAAAATCATTAAAGTAACCATCATTGTATTTGAAAATTATTACGTGCAAACTTATGTACTTAGTAATAAAAGCAATATTAAATACATATCCATTTTCCTGAACTGACAACGAACAAAAAAATGATTATCAATTATTCTCTGATATTACAAAGTTTCATAACTACAACAGTAAATTAATACAATAATATAAGAATTCACTAGACGTCTATTCACAGCGAAGGAAAGTGATCACGGAGTAAAGCGAGACAATCCGTAATTTAACGACTTTGTTAATTACCTAATGTAAAATTCCGTACACAACAAATTAAACAGAAATCTTATGAAAATGCAATAAATCACTCAAGATTTCCTGATTATTAATACAATTAAACCAAACTTATTCTGCCTAAGTATACAACTTTCACATTTGTAAATCTGATTATCGTAGACACAGACTGTTGTAAAAAAATCAAATATAAACAAATAAATCCCACTTGTTTGAGGTTCATTTTGGCAACCCTTATCACACGGTTACGTGATTAATGAAACTACTAGGGTTAAGAGTTAACTAAGCATGCAATTAAATGGTAAAAATACAGATCAACATTGTTTAACATATATCCATCACCTCCCAAATCAAATTATTTCCTTTAGACGCATCAGAAAACTCCAAACTTATCACCAAATGAACGTTAACTCATACTTCATCTCCACATTTAATCTTCTACAGTATATTACTTATAGCCTGAATCTCCCATCGCAAAATAAACTGATTTACCAAAGCTTTCCTACCTTCTACTAAGGAAGTTTATGGTGAAATTTTCAAAAATATGTCATTTATTTTGAATTCTTGTTACAGATCTTCTTATATTATAAGTTTTGATATCATAGGAAAATAAACGGAAAAAGTAAAATCACCAGTGTGAACTCCTATACGATATCATGATATTGCAAGACCAGGAATGATCCTATTTATAGAAAATGAGATGAGGAAAACTGGATGGAAATATTCTTATTATTGATAAACGAATATATATATACATACTTGCCAAATAATCCACTTATCCCCTCTGATATATTTGTTTTAAAGATATCCGTAAACTCTGAAATATAATTCATGATTGATAGTTTTGATTAATTTAATAAAGAATAACCTGATCTTGTTTGTTTTCAATACCTTGGGTACCGTTATTGCACAGAATGGGGATTAAAGCCTTGAGAAAAGTCGGGAAATTTTCATTATTTTCAATGCTTGCTATTACCTTCAATTTCTGAGTCATTTATTAGCCATTCGACTAAAACTGCTTATAATTTTAGAGAATAATTTATTTAAAGGTCTTATTTTTATTTGACTAGTTTCAATTCTTGGATAATTTTTCATGAATTTTAAACCAATGTCATCTAATGAATGCAATAAGACACCACGGACCATCTTAAATCTCCTTCTAATTTGGAAAAGGTGTTAGCTTCTAAGATCGTTAAATTTTAAAGAAAGCTCCTCACTTGGATTACAAAAGTAATACAAGATGGCACCAACGATGCAAAGTGGACAAATAGTTACATGACATTCACTTTTTTATAAATCATGATACTTTATGGTTCTCTATTCTTTGAAGAATAATTTAAAGGCAAAGATGATTCTGAAATCATAAGTAATAGCATTTTTATTTTTCATTTTGTTTAAATAAATATTCTAAATACTCTAAAATTGTCGTCAATTAAGTTATTTGTATTTTATCATTAGTTCTAAATAAGTTAATAATAAAATCGTTCACACTAAAACACGATTAATGATTTTTTCCGATATATCACTAAAATTAATAAAATTCTGTTACAGCTAGCGAAATTATAAATTTAGTTATTTTATCAAATAATTCCGAAATTTGAATCTCTGTCAACATAAAAGCAGTCTTTGATCCAGTTAGTTAATAAACAGAACTCATATAGGCGATACTACGTCTTCTGATCGCCGTAGAATAAGTCTAACAGAGCAGCTGAAATATTACGTTATGTTTTGACGAGAAGAAATTTACTTGATAATATTATCTAAGTTGTTAGTTAAATTAATTTCTAGCACTATGTGAAACTAATTCACAATAATAATAGGTAATTCATTTTATAGCATGAATGTCTCTTTTGAAAAAATGAACCGTGAAAGAGTATATAATCTTTTCAAAGTACTCCTCCTTGTATTCGATGTCTGATCATATTTTTGAATATGTATTTCCTTCGAATTTACCAAACGACTACTTGGTAGACGCCTTTTAAAATTTTACTATTTTAATTTTCATGATTCAGCTAAAATTAAGTTTAAGTCTTATGCTTCGATATGAAAGAAGAAGGAGAGATGCAGACATTTTCATTTTTCTGAATATATAATATTGGAAATCATACATGATTATTCTTTTCGAATTCAGCCTTACATTGATAGGACAGCTTCAATGCTATGATTTCCTTTATAACATTTGCTCTTCAAACTGAATGAAACATAGTTAGTTTGCGCTATCGTTTAATAATTCGCTTTGTGTAGTTTTGTGATCGCACTCTCGTACATTCTTCTTCAATTCCTCTCTTATTTACGGCGATTTGTCCAACAGTTTTAATCCTGGGTATTTTAACACTTGAGGAGTACTGATGTCCTCTTATGGTCCACGGCAAGGTTCCAGCTTCCTTAAAATATTTTCCTGGCACTACGGATGTATATTTTTTGACAAATATTAAATACATTTCCATTTTGTTGAAAACGTTTCTGATAATCTAGTATGGCTTAGTACTACCATGTAGCATTAATAAGAATATTCGTAATGATTTCGCCGTCACCGAGGTGTATATCGAATACACATTATTTAAATTCACTATAAAACCGCTAACATCTAGCTATTTCGATAGTAAGGTATCGCGTGGAAAGAATAAACATGTATTATTATGTGAAGCGGGTACTTTTCACACCTAGTATGTATCAATTTATGTAAAAATTAAGATAAAATACTTCGAACGATAGTCAAATGAATTCCGATAATTTTTTGGAAGTCGAATTCGTTCAGTTTGTTGTTACCATAAGGAGCTAACAAAATCAAATAGAATTTTACGCTTTTGAATGGTTTTACTCCTAAAATAAAACATCAGGAGAATGGCTTTTGTCCAATAGTTCAGTCAGTCCACCCATTAACATTCAAATTTTGATAAATTCACATGTTTAAAGGCATCCGCGTAACCGTTCACATTTTTCAAAAATTTAACAAAAATTCGCTTTTTCATGTTAGCAATTCACCCAGAAAAAACGATTTCACTTAAATGTGAAAAACAGTAACGAATTAATCTTATTTTCTACTTCAGTAATTCAAAATCTGTTGCAATGGCGAATGTTTTCATTATATGAAAGATAAGAAATGGAATTATTTTTATAAAAAGAGCTAGAGCTGCTTGGTAGGGATATTTGATACGTAATATATAAAAGTAATCCAAATTTACAGTGTACCAGCAGAAAAAAATTGAGGACTCGATGAAATAGTTTGAATCTTCAAAACTAAATGTTGCCCTTTCATCTCTTATTAAGAGTTTTTCAAGCGTACACTGGGTTTAGATACTTTCCCATTCTTTACACTCCAATAGTTGTTTTACTGTTGGTAAAATAAATTAATCATAGTTGCAACAGTGAAATTCAATTTCATTTAATAATTCTTTTTCGTTAACCGACAATCAAAGTTCACTTGCCTTTTATAAATAATTCAAATTTTCATAGAGCATTTTATTAAATGTAAGCATCTTTTTATTTCTTTAAATGTCAATAATCTACTCAAAATTAATGAAATGTAAACCATAATCGGAGCGGAAATCAAAGTCGCTGTTAGTGGATGAAGATGTGCGTAGCAGTAGAGTGTTGATCTTCATTTCTTCCAAGCACGAAGATCTGCTTCTTGAGCCATCGAACAAGTCGATTTGAAAGAAATCCCGCATTTCCCACAGCAGCACATCCGCATCCCTCTGAGAGTGCAGAACCTGCCCCACCATCCCGACTACTTGAATTTCCAAGGGGAGCCAAGGAATGTCCAGCACATGCTCCCTCTGTGTGGTTGCAACCATTGAGACTATTCGCTGAACACAGATTAACATCTACTCCTCGAACTGAGGAAAGATATGGGGAAGAGTCGTTTCCAGCAGCTCCACCACTGATACCACTACCTACATCATTTCCAGCTCGACCGCCTTCAGTTAGAACGCTTGCTGAACGCAGAAGAACGTGAAGTCGGCTTTCTAGTTCTGGAGGCTCCCATTCGACACACTTTTGCAAGCGCTTGAGAACATTTCCCGGCAGCTGTAAGAGGCACAAGAGATGTAAAGGATTATGATTTTAAAAATATTCTACCAAACATTGAAAAATGATTTCTTAAATATGCATAGCTAAACTACAATGTTCGCTCATCAAAAATGCTGTAGAGCTTTAAAAGGTCAAAACAAAAGCAGAATTTAATCCAAGGAATGCTTGAATCCCAAAGGATAGGATATACGAAGCCTCTCCTTTCTTTGGCTAAGGAATCGACATAGTAAAAGACTCTTCTCATCTTCTCATGAGTATTTAAAATTGATTAGTGTGCAAGATCTTGCTCTAAATGTACAGCAAAAATATCAAGGCATTAATGGTAAGAACAGCGATAACAGAAATTGCAAAATATAAATGAAAATGACGGGTGTTCCCACTAACAGCTGGATGCAGAGAAATATCCATGCCACATTTCGATAATTTGAAGACAATTGTTTTCGGTGCAAATTTATAGATTTAAAGCCATTTTTGGAAAAAACATGAGATAAATATATAGGGGGCTTCATCTATTTTCTTAGTATAACTTCTAAGTTAATGCGATGCAGGACAAATAAACGTAATGTTAATCTGTACCATAAGGTTGACAGTAGTTCCAAAATAATACCTGGAAAATGAATTACTTTTAAATGCAATTATCTACAAAGATTTTAAGGGAACGAATAGTACGATAAGCCAGTTTTGTTTATATACTTTATCCTATTTATTAACCGTATTTTAGTAATTTGCTCAGATTGTCGCGTATTATAACAAAAATAATGGTGTACTTATAAACAACGTTCGCGCTTTAATTACGGTAACATTCTAATCCAATATGCTGTTTTGGGTATTCCCAAGCTCGACCAAAATGGATTAGTCGATTCTTGAATTTTGGGCGTTCGTCTATGGAAAATAATCATATCCAGCATTTTAACCATACGTTCAATAGCTTGATCGAAAATATCAATTTGCACCTTAAATGATTAATTCACGGTAACTTGCCTGTTTTTGTTTTCCACTCAGGATAGGTACCCACATTGTAATGAGCTGAAAAAGTAAATAAATTAACCAGTACATTATTTTTTCAACGAGATGTTAAGTAGGAATAGCAAATTATCTCTCAACATTTAAACGATAGTGGCAGGATACCCCTTAATAATGCAAATATGTAGCTTTACATACTTATGATTGATAAGGAATTTTGGTTTTCGATCGCAAACACTAATTCTTTTAACCGCATATGATGCGTTTTAAACAGAAGACTAAATTTGGTTGTATTTGGGCAAGACAACGAATATAAAATCTTCGAAATTTAAAATAGATTTACTAGCGTCCTTAGAAGCATAATCTAAAGAAATAATTTAAACACAAATTACATAGATAGCTTGTTTATCAAGAATAAAGTGTCAAAGCCTATACACTGATGACAATTATTAATCCATCAGGGGAATAACAATTCACCTTTTATACTCAGAAGGGTAGGAGATGACTGACAAGTGGGAAAATGGTAATGACTATATCATCGCAAACGATTGATGTAGATAAACAGTCAAAATTTGATAAGGTAAAAAATCTGCTCCAATTTTTGCAGTATATTAAGCTCTGTATAATTAAGGATAACGGAATGGTGAACGATCTGATATTGGCAACAATTGCTTGTTTGATCATTTTTTATAACCTGATCACGAACATAGTACATCCGATGATATGTACATACGCGAAATTTTGCGAAATATTACTTCATTTCCGTACTACCTTTTTGTCTAACGTTGTATTGGAAACACTAGATGTTTCTATGTTGCTGATTACTTATAAATAATTTAAAAAGCCTCTTTTCAGAGCCTGTAGTAGCAATCCTAGAGACAGCTAAATGAAGATATAGTGATGAAATGGTTGTTATAAATAAACTCAAATCCATGAGCGTATTTAAGATTTTGTAAAGAAAATCAGCAAAAAAACTGTGTATAAACCTTATATTTGAATGTTCATTATGATAAAACACTGCTCAATAGAAAGATTACTGATTTCAAAGATCTAAACATGAAACGTTTAAAACTCCAGTCTTAGAATGACAAAAATTGAAATACGACTATTGAAATACCGCAGATATGTCTAGACATAAATCATTTCCTGACAAGTGCGTTATTTTGAAGTGTCTGAACCCTAATGAAAATTGTCTCTTATCTATAACGATCACTACAAATGGGCGTGATCTTGTCTAGACTTGACGCGGAAGGAAGAAATTACAGGCGGTCAAATACTGTATTGCATGGAAAATTTATTTTGCTATTGAAATCATAGAAAAAACTAATGTGTATTTGGTTTGCTTTACAGTTGTCAAAATATTAGGTATTTATTTAAGTTTATTAAATGTATACCAAAATGAGATTAACGAGAACGTTAAGTGGAAAGTATAATTGCAGTAATGCAAAATAACTCTAAAAAACGTTTTCGAAGTGTTTCATAATTCTAGCTTTCTGTTCAATTCGAAAAAATGTGTAAGAGAGCAACATTCCGTTAGAAATGAGAAGATTGTCGATAACGTTTTCAAAATAAAATGTCATAGACATTTTACAAATAATACTAAAAATATAACAACTCTCCATCTAAAATTTTTCTATAAAGTCACCTCTGTAACCATTTCAGCTTAAATATTTCAGAGTTTATTTTAATGGAAAATTAATTAATTGAAATAGGAGATTTTAGTAAAAGCATTCCACTACACTCATTGGAGAGTCAAAAAACATCTTAGTCAAAAAACGTATTGTTCTTCAAATCGCAATTAATGATGGATGCTCATCAGTGTATCTCGAACATTTATCATTTTATGGTCCATTACACAACAAGTGACTTATAACTCGCTTAATTAACATTAAATCAACTATGACCCTGATTACCTAGAAAGATCATTTTCATCATTTCAATGTTCCATCATCTCGACATTCCCCTATAGTCTTCAAAAAGTCGGCTTTTATCCAGACAATTCAAGCCTGTTTATATTTGGGAGGTTTTATATATCTTAATGAACAACAGAGAGTTAAAACAGAAGTAGCCTCTCCAATGCGTATCTGGACGTTCGAATAATGAACCATTCATATTAGCTAATACTTAATTTCAGTTACCTTGTCGACAATAACTGATCGACATTCCTTGAGTTCTTCTAGTACAGTCAATAAATGACCGTTAACCGCCGCTGCCTAAAAAGTAAATCCGAAATCGTCATAAACGGAAACTTAGATTGACTTTATTAAATAAGATGAATTGCTGCTTGCATCCTCAGAAACAGACAGAAAATTGGCAATGGTGGGAGCAATCTTAAGCCAAAATTCTAGAGCCGTTGCGTTTGCTGCTCTGTGGGCATTTGAATTTACAGGGTGCAGACTACCGGCTGCTTCACAGTAGATTGTCCAAACCTACAATGCAAAAAAGGAAATGAGGCAGAGATCTGCCCACAAAAGAGACCTTAGGCTGTATTTGGTTTATAGGAGCTACCGAATTCATCTAACCACATTTAGGGATCTCAATCTGTCTGACTGCCGTAAAGTCTGATATTCACTACTAATAGGTTCTGTAGTGATTTAATTTGGTTTTTAGACGGGTGTAAGTTTATAGTTAATTAGTCAATTAAAAAATTAAAAAGAAAATAACCTGAACCTAACCTAAGCCACCTTTTATCAGTTTATATCCATCTTTTTCATAAGAATAGGATGATAGAAAAAAGCGGTTGAAACAAGTTGTTTTACTGACAGATGTCTTGAATGAGAGGTGTGATTAGTTGGTGAAATGCCAGCAGTGATAGATATGTAGAACACTATGAGCACATAGAGCGTGATGTAGCATACTGCAACTTAGAGACAAATACTCAGAGATCACAGATGTGTATCAGCACTTTAAACATGAATAAACTACTCGAGAGTATAGGGTAGTTTAGCAAAAGAGCTTGTGATCACGTCAGAGAATGCTATCATTCTATTCTTCAGATCATAGTAAGTTATCAACCTGGCCATAGTAAAAAAACTTTTATAGGATAGAGTGGAATATAAAAAGTCGGTCAGCCTATATTCTATATTTGGATACCTGCAAAAACTCGAAATATTGAGTACTAGATATCACAGCATAAGGAAGACACCGCTCTAAATAAAATCAAAGCAACCACTGCAAAGCAGACTACATAAAGTCACGTTTTTCTTAGTCTATGTAAATCATTTCATTCATATTTTTGTCTATGACATGTTTTCTGTAATCCGCTTAAAAGATTACCAGAACTAGACATTCCGGGGCTGTAATTGGCACCCATCAAAGCAGTTAGACAACTAGCTCACAAAATCACATTTTAAAAGTTTACGCAAATCAGTTTAGTTATAGTAATATGCCCAAGATATTTATCCAGGCATAAACAAACATTGTATCAAGTCAAATAAAAATAGGACTGTGAAAATGTGAAGCAGTTCAGTTTATGTTCCTTTATGAATGTCGTATATAAAAAATGTTTGAAACGAAGTTGGAAAAGCTATTCCAATAGCTTTATAGATAATCAGTCAGACATCCGCTCTTATATCTTCGGAAATTTTACTTCATTAACAGTAACTGGCTTACAAGTTACAGTTTTCCCGCAGTTAACACTTCTATGAATGCCAAAAGAGAAATAAAATATAAAAGGTTCGGGCAGCTTAAGCGATCCCTTTGAAAAAGTCTCAATTCTTCCAGCTCTCAATCTGCCTACCCTAACTTCACTAAAATGCTAGGATATTTTAAATAGTTTTGGAATAATAAAGAAATGCTTTCCAACGAGAGGGGGAAGAATGATCTAAAGGAGGAAAGATACCTAATTTTTTGTTTTAATGTTCATTAATTTGAAGAGCTTTTAAAATTTGTAAAAAAAGTTATTAAATATACAGGCCAATGAGAAAGGATGCATGCCTTTATCTTAATCCCTTATCTTGGCAGCAAGGTATCGAACCTTCGCAAATAAGCTTGCATGACGCATATAAAATATAGTTTTTATCTTATTGAGTGGCGGTATCTAAACTGTATGATTAGTCTGCAAGCCAATCCGATATGCATCAGAAAGCTAACACATAAACCGAGATTAGACGTTTTTAAAATTACTAAAAATGCCATTCATTTTCATGAAATTGATCATCAAGTTGCATTTCTCCACTCCTCGATATGATTCAATTTTTCCGATTTATTTTTTTGTTGCCCTGACGAATCAGTTACCCCCATCACAGAGCTAGCAATAAATATATGTGATTATACGCTATCTGCTGAACTGAGAGGGTTTATTCCCGCCTTTGTGACCTCAAGTTCACATCCAGAACAATCAAGCATCCTCATGTGGTTTAATTGAGATGATCAAACCACTTACATGGCCCCTGAGTGATCATTACTAGGTCTCTATCTTCATGAAAGTTATTTTCATATACTCCTATATAGATAACACCTCATAGACATTCACTGAACTTTAAGTAACTGTAATGTCTCGACAACACGAACACCTGATCGTCGTCTGTTATCGTTACTTCCCTCTTGTTTCTATCACCCTATACAAGACTCCTTTGTGAAAATACATTATACGCTACACCCGTTACCCACACGCACTCTGTCTTGTGGTTCATGGTCTTTTTCAAAAAAATTATCTTCATTACTGTCTTGTCTTCTCTCTCGATCCTGTTGTTGTAGTGAAGATTGTTAAAAAATAGGAGGTATAGTCTACAGAACATTCAGGTAATCAGACATCTAGCTGACAAATTTGTCCGTAGGATTGCAATGGTTTAAGAATTAGTATTTAGTTTCACTTAATATTGCTCATAATCTATCTGATTTGCTTATAAAAAGGCAACTTCTCCGGCATGTAACTACGTTCACTTCTATTTAAAAGCTAAATACACTAGAATTAATAGTTTTATTACTCTAGTGCCTATAATATGCAGAGAAATTAGCTAACGAAAATTGCCAAACCATTAACTTGCCTGACAGAGTAGAAACGCATGATAGAGAGAGGACATCACCGCCACGGATTGCAGCTGAGAAAGTAAAGGAAAATAAGCACATGAGTAGGCAAAGTTTAAAACTCCCGGAAGTAGGGAAAAAGTTTCTGACTTGGTAAACTCACGCTTCGTGAACTCATCGCAAATTACTTGTACTCATTTAACCGTAAATTTGTTAAAAGCTTTAAAGAAATTTCTGAGTTTACTCTGAATTAATGTATAAAAGGACATAAATTTATTGTAGATTAAACTATGATAAATCAAGTTTGACGAGTTGTGAGTTCAAAAAAGAATGATCAATTTATATTATAGTCAAAATGACCGGTGGAACCAAAATTTGGTCAGTTTTTTCGCAATCGGAAAGTCTGCAATGAAATTGATTAAGAATATTAAAAAACATGCCACATCAATACTTTATTCCCTTCAAAACAATACCCAAATCTAGAAAAGTGCATTTATATAGAGATAATTGGGAATAAATGGAGAAGTGAAGTTTCTTCTGAGTTAACCAATTTAATTATCGAATTTTTACTTGTGCTCTCCACCTGCGTTTGTGGCATTCTTGTAACAATTTTTCGATAGATTGAAATGTTAAATAAGTTGTAAGAGCAACAAGACGCGAAGTTACAGGCAAATAATAGAATCAGTTCAATTACATATACTCCTACGTATTTATGTTGAACTAATTACAAGACCATTAGTTATTCAGAGTCATAATGTAAAGCAATTTATTTAATCCTTCATTTTCAAGTTGGCACTGAAAATTAATAATTGGGCACTTATGTCATTAATAAACGTTTGTGAAATCCATATGTTCCAGATATCGCCAATATGTTTCCTCTACGTTCACTATTATTACTGCCACTATGAACTGGGAAGAAACCTCCAACTGATGAAACCAAATTTAGCTGGTCAATGTAAGACCTAAATCAACATTTTTCACGCAAGGAAGCTTGGTTAATCTCAGTCTTATCAATTGTCAAAATTATTGACTACCATAACCATTAAATACGCATATTGAAACCGTTAAAAATTTTCAGGCAGTGGTCATGGAGTATGCTTAAGTCGGAAAGTATGCTCATTATACCAAAGTAAAATCTGTTCATCATTGACTTTAGTTTCAAAGTATATTCAAATACCTAATATAGTTGTAAAGGAAACTTCAGTCAAGGCCGATGATTGGAACAGAGATAAGTGGCCAAATATATCCGATTTAACAGTACTACCGAACAGTGAACTATTTCACATACCTTTTGTTGGTCAGGGAATCCGGAAATAAGGAACTTGACCAGGTCAGCGACTGAATTAACAAATGTAAAGGGTAAAGGTCGACAGGTGAGTCCTGTCGCATCTCTTGTGAGTGCAGTGTGCATTGTGGCGCCAAGCAGCAGCCAAGTTAGGGTTCGTACTCGTTCCAGGCACAATAGGAAATCTCGAGGTCTAAAATTAGAGGAAAAATAAGAATTATTTTAACTTAACTAGACAAAGAACCCAAATGGAGACAGATAAAGACGATGAAAAAAAACATTTATATTTATTTAACGGCATACTTCTCTAAGGAACCAAGTAAAGCAATTGAACAATTGAAAATTACTATTTAAAAGTAATTTATCTGTAGTAGCTTCAATTATCTACGTAAAGGATGGAGAAGTACGCAAATTTCATTTCAGTACGTGATTTCATTGTCGGTTATGCAAACCACTGAATGTGGATTTAACTCGATCCCTCTTTTTCTAAAATTCATCCATTAATCGCTGCTTAATATTAATAACCAGTGTAATAAATGAGAGGAGATTTAATCTGAAACCCTTTGAGTTAACTTCCTTCTTCTGAATTCTCAAGATGGGTCGTTCACTTAGCTTGCGTAAAACGAAATTAACTACTTTACGCTTACAAAATCCGACTGATTAAGAGCTAATTTCATAAACAATTCCTCATTTGTATTTCTCCACCTCTGTCACGTCCTGCATGTTTGTCAATATATGAGCTTTAATCTATCTCTCCATGCATGAATGGGTTTCTCCGACCCCCTTTGTTTATAAGCTGCCTCCTAAAGCAATGCCAAATTAAGTTCCAAATGACAATCTCTTTCTGTACTAACCCAATCACTCTCTTTTGTCTTTCTTACTTTGGATATATTGGGACTGGAAATTTAGCGGCATGGGGTGGTTAAATTTTCAACTGTCCCTGCCTTTACTCCCAGTTACTCAATACCGTGGTCAGTTAGTAGATAATCGTTTTCCCATAACAGTGTATTTTCTTCAAGTGATCCAGTAAGCATGGACTTGGAAAAGCCGAATAAGCAAACTTCTTAACACCAAGCGGTAATAGTAAATACAAAGAACTAGGAACACCTACAGAGGAATTTGGATAAAATGTTTATTATTTTGGGGGAGAAAACATTACCGTAGATTTTCGGAATGAACTTTTACTTCATTACGTGAGTCATCCCAATTTATCCTAATTTTGTGAAGAAATGTTCATTTAGTACTACATTCAAGTATATTTCGAGCATAATTCGAATGTCCCAATATTTATATATTGTCGATTATTCAATAAAATGATTTCAAATCAAGTGAAACACATCTAGAAATAATCAAAATTAGGTTTGTCTTTCGAGTCTGTTAGCAGAGATTTTCGTACGTAAACGTATCAGTTAAAGAAATAAAATACACTCTATTTCAAAAGATTTGTTCATCAAATAACTCATAGGCTACTAAAAAATTCATAAATCAAATCAAATGGAATAATTTTCTTTCAAAACGTAGCAGATTAATGTTACTAATTTGACACCCTCAATTTAAAGAGCACCATTTCATAATCAATCCCGACATTACTATCAGAACGACTCAAGTAAGCCGAAACTTTTCAATACCAACCAACTTGCAATAAAAGCTCAATCAAAATTTGAATAAGCAATTTTATAGCCTATAAGGTGCACGATAGCGAAAAGCACCCTTAAAACATGTGAAAAAAGTCTGCCGCAAATAATGATCTAAAACTGTTTTGATAGCACAAGTTCACTCCCTCTATTTCATTAATAAATATATCGCAATGCTTACCCTTGTTGCATGAACGTAGGTATTGATTTTAGCCACGGAAGGTACTGTAAAATCGGCGCATCCAGACGACTAGAATGAGACAGTGTCGGAACTAAGGCAAAATGACCGATAGACATTATTGATTGCTGGCCCACACCCCCTGGTGTAGCCAAAACTGAGGCGATACTCGGACTTCTACTTGACAAGTTAGGCACCGCTAAGGAAATATGACCACCACTTTCCTTAGCTCCTGCCGGAGAAAGGGTGGTTGAAACTTTCGGTCCTGAGTGAACTGACCCACCTCCGTCACTTCCACCTCCATCATTTCCTCCTCCAAATCCAATTGTAGTCGATCCACGTCCAAATGGACGTCCACCACTGAAGCTACCGCCACCACTTGATTGCCCTACACTTCTAAAACTACCACCACCAGAAAGAGATCCGGATAGTTTAGGGACCGCAGAAGATGGTTGAGAGAGCTGTTGCTCCTGTTTCTGACCACCAGAGGATGAAGAAGAGGGTCCTGGTTTCCCCACATTTGCACCGCCACCGCGTCTCGAAGGAACGTCAGAAATTCCAGAAGAGTGATCATTAGACAGGAGACCTGGTGAGAGAATATGAAGAACATCTTCATCTTTTATGTTTGAGTGACGGGAGAGTTCAAGAGCTACATATTGAGCGAGTCCGGATTTGAGATGAGCTCCGATAGTGTCCTCATGCAGGGAGGGGACATTTGCGGCTGCAGATGGCATTGCACCAGAGGAGCTGATGAAACCTGAATTCTGCAATCCGCCACTGGTGGAGAGGCCAACCGAAGATGACCATTGATTGTTTCCCCCAGATCCACTTCCATCAGGTGGATTTACTGATTGCAGCGGTTGAGCAGCCGTCTTTTGAGCTTGTTTGACCTAGATAAAAATAGATTGAGTAATGAAGTTTAAGCTTTCAGTTGTTCGATTTTTCACCCTTATTCCAATTCAACCCAATTTGGCTCTTTGCTTTCAAATCTCTATTCATGCGAATACAATTGAAATAGAGATAGTTGAACACTCGAAGAAACAAAGTTCAGAATAAAAGGATGGTTTTCTTAATCTTCTTTACACTTGTTATCAGTAATCTTATTCGAAAATGTTTTACTTATACAGTACATTTTATTGCTTTTTCTTAATGGTTAATGATAACAATATATCACATAGCTGCAAATGTTATGTCTTCAATCTATTTCGTATTTAGGCTCAGATCCACAATATTCCAATTTGGACATTCATCTAGATTCGGTTGTCATCAGTCTGATTTAATTATGTAATATTAGCCCGAGTGAATTTTCGTCTTAATAGGTGATTTTGAAGACGGTCATCATAGATTCAAGAAACTTAGTTCGGCTAAAGTTCAAACCTATTTAAAATACCACCCTGTTTGTAAAAGTTCAAAGTCTTGTTTTGAGTTTATAAGAAACTTTTTACGGCAGCTTTTCAAATATTCCTCTCCAATAGAGTAAAACTTGTCTCTGTTCACTCAAAACACAGTATGCAAACAGAATGTACTCTGCTTTCAGAAGAACGCAGAAATATTTTAACTCAGAAAATAGCACGTAGTGGCGAGTTAAAAAGACAAAGTAGTGAAATGCTGTACAGAATTTTAAAAAGAATATCTATTGAAGTGTACGATAATTCCTTTATTTATGTTTACTGAAGGCCCTATATATAAATAGGGCCTTCACTCAGCAATTTAATTATGAGCTAACTACAATTTACTCTGTCATCATACTTGATCATGATTCATTAAGGAACCACGACGTCACGAAAATGCTAAAAAATTTCCAGCGGCAAAATGAGCAACGAATATTGAGAAATCCTCTAAGTCTCTTTGTTTGATAGTTACATGAATAAAAATAATTCAAATTCGCCTTGATAAGAATAGTATCGGGTACATATATCTGGATCCTCAAACATACTCTCTCATTTCATTGGGATTTATGGAACCGTTTTGGACAGCAACTGTCGGTTTTCGATGATTTAATTTGCTCGGTTTTTGGCAATTGAATCAATAATATAACCAGTTAAACAAAGTATCTACCAACAAAATTCAAAATTTCGGACTAATTTTATATTTAAATCCTTTTACGTCTCAGTAAAAATGAGCTTCTGTTTAATTTAACTTTAAATAGTCACAAAAGTGTGGGAATACCAGTATATGCTTCGTTAAAATGCAAATAAATAATTTAAATGTTGCAAGGAAAATCAATTCCATTATGCAAAAAGAATAGGGTTTACCTTTCGAATCATATGAACATCAGAAAGAATATTCAAACAATCGACAATATGAGGTCTCATCAATTCTGAAGCTCCAGTTGAGAAGAGGTGGAAGGTCTGTGGATTGAAGATGTCCGTTAAGCCAGGTGAGATTTGATTTGGCTCCAGAGTTCCACCAGCATCCATGATCACAAGCTAAAAGAAGAAATGAAACGAATGATGTGTGAGATCATCATCAAATCTCATCGATATGTGTCAAAGATTGATTAAAGATAGAACCGCCACATTCCACATTAAAAGGGACATTTATGTAATTTTTCTTAAATTTCACAGTCGCTCAAACCAATGTGGATTGTCACGTTTTCAGAACGTAAGAAGTTTCACATATTTTCCTGAGCTTCTTGTAGTGTATAAATACTATTAGTATAAACCACTTCTTTCCTCGCATTTGCAAAATGGCAATCATTCAAAATCAAGATCAGACTTTTCTGTGGAACGAGACAATCTTCTTGGAGAAATAAATCGCACACATGCTTATAATTTATGAACAAAATATACCTTTAATGATAAACTGAATAAGTTTGCATATATGTCACACAAATGAAGGAATAAATGAGGTCTACCAAGTTGCACTTATTCTTGTTCATAAACCTATAAAAAATATATTACATCTTGAATTAATAAAATGGTAAATGAATAAGCTTATTAATCAGATTGCAAATGTATGTAAATGAGAATATTAATAAGGTTCTTCGTATTAAAATTGTGGCGCTCTTTTGGTTACAATAATGCAATTCCAATATGGTGTGTGCCTAAGTGACGGCTGGCAGATACGTCTCAAAGTTTTTCTAGTGGGCATTGCATATATATTATATACATGTTACATTATTGCATATTTATTAAAGTTATGACATTCACTTTATTGTAATTTCTTAATAACAGAAATAGTGTGGTATATATTCTTTAAACTTCTATTTTTTGGAAATGGGCGGATCTATAAAGATTTACCTCCGATTCAATGGAATCTATTTTGCATTATGATGTTTTGACTCATTGAAATAGGGTTTGATGCAATAGCTTGCATTACTTTGCAAAAATGCGTTCTGCCAAAGTTGCTGGATTCGCGTAGAAGTTTTAAATTCTTGCTTGGCCATGCAGTAGGTTCAGAGTTAATAGTACATTCGAGTGGATCAGTTTAGGTTGATTCAGACCTACCTGCAGTGTTTTTAAAAGATTTTCATCCGGTAGGTACACCCGAAATTTGAGAGCATTGAGAAGAGACTCTACCACGATTTTCGTCAGCTGGGATTTTGCCCTTTCCTATAACGAGGTAAAATAGTGTTAAACAAGTGAATAGGAAAATTGTAAAATTATAAAATTTTACAAACTCTCAGTGACAAATTTGATTAAGAATTCAGGACAGTTCCTTTCTAATAAGAATTTGAAGATCTTTGTGCTAAATGAAAACAATATAAATTACTTATCTGTGATTTAATCTGTAATCTGTAATACAAATAAGTAATTTATTAAATAGAAGTGTCTTCTGTGAAAAATCGATATCTTATTATTAAATCTTTGTTTTCTTTTGTCAGCAAAAGGTAAAAAGAGCGCAAAGATTTGCCGCGGTAAATCAATGTATTGTTCTAATTATTGTTTAATCCACAAAATATTTTCCCATTTTAAAAATTCAAATTACCTCATTCTGAGCATTTTGGCGTCTTGAGTCAAAATTAAAACTTTACAACTCCCTTCTCTTTCTTCTATGGCCTTATTAATTTGTATTAGACTATGAGCTGAATGTTTCTTCAGTCTCAGAAAATCGTTGATTACGGTCTAAAAAATCGGTAAGTAAAGCTTTCAGATGTACTTCTACTGCTTTATTTAATTACTACCATCTTAATGTAATGCATTCCTATTTTTCTGTTCGGAATAAAACCGTTTGCCTTTTCATGAGATTCGATGTTAGAACCGTAACTTAAACCCCTGCAATTATTTTCAAACGTGATATTTTCTTTATCTATTCTGCTTAAAAGTAATTTAGTGGACTATTGATATGAAGGGTGAAGAATATTCCACTCATCTATGATGAGCAATTAAGAATCTGTTTTAATTTCAACTTTATTCTGATACAATTACATAATTATTGCAGAGAACACTATGGTTTGTCAAGAACTCCTATTTTAAAATTCTTATGTTTATCCGTTTTATAAACTGATGGTCTATAATAGGAACTCCAAATGGATAAGAAAGATGAAACATTTGTAAAAATCAATTTTTAAATAACTGCACATGTTGCTGGAGTTATTGACTTTTTTTCGAATATACGTCAAAAATTTAATAAAAATAATCTGCTGAAACACAGAGATTTATTTAAAGCGTTTCCAAATTTGCAAGTAAAAGAAACTACCTACCTTGAACGTCCGGTTACAGAGTGAGCAGATTTCAATGAGAAGGGACAAGTCAATATGACACTGCTCAATCACTAAACGAAGGATTGCGGCGAAGGCGTCCGTTACTCCTTGCTATAAAAATATGAGACAGCATTTTTAGAAAAGATTTTAGTCAAATGTAAATATTTTCGTTGGTGTAGTTTTATTTTCACTTCGAAATTTTGGGAACCTCTCATTTAGCTGTAATTTTAGGCTACTTAAATGGAACATTTATTTGATATTAGATTATTAATCATTAAATTACATTTACTGGTAGCAAGTCTATTTATTTATCATGCAAACGAATTGGACAAAAGATTATAATTTTAAAGTGCTAGTACACTAAGTAGGAAGGCTTTCCTAACTCAATGATTACTTTTTCTATATTCTGATTTGACAACATTCTCAACTGTTATGCGTTTGAAAATGTCATATTCATACAAAAAATTTCTTCATTAAAAATTATTTTGTCTTCATTTTGCATTATGCAGAATTTAAAAGGATAAAAAGAAAGCCTACATATGGAAACAAAAATTCGGAAGACTGGTAGCACACCAATTTTCTGCGAACAAACTGTTGCAATTGACAGCACAGATATCCCAGCCAGAAGAAGGAAAAGCAAAGATGCTGGAAAAAGTATTACCGTTTAAATTGATTTGCGCACAATATATCAAAATAAATATTAGTTCTCATTAAAACTATTAGAGTCAATCATTTTTTTTCAATAATAATGGGAAGCAAATGTAAAATTAAATAATAATTTCGTCAAGAGAAAATATTCAATAATTTTTATAAGTCTATTTTCGTCTTGACGGAAGTCTGTTCTATACGAGAATAATTAACTTCATGCCACGACCATTAACCATTCGCAAGTATTATTTCAATCTTTGTATGAACGATTGCAAAGTTGGAATTCACTAAGGTCCATTTCAATCTCAATTAACTAAAAATTGTATGTACTCTAAATGAAAACAAGAGAAACTGTCATTATTTTCTTGAGAGGATATGAAATTTCATACATTTGCAAATCAGGGTGAAGCAATAAGGAGAGGCTAAATATTGAATTAGTGGGGTCACCATACAATTTAAAGTAAATAAAACACTACATATCATAGTTTTCTCTGCATCCATTGTGAATTGATCAAGTGCACAAACGATTTGCCAAATGACATCCTATACCATATCTAGTCAAATCCGGATTTCAAGATTTGCTATGATCTCACCTTGTGCAATTTCCACGTGTTGTCAAAATTATATATCGAAGCCTCCGAATAAAAAAATACAACATAACTCGCCTTAATAGTTGAATTTGTGGGTGCTCTCAAGATGCAGATCATAGACCGAAGCGTAGCAGGAAGATTTGTTGGAAGAGGTCTAAGCTGAGAGAGTTTGCGGAAAAATGTCTCAAAAAGTGGCATCATTTCTGCCCAGCCAGAGGATATGAAGTTATTCCACTTCTGTTCATCTGTCAATCGGGGAAGATTCTCCAAATAAGTCGCCATGTTCTCGAGAACTGTATTCAAAGTCTCTGCTGGAAGAGTCTTGCGCTTGTTGAAGTTCTCCAATGCAGAGATCAGAGGATAGAATAGAGACATATGATCCTCAAAATTCACCAAGACGGAAATTATGCCACGGAAGAGGACCGGATCTAAAAAATCGGAAAAACCTTAGTTTATGAATCAAACTATACTTATGCTGTCCAGTTAGCAAATGATCCATTTTGTATAGTGTTTATAAAAGCTAGGTATTTACTTTGTTGACAAACTTTAAATTACCTTTGTATATGGATAACGTCAAGGAGAATGTGAAAGTATGTAAATCGTTAAATATTTTTCCTTTGACGATATCAATATTTTATTATGTTTTCTTCCCTTATATAGTAAAAATGACATTTAATTATTAAATTATGAATAAATGAGTAACCTTGCACATGGTATAATTTTCGTTCATAAAGTTCTAGCATATTCAAATTTGTCTTTCCTTCTCTTCTCTACTGCTATTTTGTGTATATATTTTAAGACTGTTAACTGGAATTACATCAGAGAGGATGCATTTTCTCAATATCTCTTGATATTTTGTGCCCCATTAAGACAAATCATTCGTATGGATTTTTTCCTCCGTCCGATATAGTAAATGTTTGACAGTTACGCTATTGTCATCTTTTGCCGATCAATCAAGTATGCATCAGTCCACATTAATACCTTTTCATCGCGATTCAAAAGCTAATGCGAAGCAATTTTGAAACATTAATTAAGAGAAACACTAACAGATTTTTATGACTTTCATCTACTATGTGATAACGATTTTATTACCAATTAAAAATTTCTGAATAAATGCGAATTAAATTAACCGATAGATAGGCGTATTTATCACCATGTTGTTAAAAATTAACTTTTTAAATGCTTATTTCTGTTAAAAAAGCCTTAAGGATAATATAATTGCGAATAAAACTGTGTGTTTTGACTAAAATAAGCTTCTATAATTCCGTTATCAAGCAACGTTAGTTGTAACGAATAAAAAGAGTAATAAGTTATTTTAGACGGTTGATTATACTCTTACCTAATTATAGGACTTAAAATAAAACGGGGTTTGAACACAAATAGAGCTGAACATGTTCCGCCGATTGAATACAGAATAACCAATATCGTTTATAAGTCACTTAACACTTTAATAAAAGACGGCTCTTTTGAGCTATTTATATCATATAAACACAAGCCATTCTTCAGCTTTAACTTAAAAGATGGTAAAGAGTCGGTTGAAGAATTAAATAAGAACATGTTTCCTTATATTGCGAAAGCGGGAAAGCTCACAGAAGTTCTACGCAACGTATTCTATCAAGTAAAAAATACTTTTCTGGGTATCACATTTTTAGATTATATATATGATATATATATATATAATAACAACTTATGAAAATGTCACTAAATACTTGAGACTTTTTGCCAAAGTAAAAGTATAATTACGGATAATTATCAAATATGTTCTCTTAACGAAATTAATATTTTATTTTCTATTTTCTTCCGTTTATTATTGAAACTAACGCTTATCACTCAAATAGGTTCTGTGAACTAATATGAATTGTGAAATACTGCACATAGCTCGAATTGAATTGTAACAAAACGAGGATTTGTATTTTTTTTCTTCTTCTGGATAAGATATTAGCTTATAGAATGGGTGGCTAACATAAAAGGTGACCTGATCTTATGATAAGGACAAAATCATGGATAGAAGGTTCGTTGACATGCAGCATTTTTTAGTTTCTAGAACCCAGACGGATTGCCTTTTTGCATATTGGTATTTAAGGGACACTTGCAGCCAAATGGAACAATTAAACTGTCAGAACGGTAGATGATTTGACATCCAATAATTACCAGAAATTGGAGTCTGGAAGAGTTGAGTAAACAGACCGTTTGGTGCCAGATTGTACATTGTGCAACGAAGAAACTGCCTGGCGATACTTGCGGTGTTTCCCGATACAATGACATTTGGTCTAGATAACAAAAATAAAAGACGTTCACTCTAGTTTCAAGAGTCACTTGCTCTACAAAAAAATCGTAAACTGACTTAAGGGAAAACTTGATAGATTCGTCTTTATTTAATACATATCAACAGGATGACCAATAACAACTGCTTGAGCAGATAGGGTATATCGAAATAATACATTGGATCTTGTCAATTAGAGGTATCACAGCGCCGGTGTCTTATCGTATGATGAACTTCCTTGAGACAAGACGAAATGAGTTTTACTGACCCAGTCCTGTTGTCAAGATATTTTCCAGACGAACAAACAGACTTAACAGAATGCAATACGATGTGACCTAGTCAACACGTCCTGTTTCTGGGTCTTTGTATGTAGGTCCAAATACGTTGCCGATAATATTATGAGCAATACTAACGTCATAAGATTTGTGGATGCTTCTTTGTACAACAAAATGTTTCTACCAACTAGCATTTTTTCATTCAATTAATATATCCCAATATTTAAATAAAGGCCACTTAAATTATTTGAATATGCAGGAGATGTTACAGAGAGCATTCACTGCAGTTACGAAATTTCAGATGGGCGTTGCGACTAAATTTTAGATTTATCAAGGCAGAAACTTCTATTTATCGGTTTTAACCTTTTCCACCTGTACATCCTTTCGTAAAGAAAACTTTAAGTCGAATGAAGGTTGGAGAGGGTCATAATTCACTTCAGGAAAGAAGTCGAAATAGGTAAATTTTTTTGCCGATTGTGAACATCAACAGTCATCTGTACTTTAACAGATGACGACGTTAACAGACGATGGCCATTAATTACTGAGTTGTAAACAAATATCTTAATGCTCTATGGACTTTTTTGTTTTACCGACAGAAAAACATATTCGCATTTCAAATGGGGTTTGGCATTAAGAAAGCATCCACCATTGAAACACGAAAGCACAACCTCTATAAAGACATTTTTGACATTGTACGCTAAAATATCCCTCTGTTAACGGCACAACCTGTGGACTTCTAGCCATTATTTTATGTACAGTAAGAAGAAAAATAACTAAGAAATCTGAAAACTGTTATCATATATAACAACTAACTCGCAGGTATTTCTATAAATATTGAGTGACCTTGTGCAATAAATTATCGGAAAGATAAGGGGTTAAAATAAAACTTGTTTAAGAAAGATCAGAACTATACAAAAACATTGATTTAAAAAATGTATTCAATCTGTGTTCTGTTGTTTTAAACATACTACTCTTAAATTTAAGTATTTGGATAACAGCAGTAGTAGTAGAAACCAGGTTATGGCATTGTGAGTAGGTGGCCCATTGGTCACTGTGCTCGTCTGCGCACAGCCAGTGAGTGAAATAACCAACCACACTGATTAAGCCTGGTTAATATAGAGGAGTCTCTCATCATGGAGGCTCCATGATGTCACTCTCCGCCCAAGGTAAGTGTTAGAAAACCCTTTCCTGAATAAGCTTGCGAATTAGTGTAACAAACGACCTTTTAGCCTCAATAGTGGGACAGGCCACCCATTAAGATCCATAAGCCTGTTTCGGAGAGAAGGGAGGGATAGCGAATACACAAATCAGTTAAGCACTTTATTAAATAATTTGCATAATCAAACGGGACACTAATATTTCCGCTTTGACAGCACCATTATCCAATCTCTTAAACTTACTCAATTCGGATATGCACTTTATTCAGAGATACGACATTTATAAATCAAATGAGACTGATAAAATGCAAATGAATGTAAATCTTAGCTATTGAAAATCAACTTCTTTTACAAAACACAAACCGGACGCCGTCAAAAAATGTAAGAGAATAAATGAATGCATCATGAATACGTCCTAATTGCGAATGGAGCTTTGCAGAAGTCTTGATTTCAATACTAAAATTCTCTAACTTGGCTTTCTCATCCTCTCGATAAATATTTACTGAAAGTTAAGTATTCCATGTCTAGACCAAATAATATATTGTTTAAAAGAAATAACTGAATAAAGAAAGTAATAGCATATGTATTTTTCAGTTCATATAAAAGTAATACTTTATTTTACGGCATTGGATTTGAATTTATCCTGCGTTTAAAATTAGGCATTAAGGATCAGAAAAAAACTACGCATCCGCTAACATTAATTTCATTTACTATTTATTATAAAAAAAATCAAATTGTAATTACAAATTGTAATATTCTGAGCCTCGTAATTCCGATACATTTTCTAAAAGTGACGTTAAATTCTTTGCGCGTACATTCTTCTGCATTAATTAACAACACTTGCGAAATACTTCTTTTTACATGGGAAAATATTGCGATTTCTCTGAAAATGAGAAATGATTAACAATGCAATAATTTTCCATCAATATGATGAATTAGTCTACTAGAATGGAGAGTGACTTACAAAGATCGTTGCCATATATAGATAGTTGAAGTAGCGATTCTCGCGGCAACCATTAGCATATCAATGAGGAAAGGAGCTGCTAAGCCGGGTTCTCTGTGAACAAAAGTAGCCAAACACACCAATCCAAGTCCAATAGTAGTCTCATCGTGTGTTTCGAGTACGACTTGGCACCATGGACATCGTTCTGTACTCAAAGCAGCGGTAGCTATAGCAGAGACTGTAGATGAATTCATTTCTCCTGCTATGGCTGCTGCGTTCATAGTCCCACCACCGCCATAAGGTGACCTAGCACGAAGTGAAGAGACTCTACGTGAAGCCGTCGTACCAGAGGCTGTTCGTGGGGCAGCAGAGCGAAGTGGTGCTGTGGAATCCTCAAAGGATGAGGAGGTTTGCACGCGGAGGCTACTACTTCCATTTTCATCGTCTACTTCTACAGCACGATTAAGTGGTGGACGATCACGGTGCTGAGGAGCGATAGTGAGTTTGTTCGAGTCCCGATGGAGGAAGGGTGAAGGAATAGATACATCCGAACGAGATTCATTCTTCCTACAAGGGCCTGTTAAAGTCAGAAAAAGAAGACCTAATATTGATGTTTTGATTAAGTTTCCTAATCTTACGCATGTGTGAAGTGAATACCAGTAGGAAAGGTTATTAATTAGAGACCTTAAATGAACTATCTTTCTCTTCCAAAGGAAGCATATTAACCCGATCTCAGGCCACTTTGAGATTAACATTGCTCACAATGTTTATTTAACCCCTGCTTTTTGTCACTCCATCTCTACGTCTCATGTTGCGTTCAGTTTGTTATGACTGTGCATATTTAACCTCAACCTCAAGCCGTACATTCACAAACAAGTCCGCTGGCGATTTTTTCTAATATTAAACCGGTGTCTGTCAAATATTAAATATCTCGAGTGTAATATTAGAAGGAAGCACCTCTGACAAAAAAACTTTTAGAAAATCATTCTTTCACTTTTGTTCAAGGTTAATTAGGTAAAAAAAATAATGAAATAATATAGAGATCTATATTAATCTCGAACTTATGAGATCTGATGAAACTGTCTCAAAAGAGAACACATATTTTGATAAATTCGAGTCTGTATTTAATGAAATATTGATAAGGAAACCCTTGATACACAACTTCCGTTATGATTATTTAAACTAATTGATACCATGCGTGCTCTTTGAACGATGCAATCTGATGAGACAGAAAGTTACAATATTTTATCCTTTAATATTTCCTATTTCAGGAATTTCTCAATGTCAATATTCAACCAACTTTCGGGTTCGTTTAAATCAATTAATTTAATGAAATTAAATAAGTCTCACTAAATTTACCAGAGACTTCAGCCTTCGGAGGGGTGAGATCGCGTTGCTGTTCAGTCTGCCTCTTCCTGTCAGTGCTCAAATCAGAGACAGTTGGCTGAAAAATGAAAATTATGTGGGAGATAATATAAAAAGAAACAGAAAAATTCATAATATGATCAAGAGAAAGAAATCAAAGAAGCGAACCAAAAAGTGAGTGCTTAAATTTATTAAACTTTATTCTGATTGCCTGGCACGTTATTAAACGGATAGCCTAGTTAAGTAGTATTTTTGCATCATCATTGCCGATAACTTGTAAAATTCTGATTGATTTCCGTTTTTTCATTTCACTAACTTGGATTCCAACGGTATATTATTTCTTCCATCATTTCATTGAATTTTGCCCTCCAAATATGTATGGATGAGTTGAAGTCCCAAGATTTTCACTGACCTTATCTGTTGAACTCAGTTGTCCTACTCTTCACAAAAATGCAATTCCACCTTTAAAGCACCATTTCTTTTATACTCTCATATACACAAAATTAACGGGGCTATAAATATAATACCTGCTGTTGTCTAAATAGATGCTTAATTCAGCTTGTGGCTTCTGATCTTTCGTAAGATGGAGGCTATAACATCATTACCCTTATGTTCTTTATAAGCTACTATATATAAGTTTAAGACGACGTTAAATAAACTGAAATGACCCTGAATGGACAAAACTCGGTCAATATTTGAAAAGATACAAGCGCGTGAGAGTTATGCGTAATAAATCTTACAAAAGATACAATAATGCTGGTCTCAGTTGAGAGGCCTTCATACTATCAATGATCTCCAATCTCAGAAAGAAAGTTGTTATCTAACTCATTAGTCGGAGAACCAAGAGCAAAATAAAGTAATATAAATACTTGATTCAAGTTCCTTAACAGCTGCAAGATTCGATATCACCAACACGGTGTTTACTAACTTTATGAATATCAAGCTAGAGTTTGATTCGAGGAACGATCAAATAATATATATATGAAAAGATATAAAAGGTAGATAAATTCATTCGCATTTTCGCCCATCCTATAAAATATAAAACACATTCCTCGCCCGCCTAACCACAGTTGACAAGGAGTCAAATTTAATTTTCTCCTCCCAACAGAGCACCTTGCACTTCATTATCTGCCATCCCGGCTAAAATACAGCCTGTTGAGTTTGTATGACTAAGCCAAGACTACCTATTTACTTTAGTGAAAATAAACACATTTGGCCAAAGTCCTTTGCCTAAAGTCCTATCCCGATCTATATTTCATGAGTGTGGAACAGTTTTGGTGAACTAAAAAGCCGACAATAGTCGCAGATCATTTGTAAGTAAATTAATCTGACTTGGAAGGATCTCTTATCTGTGTTATTCGAATGATTTAGGTGTCTCCTTAATTTCGTTTCAATAACGCTTGTCTACCCCATTTTCTCACCATTTAGGCTGCCATGGAAAGTGAAAATGGTTACAACCGTCCTGAAGTTGAATCGTCTAAAACTCGAACTATGGACTGCTACACTTACTGATCACTTACTGATATTGGTTAATATTCGCATAACTAATCAGAAATATTCTTATAATGAGAAAATAATTTGGCCTTGATATTTATTAGCGTATTCCAGCAAATAATTTAAAATACATAAAAACGTATTTTAATGCCACTTTGTTTAAAATACTGAGACAAAAATTTTTATGTTTATTGATAATTCCTCCAAAAACTTTAATCACAGCGTGAGACAATGGCACTTTAAAGATGAGCAAAATTGATAAGTTATCAATGATTGATGGAGCACATATCCAGAGGGTATTTTTAAAGGGTGGTTATCAAAATTAGTACCAGTTGCACACTTAAAATAATAAATGTCTGAAATAACTGGCTTGCACCAACACGTTCATCTTCAAACTAAGAAAGATGAAATGTTGGCTTAAATGGAAATTCCTTTTTTGAAGTGCTCTGTCCACAAAAAATTCATTCGAGATCTTTGAAAACCTTTTATATTTTTTGGTCATCTTCGCTGTGAGTAATGCAGAAAGATATTTATGATCTGAAATTGTAAATAAACAGAAGATATACCCTATCTTCGTTTCAAAAAAATCCATTTTCTCGTGATAAATTGTAGCAAATATTTTTACAAACAGACATCCTCAGTTTCTAGGCCGATCGACCTGCAATACAAGCAACCAATGGATCAACGTTACACATTCTAAAACTATTTAACTCTATTTGTCCTTCGACATAGTAATCTGATTTAAACTTACCAAGTCTATTAAGAAGTATTATAATGACATTTGACTTGGAGAGAAAGTATCGAGGAGCAGCTCTAATGAGAAACTCACATTCTATCACACTTCAGTTTGACAAGAATCAACCATTGCGGTTGGCCATCTGCATCACTGCCAAAACTCACTGATTTCTTAGTCTCAGATTTGAAAACTACGCCGGCGGCGTAGACCTAATTTAAAATAGTTTGCAATAAATTAAATAAACAGTTTCACTGAACTAGGTATTAAAACCTAGTTTCCAACTTTGGTGTATATTTTGCCCTTAAAAAAGCAAAGTATTTTCAAGTACAAAACGCGTATAAATTTATAAAATGATTCAGACAAAAAAAAACCTTACTGTGATCTTCAATTCAGGAGGTTTTACAAAGATCTAAAAATATATATCCACATACAGTCATTCAACAAGATCCTCAAGATTATGATCATAGACTCTAAGTAAAAATTGACTGGTGCTATAAAATATTATTATTGGTGGTAAAGGCTGCGGTAAAGCATGATTCTTGATACTTAAATTACGATCCAGATCTTTTCCGCATATCAATTCCCAAAATAGTGAAGACGAAATACTGTTTTAATCGATTTTTATCCAAGCAGATTCCTTCCAACATTTTAAACTAAGTGCCGAAGTAAGTGCATCCAATAAATGTAACATTATAACTGAAAAAGGCACTATAAAGGGATGGAATTAAACCAAATATCGAAAATAACCTTACTGGTGTAATTGCCCTTTCCTCTACTGATAGAGCTCCCGGTTTGGACAGCTTATATCCAGTTAAAACTAGGCTAAGACTTGGAGGAACCTCAAGTGACTCCTTAGTTTCAGAAGAATCCAGATCCACTGAGGTTTGTTGTGGATCCTCCCTACTTTCTTGTTGATATCTATTAGCCTTTTTCTTCATTATTGGTGATGTGAAACGCAGTCCTCCGATTGAATCGGGATCACGATCTCGCACGAGCTGTACAATGGAAAAAGCACAGAAAATTAACAAATACTCAATTTATAAAAAAAACCGTTAACTTTGGGCTTTTTAATGATGTGTATTAGTGAATTGTTACCTCAATTTTTGATTTATTCAAACTATTATAATCATAGAACAGCGGGGGATTTTCGTTAGCTGTTACAAATAGATCTGGAAATCATTGTTTCTAACCATATTTATTTCTCGATATCGTATCAAAACAAATTTAAGCCTAGCTAAATAAGGGTTCTGCTAGACGTTCTTTGGTAGAAAAGTAGATTTCCCTATTAAGGATAAGGAAATCTTCAAAATATCCTCTAATAAAATTTTTCAATATATATGACAGATCGTCTTTTTTATTACAGCTGAATTCAAAGTGCTTTCTTATTTCACGTGATTAAGAGCCGTAATATTCATCAGCCTCTCGTAAAAAGAGCGCTTCATCCTTTATTAATATAACTAGGGATATCAGTCAATTTTAATTTCTAACAATAACTTTAATATCAAATCCTTTTTAATAGTAAATATAAGCCGGAAATTTTGGCATAAACTCCTAAAACACTTAAATAACAGATTCCAATTCAAAGTCAGAAGGAGGTATCTCTCTTCATATCTCTGAAAGTTTAAAAAGCCAGGAAAAAATTGATTTGAACATTTGCCATTTTCTTACGACTTAAAAATATATAGAGATAGTCATCGACGCCTGTCAGTCAAGGATAATTTCGAGCTTTAACTCATAGTATTGGTCGAAAATTCAACTATCAATATGTAGCTAGAGGAGTAAAGTCTTTTTTCAATCTTTGCAACTTGCCCTTTCTTCAGAGATTTGATCATAATTGTCTCTCATAATATTTGATCTAAATTCGTAAACTATTCTATATTCAAAACATTAAATTTTTTTCCTAACTGTCATCTTATTACTGTTGACAATATTTGGTTCCATAACCCCGTCAGTGTGAGTTGCCATTTGACTGAATTCACCATTTGCTCTTGTCACCATCTTGCTAACTTCTTGAGGGTCCAGACCAGGTAAATATAATGTTATTTGTTGATTTTCACTAATTTCGCAGTATAAAATGAGATGCAGATTTTTCTTGACAATTCTGTCACTTACAATTCTGGTATACTCTAAAACAGCCTCATATCATATCATAGTTTATGGAATACGCCATAAAAAAATTTGAAGTGGTAAGTTTTAAATAACTTAAACACATACAGGGAAGAAATTTTTTCCCGCGTGCAGAGGAATTGATCCATTATTAATCACTTCTCTGAGAGTCAGCATTTAACCGATTTATATGCTCATCAGATCAGATAGATTCGATACCGGCTAATTAGATGTCATAACATGATATGGGTCACTGATCACGATTGTGATAGTATCCCCTCAGTGAGACTGCTAGTTAATTGATCTAACTAATCTATTATCCTGATAGGTCATAAATGGAAGTGAAATTTACATACATAAGCTGCATCTCTTTGTTCAGTTTC
>CAADRB010000084.1:364815-436872 GCA_900708905.1 Hymenolepis diminuta
AACTTTCCTTCTTATCCATACTTTTAATATTTCATTAGTAATCTACTAATCTCCCATCATAATTTTACATCATAAAATACCTAAACAAACTCCAGCTTTATTTACTGAAAGTATATGAAGAAGCCGAACATAAGGGATCGTGTCTTCTAAATTGGAAAACACAGGTAATAATCAGAAAAAAATATACCTTTGTGTAATGTGGAAAAGTTCTCTTTTCCGGTTGAGGCGTTAGAGCTGGTGGTGGAATGGTAGAGGAAATGTCTGCGGTATCCGCTCCCTTCTTCTCAAAAGAACCAGGTGAAGAGTGCTCAGAGACGGTATCCTGAGAGATGGTTATTCCAGGCATTACAATCACTTCATCGTCGTCTTCTTGAATTGGCGCCTCAACTTCGCGTGTCGACTTTATCTCAGCGCTAATGTTACTGGCTTCTGTACAACAGGGATGAGGGTTTTAAATTATTTTTTTCCAAGACTTTCAGTTTCGGTCATGCTTTTAGAAAAGTCAGCATTTGAACTTGCTTTGAAACTGAAAATAGTACTAACTGACATGATCAAGCAAGCGAAGTCTAAGGAATATATTCAGTGAGAGCGGTCAAGGTATATTAATGCCCCTCTAAATTGTGAAATTAACTTGTTTTCCACTATATCCAATGAGTGAGTGAGCATATAATAAAGTCTCTAAATAACTGTGCAACTAAGAATATATTTTATAGCTATTAAAATGGTGCAGCCATTTTCAGGATACTATACTAGGGAAATAGTAATCCACTACCACCGTGCTTAGTAAGTTGAGCTATTTCCTACCATGTTGGGTTCTCACACAATGTTCTGCATTGAAGACCTTAGACAACCAGTCGGTTCTGAGTACAAAGTAAATTAGATTAGCAAGTTAGTCATACGAGACTGGTAATACCCCTCAAGCTCTTTTAGGGAAAGCATTTTCTTAAACTCAAGTTAGGTAGAGAGACGGAATCGAGAAGCCATCACTCATTTATTAGCTATAGTTAAACAGTGCGGTTGATGATTCAGCACATGTGGACGTCAAACCTACAAACTCTGATTTCGCAGTGGAGAACGCTCACAAGAGTAAAAAGGGTCACCATAAAAAGTATTCGGTTATCTCAAATCCGAGATTCTAACTTTAAATGTATACAGGAGAGAAATTTTAAAAAAAACTATTATCATATGAGAATGGAGAACTAATGAAATAGACAGTAAAATAGTGAGAAGATTAAATGTATTGAGAGATTTGATTAGAGTATCAGCAACAATTTTATCAAAATTCTATCGAAATCCTTAAATTTTATGCAGTTTTTATCTTTAGATTAATAAATGAGAAATTGCAACGTAATTTTATAGATCGGTGGTTTAATTTCCTCATTAGTCCGTTATCGATTCCATTTTCCTATTCTTACTTCCTTATTAATCAACTCATCTCATGACAACGGCCTTCAGACCACTACAACTGGGAAAAACGGCAAATTGTGAGAAATAAAAAGAACACAAAAAATTCAATCTCAAATTTTAATTTAACTTAAAAATAATGTTAATTGATAAAATTTCTCAGAATTAATTGATAAGCATTGAGAACAATGGATGATCATAAGAATCTATTATGAAATAAGAACAAAATTAAAGAACTCCTATTCAATTATAACTTTACATGACTTGATTTACCGAGTTTTAGAGTTTCGAACTAATCAACGATTAAGTTTATTTTAGCAAAAACAAAAGCTTCGAAGCAGTAGGCAACATATTGATTCAAGCGAAATCTCTGGATTTCATTTTTATTATTTTAGCAATCAAAAGTGACTAAAATATTTTCTCAAAAGAAATCTTGTTTGAAACTAAGGAGGTTGAAGTTTAGATAAATGAGAGACTAAACACATCGAATAACCACAGAAAATGACAAAAGTTTTAGTAAATCGAATTCATTTTGGGTAAATAAATGGTTTTAATGCGGTCGGAATTAATAACTTTCTAGACAGTTCAGTGATTGTTAATCAGTCAAGCATCAATCAGCTAGATCCTATCCCCACACATACATCGTCCTATCTATCAAAACTCCTATAAAAGCTCAAATGATCGCCCTTTTTCAACTCGTTAATCGTCATGTCTTCACTCCTACCTTCAGAGATGGGTTCTCATATTGCCCTTTAACTATTTCAACTGTCTACCGACTCAACCTATAAATATCCAGGCGTAATTATCTTTCTGGTCGAACTCTGCCGTTTTCGGATTGACGCTTCTAACACAAATCTACTTAGATCGCTCCTCTCCAAATCCTGCTAGTCAACTCCTACAGTCTAACCAGCTCCACTCAACATGTAGCTTCTCCTACGTTCTACTGCGTAGCTCTCTTATTAAAATATTATCTTTACTAAAACTGTTAACATAGAATTTGTGCAACAATTTTAACTGTCTTGTATTTACCTTGCACTATGGATCATTTTATTATTTCCCTTGATGATTTTTTTGAAACTGAGCTATTTAAAATTATATTTATTAGATTTCTCAAACAGGTAAAGAAATTCGACTGGACGCCATAACTACGTTCACGCAAAATCAATTTGTAAACTCGATTTCTCTTTTATTTTTCCTTTCGTCACTTCAAAGAAAGCTGCTGCTTTATTTTGCCATAACCACTTTACATTGAAACACTTTTCAACAATGCTAGCTCCAGAAATCAACCTCCAACCGTGAGGGTAAATCGAATGTAATGTTGAGCTTAAGCTTTTAAATGATTTTTAAAAATAATAGTTCGGTATATAATAAACAGAAAAAACAAACAAACAAAATATCTAATATAATTAGAAGATTCCGAATAATAATGACAAAAAATGATGGGCAGTAACGCTGCTAGTAAAACGAAACTGTTGGTACATGCTACTAACTAAAATCCGAATCTATTTCATGCGACTGGTAGTTAAAGTAGGGAAGAATAGACGTTGAAGGGACTAGAAGCAGAGTTCTAAAACTAAAAGATTTCATGCGCAAAATCCGGGAACAGTTAGTCTGTTCTAAGTAAGCATGCGTTTTTGCCAAATTAAAGGGAGAAGTTTACCTTTATCTTTATTGGCGGTGTCTAGAAAAATGTTGGAAAAGATAAATCAATCCATTTTGTCTTAAATAAAGGGAAACAAGTCGCCAGATATGATACGGCTTAGTTATAAGCCTGAAGCTACAAATTTTTCATCGTTCATGCTTATGACGTAATTATTTAAATGTTATTAAACGCCATAATTATTCTGAAATAGTAAGTTATTTTTCCAATATTTCAAACAGGGCATTAATTAAAAGGATTCAATAAGAACATGTGGTGATATTGGTACGAATTTGGCAAACAAAGCTTAAATCTGCAGAGTTGATTATCAATTCCCAAAATCTGCCCGTAAGTTGTAAGTTGTCCTTCATTCTTATCTATATGTGGACTCACGCCACTCACGGCAGCTTGACCGTTATTCAGAACATAAACCGTCATTAGTCGAGTGTTATTTTAATCTCCAAACATTAATAGCATAGGGACGACTTGTGTTCATTTATATAAAAATCTTTGTTTTGTTAAAAAGTGTCTTGGAATAAATGCATTCAGTTCCATCTTTCTCTTTAAGAGTGAGTAAACTATAACTTACTGATGTCTTGTAGGCAAATAGATCTTAGCTATAAAAACAAAATCTCTTCGCATTACAACAGCATAGAAGAGCCTTACTTCACAAATACGGATACATCTTTTAATTAGGTAATGATTAATTGGTCTGATCTTTATATTTAACATGCTCAATTAGTACCAGATAGTTATCATCCTACGATTCCACCCACGCAATAAACAAACTGGAACATGCATATTTATTTTTTAAAATGATCAATTTCATAAATTATTCAAAAATTAAGGCATCAAAATATATTTTCAAATCCGAATATACCTAGAGAACTTAGATTTATTTCTAAATTGATACGAAACATATTTATACCACTACTTAACAAAATCGTTATCCCTGAATAAACATGTTTTCAATAGGTTTCCGTTAAATACATATCTTGCTCTTTCTTTCTTTCAGGTATTTATTATGATGAACATCTTAAGAATGCAGTTTCTGCAACCAGGATTCAAACCACTACTAAGCCTCGTTCTGATTCTCACAAATATACTCAGTTGCCTTCCGAAAGACTATTTCTTTTCTGTCTTTCTATTTCCTAATTCCAATTATGAGTGGATTGAAGAGAAATTTAATCAATCTTAGATAATAAAGTCAAAAAAGCTGTCGAAGATTTTATTCGCTAAATTGTAATTGTTCCACCTAGTTTATGAATCGAAATTGATGGGAGTATAATGTATCTGTTACCTAAGGGGCATGAAAATACAATTTAACATCTACATTAAACAACAAGGATGCTGAACTCCCTTACCTCTCAGTCTCGGAAGATACAGCGATGGCGAATCGAAAACATCATCTTCTGTCCTCTCCTTGCAGATATGCACCTGGGTCTCGAGAGTATTAAGCACAATACGGATCAGGTATTCAATAATACTACTAGTGCCCCACTGACAATTAGATGAAGAGTTGATGAAATAACTTCCACCGCCTCCACCACCAGAAGCAGCAGCGGCAACTGCTGAAGCAGCGGCCATGGACATACTTGTGCCAGGTCCAAAAGATGTTCCATGACCTGGAGAGAAGCCTGATGGTCTACTACCTCCCAGGCTACCGATAGTTTCCCCGGCATTGAACTGAGAACCGATAAAATCGGGGTTCAGTGTGTCCATGCTAGCTTTGTGACCACCACCGCCCGTTGAAATGGATGATGTATTCATGGTTCCCGATGGTGAATTATATTCGTACTATAAAATAAATCTCAATTATTCTTCATAAGGGACAATTAGAAAATTATTTTTCTGCAAAATTGCTTTTGAACAATCTAAATAGTATTGATCTTGAAATAATTTTGATTCAGTCGAGATCTTGTAAGCTGTAGTGAAAACAATCTATGCCAATTAATTTTTTGCCAGACGAAATTTTCCCCCGGGCTATTTGATGAATAACCAATTTTACACGAACTATCGTAAAGCTATATTTATTTCTAATTAAAAAAGTATATTTCTTTTTCTAATTTATCGTTCAATTTGTGGTGATCAGAGAATTCTAGTTGGTAAAAAATATATAACGACTATTTTTCGGATACGGCAAGAAACTTCTCAGCCACAAATGCAAAAAGTAGATTCATATTATTTATAAAGAATTAAAAAGTAGAGATTAATGAGGCGTGATTTCACATAGTAAGATTTTATAAAGCGATTGAATATCAGATTAAAAGGAGGAGAAAAGACTTTTAAATATTATTGACAAATTAATTTTAAAAAAAGTTTTTGGATAACTAAAGATTTTATCTTTTCATCCATTTTCAATCTCCAATTAATGTGAACTGGGTAAAACAGAAGAGCATACCAGAATCCCTAATTTGCAGTAAATAAATTGTACTTAGGGAGGAAAGCACATGATATTCATAGGTCCTGCTCTATGGTATTCTGGTTGATTTCTCAAATAGGTTGTTATAAGGTTGTTTTCTTTCAAAGTTTGTAACGATGATTTCTATCTATTTAGTGTCATATCATTATAGTTTATCTGAAAGCGTTCATTAGGAGTTTATCATATGAGCATACTCTAGGCCAGTTTGGTATGCTTTTACCATCTCTGTATCCTAATCTCTGTAAGTGTTCATAAAAGGAATAAATTCAAAACGGGTTTTTTGTAGCATTAAATTCTTACTTCCCTGATATCAGTTGAATATTATCATAATGGCAATCAATTCGAGCAAGATCCACTAAACTATTTTAATCTTGATAAATTATTTGCAGTGAAGGCTCCTGAATATAAACACTTTGTGAGTGGAAACGGTGATGAATCTCTTTGATTGGAAAAAAGATTTAATGACAAGTGATACCATTAACAATGATAAACACTGTCAGGAGAAAGCATAAGAAATTAGAGAATTAGATAGCCTATTTGATTCTGTCCAAGAAAATGAAACATCCGGTATATTCCTCGTTATCGACTATGCATTTGTACATGTTCAAAATCAATTTGGGACACAAGCATCGGTCAGAGCAATTATTCACATTGTCTCAAATACCAATAGTTAAATGAACTCCAAGTGAATTAAAAATCTTAATCTGACAGTAGTTTGAAAATTAATTTTATTTTTCTTAAAGAATATCTAATAATTGTGTTAACTGATAATGATTCCATATGCAGTAGACTCACTTCAGATATTTCTGAGCTCTCATGGTTTGTCTATAAATTTGTTTTATTCCTACTTCCACTTCGATTAGAATGCCTTATCAAATAGCGTGCATGTTCGCTCAAGGAAATATTGGTTACTCAGATGTCAAAAATGAATTTATTTAGTTAGAGACACGTAAATCTTAAAACATCTCAGGAACCAATCTTTACAGTCGGCTTGGCATTTAATAATCAAAATAAATAATCTCTGCACAGAAGAGGCAAATTTGCAATGATTAATCAAATACATAGTCATGCAAAACCACGTAAAGTAAATTGCACGTTCTTTCCTCACAAGAACTAACTATCTTCGTCCACTGCAATTAAATTAAAAAAGAACAATAAATTGGGAAATAATTAAAGTAAACTGATTTGAAATTATTCTATAGTAAAAAATAGTGTTCTGGAGGCAATTTGATCAATTACCACAATTATTTGCAATAGTTGTATTATGCCTATTTAAATATGCTTATTTCTTATACTATGGCCATTCTTTTGAATGATTGTTATCGTCATCAAGACGATATATTTTCTTAATTTATTGAGGCCCAATTCTAAGCCATTGAAAAATACGATTAGGATTTACCTACTGGGATAAACTAACTAATCTGCTAGCTAATCTGCGAAAAAACTTGAATAATTGAGCTATAAGTAAATGAGTAAACGTTATGATCTGGCAAGAGACAGAAAAATTACTATTTAAAATTCCATGGACCGAGTCATAGAAAAAATAAATGGATCAGTATGAAGTGGCCGGGAATCCACTCCAACTACTAGATTAACAAATTAGGGTTTATATATAAACGTTTCTTCGCTAGACGTAAGTCATGTGTGATTATCCATGCTTTCGCGTGATGAGTGACACCTGTGTACATATTAAGTGCAAATACACGTACATATACCTGTTCGTCTATAAATAGTGTTTTCGAAATCTTATCGTTTCTGATCGCTAAGTTTTAATTAATGTGCACAATTTCTTAAAGTTCATATTATTCTTTCTAGAAACAGGCTCTTCATAATAAATGGATCACTTAGATGGTTATTGGTCAGTGAGACCGTTCCTTCTTCTTATTAATTAAATTCCGATGCATTAGATTTCTCAAATACTGCACATTTTCATTACTCCACCATATCTGTGACATGGGGGTCAACTTATTTTGCATAACTAAATAACTGTTAATCATTTACGCATTAATTTTCGCATTACAATTATTGATATGTAATATTTATTGGCGTCCTTACTCAATATTAAAAGCGCCAATTTTGAACATGATTTTGGTCCCTATTTGGTATACAGCAATTCAACAACAAAAGAATGAAACGTTAAATCATGATAAGAAATAGACATTTATAGCTCAGCATTTAAATTTTTTAGGTTAAGCAAGAAAAAATGCACTTGAGACTAAGTAACAGAATCAAAAGAACTGCTGTTTTTTGTTGTTCTTGGTTTGATCGAACCGTCACGGCTACATCAGCAGACTACGTCAATTCCTGACTCCAATAGCGCAAATATCTACTTTAAGAGAATCTGGGCGAATATTCGCGGGAAGGAAAACAATGCACCCGCAAAATCGACAGGATCACAGCTCCACTTACACAGTGATCACTAGGGACTTGCAGTACCCAATTTCCAGGTAAGTACCATAAAACCAGGGATGGGTGAAACGTCACATGATAGAATGTCATTCTTAACGCTCGCACCGACTTCAGTGGAAGCGCCTTCAAAATATCGTTTATAAAAGCAGCAACTTCTCTTCGAGTTGAGGAGAGAAACTATAATTGTTTCGAATTCTATGGACCAAATCCCCCCACTCTTTCCCTCATTATTTCCTCTCTGCTGTATATTGTGTACTATATTTAATATTAATAAGCGAACATAAATAAAACTGTCTTCATCTTCAGGACTTACAATCATGTAACGAACACGTCGATCACATTTGTATTTGTATAAGCGTATATAGATTTGAGTAAGCAAGAAAATATAATTTACTTCTCGAAAGGAATTCGACAGAAAGGACTAAAAGAATACAAATATTCCAGTATTTCTGGCCGTGAATAAAAAGAAAACAAATTAAAAATTAGAAGTCAAATTGACAGAGGTTTTGTTCCAATAAACGATTTTGAAAAAAAGAAAGTAGGTTAATCATCTAAGATATGAATATCAGGTAATAACTTGTTGCAATTCATATATCTCCACAACAAATTATTATCTTTGATATGGCAATTAACTAATTTTCTTCTAATCCGATTAATTAAACGACGGTGCTTAGGAGTATTTTAAACTACAGAATCTGTATCTAATTGATGTTAGGAGATGCAAAGGGAACTGGTAAGACCCTAAAATTGTCACTTCTTTGTTGTTTAATGCAACTTCGATTCAGCAGCTCAATCTAAAATTTACTATAAAACAGGCTCAGGAAGCTCATATCCAATAATTTCAACTTCCTTTCCAAGAAATTCCTAAAGAAATGCTTAAACGCGACTTAAAAAGTGCAGTTTATATCTAACGAACAAATTCTAAAAGTTGGTTCGTTAAAGTTTGTTTGAATTCTACATGTTAGCTGAAACAAGTTGGAATTTTGAAGAAAAAGCATGCTATCTCCTTTAAAGTGTTAATTAAGTCGCTAGACACCGTGTGCTAATTAAGTGGTCAATTAAACGATGTGGTTCGAATATAACTGGAGTTCGCTTTAACAGCAAGTGCGTTTTATAAGCTCAATCTCTTCATTCATTTAGAACAAATAAACAGATATTCAGAAGTTCATTACTTAGACGGTTTATGAAAAGAACTTGAAGTAAAGTCAACTACGCTAATTTTAAAGACCTTCTACTTATTAATTTTCAACATATGCTTTGCTTTGTTATCTTTTCCTGACCTTCAAGGAATAAAGTGCATATATCCACTATCTTCAACAAAATAAATGGAAAGAAATTGAAATATATAGAACTTTCGTTATGTAATTTAAACGTGCCTTATAGAGAATTATGATAAGTATGTTGAGCCAGTGATGTCGAACTTGTGGTTCCAGCAGTCGTAGAGTGAAGTTTGGAGCCTGACAATCGTTTGCATATCTCTGAGGCGAAGCACAAACTTGCAGTACCATCAGAGTCTGATGCAGAATACAGCTTCCCATGTGAGGATTTCTATCCAATACATCAGCTACATGAGAAATGAATGCATGAAATACAGTAGATGTTCTCAGCTTGTAGGGTGGTATATTGAACGCCTGGTCAGCATAACCCAACAGGAGGGCAAGATGACGTTGAACTTTTGAGAGAGCCTTCTTATCTCGCAATTCGTCAGTCGGAGCCCCACGACGAGATTTGCTTCCTTGACTTCCACCTTCCATATCTACTGTAGCCATGAAACGAAGGAGAAGTCGAACCCACTGGTGCAAAGCCCCGCGATCCGAACCTTCTTGATCGAGTTTCAGTTGCAGAGAGGATAAGAACTTGTTTGCACTGTCCATGAATTCAGTTGATCCCGGACCACCTACAAAGTTAATTGTCAAATTGTGAGGAATAATTTTTTTCCCTCTATATGCATTTAAGCATCATTTCCCCCATATATCTTCCCTATCTTTAACCTTACAACTGTATTTCAAAATGAACCACAAGAATTGAGTAATAAGCATATCAAATATATTTTTTATACACATTCCGGAGGAATTATTGAGAATGAAAAACCGTATTTTTTTGCTTTGCTGTTAGTTATAATAAAACTCCTTTGCACGCACATTTACAAAACCAATTTTCTTATCTATTACAAAAGTTTTTTCTCCTCGCTATTGTTTAATGTCCAACATTATATCCAATTTATAAACCTTATTCGATTGTAATAGCATATGAAACAGTCCAATTAAAAAGGCGTTCATGCGGTTAATTTTATATCATATATGACGTATAACTAAATAAATCCAAAATTGATTAGAACATTAGATAAACATTTGAGTACAATTTTTTGAACGCATGTGTGCTTGGCATAATATATACAAAATTCAATAACTGAAGCGTTCAGACATAAAACAGCCATAAAAACGTTATTTAATGTTTTATTCCATATCTTGATGAGATGATGCCGTCAGGCGAAAGCATTAGAGATGTATACTAAAAATAAGCACCAATCCGTTGGGAATGTGGTACCGTCAATCATTATTATGGCTGACTTTGAGCGTTAGAGGTTATCTTATTGAATAAGTTGTGATATTAATTGCACATTGACGAGGCAGATTTCACATTCACAACATGAAATTAAAATAATGAATGACACTGTTGGATTAGAAAACAAATGCTTTTATCGACCACAGTTTACGCCAAGTTAACAACACTAAGTGACTAGTGTCTAGCAGTAAGAAAAATAAAGCTCTCGTTTGCGTTATAATTATTTAAGCCTTTAATTTTCGCTAGTAAATCGAAGAATATATTTTCAACATCTTTTTATTCAGTATATGCCCTCTTCTATAATTGTATAGTTTAAAACCACATAGCTCTCTTTAATTATCAGTTGCGGGGAGGTGAAAAGTGCAGTATAATTTGAAAAAAAATACCCAAATGAGCTCTGCGGAATCTAGTGCTGGTAATAAGAGCATATGTGAGATGGTATTCTATTTTAGCAATGTATTTTTTGATAAAATTATCAGGTCCTAGATAATGATATATGTGAATAGAACGATTAAATTGTTAAGAAATAGACATATTGATCAATACTTCAGGTTATTCAGCAGATTCCACTATTACTATCCAAGAACGCATTGAAACCTTCGAAAACCATTTTACATAAATCTTCACTTCCTCAAAAATGCAGCTTTGTAAAGCACAATTGCCAATGTTGTAATTTTAGGAAGTCCTGTTCTGATGTAATTTAAGTGTTCATTATATATTACTAGCTAACGTTAATTCATTCTCACCTAGAGAAAAAAAAGAAAGAAATATAAACAGTCCAACATCGTCTAATAATCTATTAGAGAATATTAATTAATCTTCCTCATGTGATTGACTTTTGAACTTCAATCCGCAAATGGACTGATAACAAATTACTTCCAGACTATCAGGCTAACCGGTAGAGCGTGCGCCCGCATATTAATAAGAGTGATAGGTGACTGAGACCACTTGCGGGAGTTGCTTTTCAAGAAACAGAGATATATTTTTCGGCGTCCTGTCACACAGGCTTTAGACTTCCGCCGAGGAAAGGGTTATCGAGAGTTTGTGATCACAGATAGTGATAACTGAATTTGAACGTTGAGATAATGCTGGAAAACCTTTGACATAATAAAAACCTTATCATGCAAATATGGACCACACACAATGTATGTGGTTTTGAAATATTCACTTCAATTTTTCCATTAAAATGATGACTGACTAAGTTCAGACGATGCAATTGCTACCTAGAGTTCACATTTTTAGGAATATTCACTAGGATTAATCATTAGAATGGTTTCTGATATTCTATGGAAAGAAATTATATTCGATAAAACGATTTGAGAGCTGAAAATTTAATGTTGTTTTAAATCCACTGTGATAATACTGTGATATTTTTACAAAACATACTAATTGCCAATCAAATCCAATTTATATAGAGAGGTCTATTTAAAAGTATCTTACCAGGAAAGAAGCCTGTAAGTTTTATCACAGACGGTCTCGATCGACGATTTTCTCCAATTATGTGATTTATTTCTAAAAGAAAAATTCGATATATTTTGGCAAGTAAATTAATAAATTGCAAAGTTTTAAAATACCAGTGTCATTTTTGCCAATATCATTAAAAGAAATAATTTTAATAAAGATGAATAATGAAATTTGAATGATGTAAAAATGATGGTTACTATGACCTCGGACGAGAGCTGCTAGCTGGTTACTAATGTATCCCTGGCATGGGGACGTGAAATGACTCCCCTGGTCGGTGTTGCCATCTCATATGGAAGTGACCTGAAAAGAGTTTTGACCCAATTTTCAGCGGTCTTACCCTCAATGTGACTAATATGAATTCCTAAGTTTTATACCACAAAACCAAAACAAATTATCATTCGCACGTATATTGGCTTGCAATACAAATGAAATTTCCCACAATTGCTCAGAAATTTACTGGGTCTGAGTAAAGAACCTATTTGCCTAGGAAAATTCTCAATTTAAAAATTTTCTTAATATCAAATTTAGTCCATTAAAGATTGTCTTGAGGAATAATCAAAGTTAAGACGACCTATAAATTTCAATTAAGCATAACATAAATTCAGATTCCTTTACTATTTTAGACTCAGAAAACTATATGTCACTTGTATTAACGCATTACGTTGAAATCATTAATTTCTTAACTTTTGACTGTTACGTTTACCTATTGTGCAAAATATGCCGCCTAACTGAGTTGGATTTCCCGTATGCAGATGACGACAGGGTAAGATTTGCCTTCTAAATTAAAAGTAAGAACGCTAATCCTCTGGTGATTCTGAAGCTCGGATGAAGCTTAATTCTCCCTATTCCGAACTCCCTCCCCACCTCATTCATTTTTCTTCCAACGTGTTATATGTTTGACTATGAATACAGGTTGTAAAATCTTTTTTGCTTTGCCACGAGAAATAATTATGTAGTTACTTTCCGTGTAATTCAACTTGACGTTTGAGCGCCACCTGCGTCAAAATCTTGACCTTACATCTAAATTCGATTGCTCACTTTTCCTCTTTCTACCTCCGTTTCGAATGTACTGCTCCTGCTCTCCCTAATGTCGACTTTCACGTTCCAAATGTTCCTTCTACCAACTTGTTTTTATGGTGAAAATTGTTTGAATTTAAAGCGCCTAGCTAGCATTCCAATTCATCTACACTAGTGATCATTAAGCATTATTCATCATCAATATTCCGATTTATAAAATAAATGAGTACATGTTTTCGAAAATGCGAGCAGGTAAAAACATAAAAATAAATCATTGAAAACTAGAAATTACATATCTAAGTCAGTATCAATGTACGCAAGCATTAATGGATCAGAATTATCTAATAAATCAGTCAACTAGATGGTAACTCGGCGCCGTCGCCGTTTAATCTCAATAAGTCTATCCAATATTAATAATTACTAACCACCAACATGGAGATACCTAAAATTACTTGATTAGATGAAAATTATTTTCCATTAGAAAAATATATTTCTAAAATGTTAATTTTTATTAAAGGGTTAAACTAACGCTTCGATTAGAACTCAGATTTCATACTCAATAAATCAATTCTCAGAATTTAAAAATCTATTTTATAATTGGCATTTTAAAACGTGTATAAAGAATGGTTATTCCACCCAATAAATTTATGTAACTTTTTAACATATATGTGTTACAAATTGCAGCTATTCTAGTAATAAGATAAAACTGCCAGTGAAAGATGATCGAGAACTAACGATGTTTTATTTTACACCGTTTGTTCAGCTATGTTATAAAACATATTATAGTTATTACTCAAATATCTACTTTAAACCACTCGTTTAACCGAATATTACAACCATTAACAGTTATTATCTGAAGGTATAAAATTGTTTTAAAAGAAATTCTTCACTTCATTATAACGTAACAGTGATTTATTTTTCCCTGAACTGTTATCTTAGTCAAAACAAGGCCTTGAAATTATTCGGAAAGAAGGATCCTTTTCGGGCCAAATTAGAAAATGGCACTTCCTAAAAGTTGTATTAAACAAAATCATTTTGATATTATAATTAATTTTAATTACTCATAGTAGTTTAATTATGCCAAATAGGAAAGATGGGAATAAAGATATATTTAGCATAACCAGTAGTTTCATATTCTTTGGCACTCATTTCGGGATGATTTTCAATATTCTGGATCAGACTATATTAACTAACCCGCATCCTTTCTTCCATCTTCTGATCGTTAAATCATTATAGCACATTGCCAAACATACTAGTGGCACTCAAAACAATTACTTGTCTTCATCTCAGGAGGAAATATTCGGTAAAAGTCTTGGTCCTACAGCTGTAATTCACATTACTTGACAAATCATTCTCCATCTAAAAAGATACTCCAGTATTGCCCATGTAAACGTCAAAAACCCCGTTCAAATAACCCCTACTATTTTCAGTCCTCTATTTTCTATTATTTTGGTAGTATCAGATTGGCATCCTCTCAGTCCCAAGTAAACTCCGTCTTTATTATTACGGAGAGAGATTGATTATTGCAATCCCTGAACATACATCTGAAACACTCAGACCTTTATTCTCTAAGATGACAGGTGACAAAAAATTATTACTTGACACATTAATCATAAATACGCAATTAAATAAGCTGGACGAGTTCTGTATCGGATTTAGACTTCATAATACTTCCGATTATTTCAAGTTAAATGTATCCAAACTGGTCAAACACACATTAGCCTTAAGCCTAAATATAATAGCAAACAAAGCCTTTGAAATTATAATCTTAATGTCTTAGCCTTCAGCAATGATCAAACAGGTCAAAATATAGTATGGGTAAAGCGTGCCATGGAGCTTCATAGTTGACTCTCAAATACTAATTATTGTCGACGCTTTTAACTAAACTGCGATTGAAATCTGCAATCTCAACTGTAAGAAGATAATGAAAATGGAAAAATAGATAAAATGAAAAATAGAAACGATACTATTTTCAAAACTGTCCTTTAAAACAACATACCTACAATCTAACCGCAAAAGACTGATTAATTATAAATAATCTACAAACCTGCCGATGGAGAAACTCGATCTGAGCCATGTTCTTCGGAATATTTGAAGATGACTTTTGGGGGTAGCTTTAATTCACCAGTTTTGTTTTCCTTGTCGTTCTCTTCAGCATAAAATTTATGTAGTGAACCGGTAAGAGACGGTAACATCCTAGCTCCAGAAGCAGCAAAAACAGCTCGATTAAATTGCTGTTGGAAGATATCTCCGCGCTTGTTCATATTATTGAGGTCGGTTACTACAATTTAGAGGTAAATAAATGAAGAAAAAATAGTTGCAATAAATCAAAAAAAAATGTGGAGGGAAATTAATGCCTGCAAGTTAAGTGTTGGTAAATTAGTGCTCAAATGGACTGAGATAGGTTATAAATAAAGATAACTGGCAATACCACTTACAATTATAATTAAGTAACTACGATAGAGCTCATTTTTAAGTCAGAATATCTGCGAAAGTGTTAATAAGTGCTCTACCCTCTTATTACTTTCGATAAGTGTTTAAAATCCAATAATAAGTGGTTTAAAAACAAACCAGACTATCCATAATTATTACTTCTTTGTTAAAAGAAAATAGTACAAGGATGATATATCATATCTAGTTAAAAAAAATCTGGCGATATTAAGGCAGTATTTTCTGGCATCAGTTTTTTCACAGAAATCGTACATTTTTCTCCCCTATGTTTTCAGTAGATGGAAACAATAGGTCAAATACAGATCCACATTTGGACTACCATAAATTCCGTTTTTAAAATTACTTTGTATTTGAAAACAAACACTTGAATAAATAAGATTTATTCTCTTTTACTCTGCGTCATTTCGATAACTGCTAACCCGCAATAACTGAAATAAATTTTTTTCCAAGTCTGAATGTTTGTCACTACAAGTAATATTAAAGCGACCAAACTATATAAAGTGTTATTAAAATTAAGAAAATATGCTACCCAACAGGCGATGAACAATAATAGGATTTAAGTACTTAAATCTTGAAAGTCAATCAATCTCTACTGAATATATATCAGTAATAAATTGGGTATCAGAAGAAGCTCCAACCTGAATCGATGTCTGGATTTTCCTTGCCAGCAATTTGTGCGCCGATTGAGAGGATTCCAAAACGATCAATAAAGAAGCCCCAGGTGAATATTTGTCGATTGGGCAGGACAAAACTCAATTGTTGCATTCGTTGTAAAATTAGGGTTCTATCAGCAGCTATGGTATCGAAGTGGTATTCCATACATTGAATACAGCACTAAAAGTAAAGAAACCACAGTATCGTATATAAATATAATAAGTTTCAAAAAACATAATGTAAGCTCTTACGCTTAATGCGCTATCATCTAATCCATTTAAATGATAGGAACTTCTTTGGGCAACAACTGAACTGTAGTCATCTAGTGAACCAATCAGTCGGGAGAACAAATGAGCAATCGCGTTGAGTACAAAGGGATGAAGAGGTCCCATAGCACCCCCACCTCCACTGCCTCTCCCATCGCCACATCCCCAAAGAAGATGACCACCATAGTTTCCAGAAGCACTCAACACAGCAGCCGCATTCGCATTGTGTCCACGAAAGGCGCCAACACGTCTACCAGCTCGTGCTGCCAATCCTCCAACACTACTTTGTCCACCGCCACTACTACTGACTGTTGAGGACGTCGCTGGACGACCGATTGATAGTCCCTTCGAAGCAGGACCATTATAGAATCCAGACACTACTGCAACATCTAATTGGCGCAGTAGGCAATAAATTTTCTCTGTTGCGTCAAATCGAACTTTCCACTCGGCGTGGGTGCATTCATGATCTACTAGACGCCAGAAGACTAGAGCCATCCCAGGAACGGTGATAGCTTGGAGGAGAAGAGGCACTACCCAACTGGATAGATGTGTATATTCAGCGGTCAGAAGATCCCATAATCTGAAAACAACATAATTACCGAATCTCGAAAATAATCCAAATGAGATGCTATTCTTGATGCAAGTAATGTTTAAGGCTAAAATAAATAGAACCTAATGTGTCTGCTTTAAATCGATTGCGAAATTAAATAATCAACCAATCATGCAACGTAATAATGATAAAATTTTATGGAGGACGATAACAAATCAATCGATCTTAAAATCAATACTTTCATGTACCCACCAGGGATGCGTGTAAATCAAAAAAGCTGCTAAGTCGTACGCTTGTGTTGCATGGTAAATTTAATCGAAATTGAACTCAAATTTCTAAAATGAATATTTCGAGAAACATTGTCATCAGTCCACCGGCTCTGAGTCAAATGTAGCCTAGCCATTTTGATGGCCACATAGATCAGGGCGGGTGAAACTAGGCATCCTACATTACAACACAGTAGAAAAATATCTCTTTGATAAACACTGAAGACTCACGTAGGAATGAGACAGTGTTCAACCAAATATAGCACAAATGAGGCCTGAATTGTCAACGAAGCAACAGTATTTGTATTAGCAGAACCAGCAGTTCCTCCCGACGGTCCACCAGGTCGAGGAATTCGAGGAGCCAGTGCTGCAGATTGTCCTGTCGTCGATGAATTCACCGCAGCTGCCATTTCTGCAGCCCGCGCTGCGGCATTAAGTATATTTTGAAGGGCGTTCCCCACTCTTACCAGGTAATTGAGACACTCCAAGAGGTGTCGAAGAACCACAGGATCACGTGGTGTGAGACCTTCATACAGAACTCGCAAAGACTCGTTATCTTCATTCGTCTCTCCCTCTGTATCAGTGGACATTGAATTTAATTGTGGACGTATAATGTAGGAGACGCCCGCGCAACCGGGCTTTCCCATAAGACATCGAAGAAGTTGGTAGATGAATCGAAGTGTTGGAGGAAAGCTGAGAAGATCGGCTTCGGAAGGTTCGGTAGAGTCACGGTCTAGAACTACTTTTGATTGAGATTGTTCATCTAAACGGCGGTTTGTGTCGTTGGCAGCCAAACCAGTGCACCATTTAGGGTAATCTGAAGGGTTACATGATTTAATTACAATTATTTTTGTTATTGTTTATTATTAATATTTTTGTTTATTAGCTGCGCAAATAACTTAAATCATGACGTTTAATCTAGTGAGTCTATCACATTATGACTTGACCTCGTGTCCTTAAATTGACTGCATTAAAAGCATCTGAAAATGAATCAAGTTAGACAATCCTCGTGTCCTCACACCCTTCTCCCCACGTCCGCGCGCCAGCGCTTATAACGAGACCCCACAAAAATTAGCCACTTGCAGTAAGGCGATGGACAATACATGTTTTCAAGATGTTCAATCTCTAGACAAGTTCCCTTTATGAGAATTCACTTTCCTATCTTTTTTTTCTTAATTTAATCAGCTCCAAATTCGATCCAAGATGTCATGTATATTCTTATATTACTGTAAACAGGGTCTTTTTATTTGGTATCCCTCAATATTACTATGACCAAAATGCAAATCTTGTTGGGAATATTTTTTTCGGATATCAGCGGTTTCTTCAAGGCTTCTGAATGCATCCAAATTAGCGTTCACTCATGTGATACAGAACATCTAGTCAATCACTCCAATTAGGGAGATTTTCTATAATATTATGTCTTTAATTGTTAAAATAACAAGGAAATTGATAATATATCTTCAGCTTCTTCTCATTTCATTGCTATCTAAACTATAGGGTAGCATAGATCAGTAAGAAATAAGTAAGAAAAAATTTCTATACAAATCTAACCCCTGGTGCGTTGATGGCGCATCGATCACTGCACTTGTCATGGCAGAGTTCATGGGTTCAATTCCCATCGGCGCATGCCCAACCACACTAGCTAAGACCGGCCAATATAGAGGGCGGCAGAATTGGAATCTCTCACCAGAGAGGCTCTATGCTCCCACTCTACTCAAAACAGGGTTCAGAATATGCTTTCCTAAATGGACTTGGGAATTAACAATTACTTATGTATTTAAGTAGGGGTCGACAACACATTAAAATACGGATATGTTCAAGTAACCTCGCCAGTAAAACCAGATCAACCAATAAAAATAGGCTACATTGACCTCAAGTAGCAAAACGTCAATATTAGGTCATGTAGACGGAATACTGGAAGGCGGGGAGGGGAAAATCATCAACATTAAAATGTCCTGCCATTTTGTTTCAATCAATAACTGGGCACGAATTACTCGTTAAAAAAATAGAGAAATCCTGAATTTAAACCTGGTAAGAATTCCAGCGAAGAATTAGCACTTGTTTAACTGCTTTTCTTAATTAAAACTAAGTATTATCAGTCCCAAATAAAAGATCCTACGCACCTTTATCATTCGGTATAAGCAGTTATGAAGAGTCCAAATTCAAGTAAAATATTTTAGTCAAATCAAAAGGGATTAGAATATAACTCGCCAGGTTTTGTCAGAAAAGCACTTATAGCTGTGACAGAAAGTTCCAATCTCGGTAGAGCCGGTGGCGAAGCCGGAGCCAGATGATGACACAGTAGACTAGCCAGCTCAAACCACCAACAAACATCCTGGCAGTAAGCACAAAAGTCATCCTCGCTAATCACAACCGGCACACCAGAGGTCATCACCGCTGCAGCCGATTGAGTTGCAGAGAGTAGAGCAGCAAGGTTACCACTTGGTAAACTGCTTCCACCAGCACCAATAGATCCACCATTTGAAGGCCCATTAGGACCATTGTGTTGACTACTAACGGGAGAGGGAGCTGTACAGTGACCTAAACAGCCTCCTCCACCACCGCCACAACTAATACTGCTATTTGAACTTGATCCAGAATTTGGACGGCGTAGGGGATGCTTGAAGCGCCTGATATCAGCACCTGAATGGTTTCGAAGAAGTGTTGGCATCCAGGTGAGATTCAACATATCACTAAGGAGGGAGAGAACTAACTGGGGCGTCTCTTGAGTGAATCCACCATGCCCGAATGGATCGCTAATCTTCAGCTAAAGATGATATAAACCTTATTAGTACGGATTTATGAGAGATAGCGAAAAAAAATTTCTCCTCTTACATACCTGTTTCAAAACTAAACTCAGCATCTGACCAAGACATTTAGTAGATCGATAAACGACAGTCTCCTTATTTTCCCAACTAGTGGCTGCAGTTCGCATTTTCTGGGAGCGATTTTTGAGCACTGATGACCGACGGGATTGTCTTTTAACATTTACTGTTCGGGCGGTTTTCAAGAGACCCCCACTAGTACGCTGCTTCGCTAACGAGGTTCGTTTGACACCTTCTGAAAGAGCCGATAATTCGTCTCGAACATCTCGACTCGTCTCCCGCACTCCACGTTTCTCACCGAGGAAGAAACGAATGGCGTCGCGGGATACCTTCGCTGCTGGGGGAGATTTCTTTTGATGTTTATCCAGAGTGATGGTTTTTGAGGAAGGAACTAAGAGTTCACTTGAATCATCGGCATCGGCAGCACTTGTACTAACGGCTTCAAAATCTTCGGAGTCATTGCCGACTTCCTGGGGCATACTGCGATCAAGAGTATCTTCCTCAAAGATATCTGCAAAATATGAATAGTCAAATGATACTGGTTTGAGCTACACAATAATAAATAAATGACTATCTGAACTAATTAAAACAGGTTAGACGAAATCGAGATGGTCAATCAAAGTAATCGAGCAATTTTTGATTATGATGGGGAAAATATTTTTTATGAGTTGGTAAGCATTAAAACCTGATAGATAATATAATCTAAGACAAAACGTGGGGTTAAATTAGTTATAAATGCCACTTCATATTGAGTCTAAAAATTACTGATACATCCGATGAAATTATTGTAAAAATAGGTTGTATATTCGCTCATTAATGATTTAAGAACTCAGATGTCTCATTGTCAACGATTAGCCAGAATAGTGTTTTCTTTCTGGAGATCAGAAAGATTGGACTTGGTCTCGTCTGAATCATTATATGACATTCCACTTCATTTGTTATCTGATTAACGTGAAAAAAGTTTCTAACGGGTTTAGTCCACAAAAAAAAGTATAATTTAAACTGCAAGGAAAGAAACATTTAAAAGAAAAAAAAGAAACATAATGAAAACAGAAACTACTCATTAAACATGCATTCATTTGATAACATTCCACGTAGCTTACTATGATATTAAAATTAACTAGTATACATTAGTAATACAAATGTTGTTTTGCAAATCAAGAGCCAGAAGATTTTTCAATGGGAGAAACCGCACCACGTAAAATTAGACACTAGTGGCTCCTCGCGTGAGCATATTCAGAGTTTATGACTCATCCAGAAAATAATGGATTCATTTATTAGCTGGCAAATGATAAGAAACTTTACCATTTGGCTACCTTTTTCATCCACATTTTCATATATACACTCCCACAAGGATATGTAATTAAAATTTGATTATGGAGGCTGATTAGTTAAATATTAAAATCTCTGGAGATTGACTGTCGGAACGTCATCCAGCGGAATAATTGAACTAACCCTGGTTCCTTATTTTATGGAAAGAATTTAATGGGCTGTTTTATGGAGTAAAACACTATTATTAGAGTTGAATGTTGATATAAGATGTGATAGAAAGAAGGAAAATTATACGCTTGTGATATAACGTGGCACATCTGGCTGGTTGACTTACTATCAATGAAACTCATTTAAATTTATATAGCGGTTGAAAAAATAAGGCAAATTTCTTCGGTACATTCTAGTTAAAATATCCGTATCGATTTTAATATTAATAGCCATTTTGTTTATTTTCACTTATTTTTGTTTAAACTGCATAGAAAATATAGAGGCAGATTCTCATATGTTGAAAAAAGCATGTGAGCATTTGTTTTCCTTTTCGGAAAAATGCAGACTTTTCAGACCGTACTTCTAACAAATAATCCGATAAGTATCACCTAGGAGTTGAAAATCCTCACCGGAAAAATGTTTACACAAATATTTCTTCGTTACCCTCATCAACATCTTCTTCCTCAATTTCTTCAACATCCTCCTCATCCATTTCATCAAGAGGATTTCCGCTATCGTTTTCCATGCCACCAACATCACCATCCTCATCCGACGCAAAACTTCCACCATCATCAGAAAGGCCAAAGTTCTCCATATCACATTCATCCAGTAGCCATCCAACGGAGGATCGATTGGTCGTAGCAGCAGGAAGAGCCGTACGTTCCTCCATACACACCGTGTCTGTGAGTGTTCCAGCCTTTAGGAAGGAGGCCACACCGTTGCGGAACATAGTAAAGAGCTCCTTCATTGGAATCGCAACCTCGACGGTGGTCAGAATCTGACACAAAGAAGAAAAAAGTTTGAAGATTCATTATTTGACATTGGTCATTGCTGATTTCCAGAAATGATCAAATGAGAAAGCCTGATTCAGAGATTTACCACACTGAAAAGGGGAAAGTTACCTCCAGCCAAGAAAGGACTTGATCTTGAACGGGGGCAGTAGCGTCAACAAAACGTTCACTGGCAAAATGATAAACTTTAGCCGGTAGGAATGGGAATGGTCCAGCTGTTGCGTCAAATACTTTCCTAAAAAGAGGATAAACAGTAAGCTCGCAAGCTTATTTTCAGTTCCATGAAAAAAAATTTAAGTCTAGTTACTTAAGTAGTATTTCCAGTTCACGATAGTCGTCCGGTTTAACTTCAGTGCGGATTGATTCCAACCAGTAGGGAATGATGTAATCCCAAGTCTAAAGCAAGGGAAAAAACCCATAACATATGGTACTGGGAAGGGCAGAGGAATCTAATTTGGAAATAAATTTCACTTACCTCAAATGCCATCACATCATAGGGAATGAGGCTGCTAATTCGACTTAGGCCTTGTTTAACGATTGAAGTTTTTCCACATATAGTATCCCTTTTAATTCAAATAGATATACAAATGGATCACCTCAAAGAACAGCAAACATTTCATTCACGTAAAATTGTGTTGTCTTAAAAAAATGGAAAGCAAGTTGGAAAGCAAATATACAAATCCTATAGCTATGTAGAGATTTTTATTTTCATTTAGAAAACATAACGAACATTCCAATACGTTGTTTATGGTAAAAGTAGAACCTACTATCATCTATTCAAGTGAATTATAATTCTTTCTTCTGCAGTTTGATTTTTTGCAGATAAAATGTTCCTTGAAATGTAATTGCTAGGATGTGTTTTCTTTTTCTGGTTTAGACAGTAAGTTAACATTTTATCTAACTGCCAAAGCCGAATCCTTCCACTTACCAACAACTTCCGACGCGGGCAACCTCAACAGGATGCGGTAAAAGAACCGCAAGAACAACTTCTGGATGAGTGTGTTGGACCTCCTGGATCCATTTCAGCATGTACTAAAAACACAACATTGTTTCGATAAAAGTTCGTTTTAATTTAAAGCAATATCTTGAGTGTTTTATTAAAAGTTGTGTTCCGAACTACTTAATGTTTGAACAAATAGTATTGCATTCATTATTAACCTAACTGCCTACTACCTATTCGAATAAAGCTCACCTCACTCTTCAGACGCTCGATCAGTTCTCCCAGTTCATCTAAAAGGTAGGAAAATATAAACCAATAAGATCGGAGTTTCCGTGACCTTGTGGCACTGTTAGCATGCGCGAATGCTGTTTTCTGGGCAAATAAGTGGACGTTTTAAGCGGAATTTTGCGCGCGGTTATACAATGTGTGGATTTGAGTGAATGCACGTAAGTGATAAAAAGAGACAAATCCATCTCCATTTACCAGAAAATATTTAATTCGGAGCAGTTTTAATTTCAATGAAAAGCATAATGATTAGCGGAATATAAACGATATCGAAAGCGACTTAAGCGGAAGTACATTTAAGCGACTAAGCAACATTTAATTAATTGTATTGAGGAGAACGGTTGTGAAATAGCAATTTACTGTGAATTTTTGGCGGTGGATAGGCCTGGTAGTAATTTGTAGCTAACAGATCAATGAAATTAGTATTTAAAATAGAAAAGATAAGCTTAAAACACAAGTAATTATGTAAACTACGAGTGGTTTACCTTCATTTGTATACGCGGTATCCAAAAACCAATTGAATATACCGGCAGTAATTCGAGTTAAGATGTCCTGTTTGGGCCACGAAAAGAAGGCTATTAAATATCAAATTTGATGGGAAATATTGGTTAGAAACTGGCTTAAATCGTACCAGATTAATTTTCTCTCCAGGTCTGCATTTTTCCCCTACCAACATGGCACCGTAGACAGCGAGGATTTTATGATCTTCGTCATCGTAACGACCTTCCAAAGTGAGTTCCGGTTCACCATTAGGTCCCACAGCGAATCTTCCAGATATTTGGAAAGTCGGCTTGTTCTAGAAACATTAATTCATCCATCTCAGATTTTGCTGAAAGTCCGATTTGAGAATTGTTAACAATTTAAACTGAGGAAATAGAAAAAGATCGGCTTCTCTTTGTCTTCAGAATGTGTACCAAGCTGAGTGGCAGCATCCAATTTTTATTACTTGTCGTGAGTATAGTTTCTATTAGCAAACATTTCTCATATTGTGATAGAGCACATTGCGGGACGTCAGAACGAATACGGTTTTTTGTGCTCCGATAAAGCAGCGGTGCAGTCAGAGGTTACTCATTTGATAACCAGTCGTGCACACCTAGTTAGTGGAATGGCAACCAAACGGGTTAAGTCTAGTCAATAAAGAGGTGATAAATTTAGCTTTCTCACCTAGGAAGGCTTTATAATGCTGCTCCAGTATGGACGTTAAAAAAAATTTTTCCAAAATACCCCTGGGAGACATAAGTGGAACTGTTCTTCATATCGTTTTGTCTTATTTTTATTTTTTGTGATGAGAATCAAGATAAGTTATGGGATGCTTACTTTGATTCTTTCATTTTTAAACATACAGCATAACGTATTATCCTATTCAAATGTCAATGTCTTAAATCCCATTTTGTTATTCTTCAGGCGTAGTCATTTCAAGGTCTCCCTAGGATCAACCATTTGACCTTTTAACTCCAAATTGATCGTGAATTTATTTTACCTTTGTTTATAAGGCGATGTCTTACGGACTTCTACTTAACAATTAATTGAACATAGGGTCTATTATTGAATAACGTCCAATGTTTAGAGACATAAACATGAATTCTGAACTCATCAATTCAATAAGGGATGTACTTACAGTTGCTGTAGTTCCATCCAAATTGAGTGCTTGAATGGAAGATGACGGATTATTTCCCATCATCGCAGTTCCCAGCGCTCCAGATGCACTAGCTGCAGACATGAGGAAGTCAGCAGAAGGAGCCGATACCGCAGTCGAGAGTTGCGGAGGTCCCCCAGGACCAGCTGGACCCCCTCCAAGTCCCGCACCCGAAGCACCACCCCCACTGATACTTCGTTCCACCGCCGGTCCACTTCGACCTGGACCTGCTCCAGCACCAGGTTCATCTGGAAGGCCAAGAAGTTGTTGCCGCCATCTCGGCTGGGTCTCTCGAATCAGAGTGACTATTGACTCCAACATCATTGGCTGGAGATCAAGGCCACATAGCCAGATGTCGGGTATTTGTGTCTGAAATGGGAAAAGAGTCTTTTTCAGTACTTATTTCGGGTAATAAGAGGATAGGTTAGAATGGAAAACGTGCATTAAATTAAAGGTAACATAAACCAGCGTTAGCCAATTCGAATCAATGCCGCAGTTATCAGCGTGTCCGTCTGCTAAGTCAGAGATCACGATATCGATGCTTATAGACGCGCAGGCAGTGGTGTAAATAACTATCAACACTGGTAAATCCGGGTCAACAGGAGTGATACCAGCTTCTCATCCAAGCGGCTGCTGGATACCTTTGGAAGTTTTATTAACCAATGAGACACATTACGAAGGATGCACCAGTGAATATCGAAAGCGCAGCCTCTAATTTAGTAAATATGCAGTTCGATTTCTGTACTACTGCTGCATCAGTTCTTCTCAGTGACAGGGATTTGGGTGATAAATGGTTGTCCGCTTCAAGATTGAAAAAGTCGATAATAGTTTATCAATAAAAACTCAATAAATTAATATTTTCCACGATCTATTTTTATGTTATCCTTTGCAGGGTGGATGGGATTAGAATAAAATCCGTGATGCTGTAAAGTGAGCAGGAAAGAGTTGAGATGGATGGCAAATTATTAGTAGGAAAGGCTGCTCTAAAGGACTTTACTGAACAATTATAGAAGAAAAGCATTCAGAACAGGTGTATACCAAGAACGTAATGCACTAAATGCAGAAACAGGAATGAAAATTTACCTGAAAACTGTATAAAGATGAAAAAATTGTGCTTAATGAGGAAAAAATTAATGTTTCCAATTCCATTGAACTAAGTTTTGCATCATATGCATAAAACGACCCATTTTAGGAGACGATCTTCGTCATCTATACTTAGCAAATTATATATGAGGTGTGAAGACTGTTAAACAATGATCACCCCAATCTACCTTTAAAACTTTAATAAGTGGTGATGGTTGATAAACTGTGATGAATCCGCACATCAAGCCCTATTTCTTAATAGAAAAAATACAATGGATTGTTCATTAGTTTTCTCAACTAGATTCCTATCTAATATTCGATTTCTCCCAAAACATTATGGTTAAGAAATATTATTTATATATAAGAGCGTAAAATAAGAACAAGAGTCTACCTGATAAACGTGTTCCATTGGAGGAGTATCTTTGCGTGTTTCAATAGCTTGAGAACCGTGGCGAATAAGGTGGCAAGTCTCACAGAATCGAATAGGTCGATTCCCATTGAGAAATGCGCATTGAACAGAATAGCAGGTAAGGATGGCGGTGTTGTTCTTACTTCGACAGGTTTTTGACTCGCATACCATACTCATCTGCAAGTAAGTTTAGAATATACAGATCAAGGATGACCCAAGATGGTTCTAGAGTCTCATGTTATATTATACCTGTCTACTGGGAAGAAGAATATCAACAAGCTGGTCCACATCTCGTCTACTGAGAGCATCTGCACAATCGAGACAAACATATAGAGGTGGAGGTTTGTTTCCATGCCTAACGGCAACTTGGGGATCCATTGTCATCTAAATTCAATAAAAATGAGTCCTCAGTAAAATATAGGCCATACCTTCATTGCAGTAGCTTTGCCAGCCTTGTTAGGACAGTCTGTACGCTCACAAGTAACTGGTTTCCAAGCTAGATATAAATAAACAAAGGAATTTTTATAATTATTTTCAAGAGAGACCCCAAAATATTTTAGACAATCAACACTCACGTTCCCAAGTATAATGTTTTGGTTTGAGTGTTTCGAATCCTTGAAAGGCAGGAGGATACAATTCGGGCCAATAATGAAACAGAAGATAGACTGCTGGTAACCGAGCTTCAGTTGAACCATAGGCGACCACTGTGAACAAATCCTAAAATTTTAACATTTTTTATATTCAAGCCTCTTAATATTTTAATCTTTTAGGTCAACGAAAAGTACGTTACCTTATAGAGATCTTTCTTACGACTTAAAAGACTTTCCAATAACCACGAATGACATTCTAGAGAATAAGAAATAGAGATTAGAACACTATTTTGCAAATTATTTTATGTTTGCCATATATGAAATAGCATACCAGGACTTTCAACATGCTGGAATACAGTTGTCAACATTGAAGGAATAGAATCCAAAGCGTAGGAATCCTGAGAATTATTGACTATGGTGATTTAAATTGGACAATTTTCATCAGATGAGTGGATCAAATACGATAAAATTTAAGTTAAGCTTGTTTACCATAGACCAATGGAATGATGACAGTACATAGAAGTTCAATAATATTGGAATGTACAGCTGGAGGAAAGAAGTTAACTGCGGTTGCAAGCAAAAGTGGAAGTCCGTTGATTTGTTCATCATCAAGAAATAAAATAACCAAGTGAAGAGTTCGGAGTATGTGTTCGCATACATCTATAAATGAGTATTATTGGAAGTAATGATAGCAAAATAAAAAAAAATAATTTAAATGAAATACATACTTGTCATGCTGGTGAGTTTTCCAACATTCTCAATTAAGTTAACAATTATAATATACAGTTGTTCGATTGATGCCTTAGGAAGCATAGTATTCTTATATTCTTCATTGAAGTTAGGTGAGTTGACATCAGCTCTGTTGAAACCAGGATTATCTCGAATGAAGCTAAAAATGAGTCCAAATATTGTTTTACCCATAGAGAGACGATTGAAAGAATTTTAATAAATTTACGACATCGCTGGCTGAGGGAATCGGACTGATGCCCAACACTATTTTACAATTTATCTCCTGAAAGACTTTTAACTTTGCAGCCACTTGAAAGTAAAATTTACTAAGAACTTACAGGCCTTAGAAGCATTCATTACGCCATAAGATTAAAAATATTACTAAATACTAAGAATTTGAATGCCTCCACTCATGGATGACCTAAGGATAAATTTACTTTAGTCACTTAAAACACTTTCAATATCGTGATTAAATATTCAAAAAGTAACAATATTGTAATTTTTATTGTGCACATAATAATATTTGTATTGCATTTGCCATTACTTCATGTACGAATTATGGTTTTTTGACCCTCCAACAACTAAGTACTGTATGCATCTGCAAATATCTGAATGTAAATCAACATTATGTTTGCATTTAACTTGCAATCAATTCGTCGCGGACTTCACTCTCTTAGAATGCCATTTTTAACTTGAATATTAAAGTTATAATCCTTTAAAATAATTCCGTTTCTATTTCCACTTATATTTTTCATTATTATGTTGATTGTACCCAAGAAACGCAATGGGAAAACATAATCTATTTTATATTTTAAACTCAAAGAGCACTTTTCTCTTCATATTTGAAACTTTATCAACCATAAAAATATGATAATTTTAATCATGGTTATTCTTAAAATGTTCAAATATAGTTATTAATTGGAAAACTGTGTATTTATTTAAATGCTATCGTCATATATTACGAAAACTGAGATTACTTTGAAATCACTTATTTTCGTCTCCCAGAACTATAGCTAGGATACTAGTTATGTGCATTAGTGAAAATCAAGAATTAGTAATCTGGCTACTTTACGTTTTGTTTATAGAGAAACTATATTACGTAGATAACTTTAGAATAAGAGTGGATGGCACTTTAGCGTTGAAACACAGACCAGGCGATAATAGTCGATATCTTGAGAACCATGTACCTGTAGTTATATATACATACATACTGCAATATCATATAAATATGGTACGACGATTTTCTAATATTACTTATGGTAATCATACTGCTATAGACAGAAGATGTCTACCGTCATCTGGGAATTATAGACGATTGACCACAATGTCAACAGGCGGTCTATGTGCGTGTCTGTACATAGAGACCTAAAGAGATGCCAGTCATCACGCCGGGACATGACTGACGCTTAACGTAGAAAACTTTTGTATATAAACCCAATTTACTTATTAAGAAATTGAGGTGGCTTCCCAACGACCTCCGTAGTGATCTAGCGACTTGAGTACCTTGACCTCTATCTATTAAGATAATATGGAGTGGATTACAGCGTGAAAACCTGGCGTAAATAGGCAGAATTAACATTTTTTATTTATTGGCCATAGTATTTTACAATATTTCAACTACTGAACTGAAGACATATAGTGAGCTTCCAAATGAAGTATTTGTAATAACGTTGAGGGTCCATCGGGACCACATCGATCGAATAGATGGAATAAGTCAAGTCACTCATGTCGTTAGATCAGTTCGGGGATGGCAGACAAACCATCCCCAATTTGTTAATTAGTCAATTAGGATTATATACAAAATATTTCTTCATTGGATGTCAGTCATGTCTCGTTATCGGAGTCTCGGCGTGATGATAGACACCCGTTTAGGTATCTATATGCAAACACACAGCAGGACCGCCTGTGGACGCTATAGTGAAGATCTTATCGCCATTCAATCATTTCTAATCTCTAGGTTATGATAGACAACTGCTGGCTATAGCAGTATTGCTCAAAATTTATATATTGCCCGATAAGTATTTATATTAAGAGTTAGAGTCTATGATACTAAATCATCGCCGGATACCTTTGAGCGCTATGATAACTGCATTTATTCTTATATTAAACTGTGAAATTCCATTGTATGCATTGTCAATTTGATTATTGTCAGGGCACATTGAAATTAGTGTAACTATTATCTTATATGAATGTAACGCTTTTCATTACCATGATTCAGTTCAAATTGGCATATTATATCGAAATCCCATTCGCGTAATACGGTTTACAATGTTGATTGAGTAAAATAAATAGGGCAAATTATTATTTTATGGATTTATCCCAAGAAAAATGGTGATACACCCGAGGTGTTATGTTAAGACAGTCCTTTTTAATGAGTCGTACTACCTGTCAGGTGCATTAAGACTTCTTATTACATACCACTCGTGCCGTTTCTTGATGGCATAGCCGATTAAAATGGGTTTAAGTTCTCCAGCTCTAAATGCCCACATAATCATGCACTTCCCATGGGAGGAATTCACTAACATAAAGTACGGAGAACACTGCTAATAGTTCTAAGATTACAATAGTCCCAGTTTCTTGGCATTCATATATATATATATATATATAGTCATGGTGAAGATAGCTCATCACAGTCATCCCCCAAAAGAGTAAAGGAGAATTTTAATTTACAACATGTATTTGAGGTCATTAATAAATGGAATCATATAATACACGAGAAAAAAGAGTATTGGTTACCTTCAAGAAGGAAATAATTCAATAGGCAAAAAGAGAATGCAATTGCGTAAAGTGGGGGGAAGGGGGGGGGGAGAGGGGTTAAAGAGACTAGTCAGAATCAGTATCCAGCGCTGCGGAGAGTATTGTAGTTGACTGACTGGGTGCAACTGATATATTATCTTCTCTGGGGGGCAAGAAGCCATGTCTAAAATGTCAAAAATTTCATCACATGCTACTGATACGTTAGTATCAAAAAGTGAGCAAAGAATTGACCATGAGGAGACTCAAGGGCATTGAATATAAGTATTAAGTGCAAAGGATAAGAAACATCTGCGTCAAACTTGCACTCCTAACTTATAAACTTACACAGATAAAGGAAAAATTAAAGATAGACATCTTCTTACCTAACATATGAACTCGTTAATCTAACTACATAATTAAATGGCATTTCTAACGCGAAAATCAAAAATAAGATTGCCGGTGCTCAAATATCTGAAACTTTTCGTGCACATTTTTGTTCAACCACATGAATTTAAAGGATGTTAAGATAATCTCGTCAAAAATGAAGATTGGCCGCTTAACTGTAATATGAACTTTGATCCAGAGAACTTATTTTAGAATATCGCAGTGGAAAAGCCGTACATATGAATCAATTAGAAAATTGATACGAAGCCGACAAAATAAAGTAAAAAATGCCGATTTTCTGTTCAGTCTCGAGATTATCATTCCCCACAATTTGCCTTTAAGTTGCCCATCATCCTTATCAAGATGCAACTGCAGATCGCTCCTGCCGGCTTGACAGTTATTCGGGACAAAACTGTTATCAGCCCAGTTCCTCAATAGCATGAAGACGACAACCTGTATTCCTATATAAAACCTTTATTTAGTTAATGAAGCATCATGGAGGAGCTTCAGTCCTGTCCCATCTCAACCTAGGCCGGGGTCATCTATAGAGGACAGATATAACAGCGACAGAAACTAGATGTGTCTGCATTCTCATTAGCACAGAAGAGCCTTATTTTACAAAACTAACCAATATAAATAAATTTCAAGTAAATAAATTCGAAACAAGTATTTCCAACGTCAAGAGGCAAAAAATACTAGAAATTCAAGTCTGAAATTAAAAGCTGCATCATCTTTATTTCACTGGAGGTAATCTGCCCATAGAGGAATGTTCACAACCCTGAATATTTTGCCCTACAATCCAGGGAATGGATAAGGCATTTGAAGTAAATCAACATGTACCGATCAGAAATGGTAAGATCTCGAAAACAGGATCCTCAAGTGGTCCAGTGTGTGTTTGCATATCGATTCTTACAGATATCATCATCGGTGAACAGACATAACTAACCTCTTGCAAAGAAACATTTGTACATAAACCCTAATTTGTTCATCAATAAATTAAGGTGGCTTTCCCGGCCACCTCCGTACTAATCTAGTAACTCGACCGACTTGACTTAATCCTCCACTTTATTCTGTCGCTTCGATGTGCCGCTTCGTATGGTGGTCACCTCCAAAACATCATATTCAGGTTACTGTAGGACGAAGAACACTTTGTGTTGCTCATAACTGCTTCATTTTTTCACCGATTAGAGTTGATGACTATTGACAATCCAAAATTCATCTGAGTACAATAAGCTGAATAACAGAAACAGAATATGGAGAAGAATCTAACCAAAGATTCAAGATGAATACCTTCTTCGAAAAAAAAATGCTAAATACACCGTCCATTATGAATCATACAAGTAGTTATATTAGAAGTACATCTACAGATCTGCAATTCATTTACCAAGTCAAAATCGACCAATAAGAAAAAATATTCCCGTAGTAAGCAAACTTGGAGTATTAGAAGGCGATTTGAGTAATAGGAAAACTAAAGAATTAACTCAACGTAAACACTAATCACATATATTTACATTAAAACAATATTTTAAGTCTTCTTTTTCGGGGAAATTTACGAGTAGACTTAGGGGAATAAGACAAAACCAATCGAAATTCCTCAGACTATAGGGAGTATCTTCTGACAATATGATATCATGAAGAAATTGAATTTTATATATTAGGGTGAAATGTCGGGGACTTACTCAAATAGATATGTTTCCAGCTCTTCTGGAGTGAAGAAGTCATCAAGTTCCTTCGATATTGATATGAGATTGCCGACCATTTCTTTGTTCTTATAAACCAGAATTGCTGGAATTCCATTTGCAATCTTTTAAATATATAAATAATATAAATCATCAAATGCGTATAATGGCTGAAAACTCTAACAAAGTTAATTCCAACTCTATAAGTCGTGAAAAAATCTCATCAGAATCTATTTTAAAATAAATATAATACCTCTAATATATGCTAATTATGACCAAAAACAGAAATTTAATATTATCAAGTATCAAGAAAATTAAAGGAAAGATTACAAAAACGTATGACTAAAGCAAATCAATCAAGACGCTAAGGAAGTCTTTTATTTGAGCGATCTGTTAGGCTAGTTCGGGACTATCAACATGTAAAACTCTACAATAAGGAAATTCAAAGCAAAATAATTAAATGCGAAAATGCCAATTGTAAAAAGAAAGCAGCGTTCTTGCAGTCAGCAGGATCACTATTCCTCGGGCGCAACCAGTAATATACACTTTCAGTGCCCAATTTCTGGTTGCTTTAAGTATAAATGACAAGATTAGTAGAAACGTCACATATCAGAATGTCATCTTCACTGGATCTAATGCGAGACTCTTCAAATTTTATTTAGAAAAGTAACAGCAATATTCTTCTGAGATAAGTTTTAAATCCCATGGACCAAACGCACTTATTACTAACAAAATTTTCCGCTTATAGCCATGCATCTGATTATCCGAATAGCATAATGTAAACTATGTTAATAAATGAGAGGGTTTATTATTACTATTCTAATATTACAGGAGAGATCACTGTATAACAAAACCAACGATTTCCGGTTTCAAATCGTATAAGTCATAACATATCGAAAAGTCATCTCAGGCAGAACATAGAGCGACGCAAAACCACATTTAGGATACTTTTATGGAAAAAATAAAATATAATCTGCTAGAAGAAATGAAAATTATTTTCCCCCGCTCCCAATATTTCTTCTACAAATAAAAATGTAATTTCTTTCTTTATTCCTCCACTGATAAAAGACATTTGATAATTATGCTTTTTTTAAGCCGATACCGATTGAGATAAAGTTTGAAAATACACGCGCAATTGCTATAACGTGTCTTGTGTTCTGCCGTAGGCTATTGACTTCTGTGTTAAGTTGCTATATTACCGAGTTTTCTAGATTGTTGGCTCTGCGAGATTACTACCGGGATTTCTAGTTTGTTACGTTACAACATAATCAAAAACAACTAGCCGGAGTGAAATCAAGGGGCTTACACCCTCTATCTATAAGTAATAAGCAAAAGAAAACCCAAAATGTTTATTAATTATATAAATAAATGGGAAAGTATTATATGTTTAAAAAAAATAATAAAATGAAAGAAACTCACAAAATCCCTGCTTAAAAACGAGAGAGAGGCACGAATTCGACAGAATTTAGAATGGGGATATGCTCTACAGAGATAAAGAAAAGCTTCATTGGCCGACTTGCAGGCTGTGTTTCCCTATGAAGAATAGCATAAAAAATAAATGAGAAAAAATGTACCTCTTCATAAATATGAACAATAACAGTAACTTGGGGAGGCTCCATGTCAATCTCTGAGACAAAATTACTTGTACTCAGCTCGTAAACGCGAGAATAAGTAGGTCTACATATTAATAGCAACATAATCCAAACTTACAAGCTATCGAATGTACCACGCATTTCTGCAAGTCTTTTCTGCCTGTACTGAGCCAAAAATGCATCGTCATCATCATCAATAAGTCCTTCGAGCATATCTTTAAGCTTTTGTTCTTGCTCTTTAGCAAGAAGGTCTGCACTCTAGAGGTTGAAATAAACGCAACTTTAGTCGTGACTTACATAAGGACGACATGTCAATGCACACTGCTTAGCCATTTGAAGAGCCATCTCATTCTTCAGCTTATCTTGCTCCTCTTTTACCTTTATGTATTGCTTATAATCCGCAATAACGCCTTTAGGGCCGGTCTATTTCAATAACGGGGAAAGAATCGAGCTTACTTGGGCAACTTGATTGCCTAAGGAATCAGTGGTAGTAAGTGGTAATGCAAGGCATCTAGCGTCGTCACCATTTGATTTTTCGTCATTCGATCCTTCATCGGAATCCCCTCCTTCTCCATCACTTGAACTACAATAATTGTTAACCTTTTCGCCAAGGATTTTATCGTCAAATGATAACGACATCGTTGTCCAAGCACCTCAAAGAGACGCTGCTTGCTCTATAGGGTTAAACAAATCAATCTACCACCTTTATATATTAGTAAACATTCAAATTCAAAAAATATTTATTAAAACCTTTGATAATATTTTATTAATATTTTTAATCACAGTTGATCAATAACAGATCAATTATCAATAACAGACTTAATTTTAAGTCAAGTCAAATTATTTTTGTTCCCATTTGGGTGCGCAGTATATGTAGTATTTGTACAGTATAAAATTTATGTAATCATATGTTTCCGATATATTGGAACGGACTTGTTCCCTAACATACTATATTTATCAAAATAATTGTTTTATAAGAATTCTAAATGCCTTATCATTATTTTGGTAAATTTTTACAATTACTACGAAAATATTTTGTACCTTTCTAAATGGAGTTGTTTATTATACCCTGATTCAAATGAATTATATTTCGATTTGTGATGATTTCTCTCTATTAGAGAATTGAAAATAAAATAGAATACGATGAATATTTCAAGCATTGCTTTTGAGATTTGGCAAAGAAAATATTGGTACAAATACAGCTGTTGAAATTTTATGAATCATTCGATAGATAAATTAAAATATATAAACTGGTATTATTGTGCCTAAAGGAATTTAGTTCAACTTCAAACTTTGATTTTAGATAATATTGGGACTAGTAGTTAAGGCTTATTTGACAAGTGAATGAGGGCCAAACCCACGGGATGTCAAATTATTTGGATTTTTATATTACGTAAACATTACAAATCAATGATGTGAAACTTGCTATAATCTGCTCTTCTCTCTGTAGGACCCCACAACCGCCAGCTGATGTCGATCGATGTGACTTCGGTAGACCTTAACGTTATTACACGATTCTTAGATTCTCTAAGATATTACAAAATGACCCAAACCACATTATCAAAATAAAACGCACGTTTTCGTAGAGATAGGCCAATTTACATTATGTGCCATTTACAACCGTAATATAAATAAATTCATTAAACTAAAAGGGAATTAAAAGAGGCAGGTATTAAAAGGTGGAAGATAAAGAATCTTACAAATAAGAATTATTTCGCGGAAAATGTTACTTTCTTATATGTAACAAATATGACGTGACAGACAAAATGTGATCCTATCTGAATTATTTCCTGAAATTAAATATGAATATTAATTTTGTTCATATACTGCGATAACTGGGCAAATCTAGCTGTTTTATCTGCCAGTATTGCCTCTTTAATACGCCTCCGAAAGCTTTATTTCTGCAGAAGCCTCTCGGCAGTGAATTCAGAATATGTCAGAACTGAAGTTGATTTGATGCGAAATGCAAACTAACTCTGAATTAATGCAAACTTTAGATGCAGGTGGGATATCATGTCCACTCACGTATTGACTAGCCTCGAATTCGTTTATGAGACGAAATTTTATTGATCGGATATTTAAGTTGTAAGTAATGAGTTTGCTATAAGCAGAAGATGCCACCAAACACCTGGCGATTCTAAACGATACGATATCATTTGTAGCATCCCATCATGGGCGGTCCAGGTTTGTGCTTAGAAACCTGCACAGTTGCTAATTATCATACGAAGACATCGGCGATCGAGCGGGACTGACATCTCACGAAGAAATATTTATATATGAACTCAATATTTCTGTCATAAAATGGAGTAGCTTTTCCGCTCGCCTCTGAACTTTTGTAGCTAGGTGGCTTTTTCCTTTTATTTGGCCCCGGTTTCACATGACAATGTATGAGAAACAAATTTATGCATTTTAAATTTAAGCATTTAAAATCATCGTATTATGTTTCGCTATCAATTTATATCTTATTGCAGGAGAAATATATTAAAGGACATAGGTGTAAAAATTACCGGAAATAAACTGAATAGATAAGTGTAAATAGTTTTAGCGAAAATTTTCAAAATCCACATTTAAAATAAGGTGGTTGATATTTTTTATTAATTGCTCATTAAGAGAGAATTATGCTTGATAGCATGTGAAGGATGACATGCATTTCCATCTCTGTGCATTTCCAGAATTCTCTATGACAATACTTCGGTTTTTCGTCCACTAAGCTGAAATGACGTCTTTTATGTCCCTATGACTCATAACCCCTATCTGTCATATCTAAACATGCCCATCAATTTCCCCTTTCCTATAACAGCCTCGTTTCGCTCAAAATGTCCATTTGTACTTATGTTCTCGTGCGTCCTTATTCAAGTGACTCATATAAAGCTGTCTCTGTTTTCCACGCAATAAAGAACGTACGCGTGTCAGTTACTGGCTTCTACATTTCCAGCTCATCTCCTCTCTTCCTCAGCACGCTCCCCTTTCCATCCCTCTTTCTTTCTCACTCGTTTCTATCCTCATTGTGTCTTCCTTGATTACATTTTTCGTCTAATCAACTCTTGGTGTTCTACTCTACAATTGTTGTTAGCTGTTACCCAAACAACTACCAAGTGGTGACTGTTATTGTCATTGTTATTTGATTGCTGCAAACCGTTAGTCGTTTTCTTAATTCCAATACATGCCTGTAATGAATAAATTAAATCGTGTTCTTCTTTAAGTGCCTCTGATGATAAATATTTAGAATAAGTTAATTTTTTATTACGTTTGGGTAGCTCAAATAGAGGCATTAATTAATATATGCGAGGAGTTCAAGAATGCATTCTGCTGTAGAAATATATCTGAACAAGTGGTTATTAGACAACTGGGAAGAGATAATCATCTCTATCCTCTCTTTAGAATAAGTCTGCTTTTTATGAGTTTTCTATCTAATAATTGCGATAAAACTGATTTACGAAAGATACAATGAATTAAACACATAATATGCAGATAAATGCGATCCTCTACATCTTGAAAGTATGTATTTAAAGTGGAATCATTTTTGATCTGATCAGCAGAAAGAAATAAAAGCCATTAACTAGAAGTTGGTGGCCTTTCAACCTATAGTTGAAAGGGCAATTTGTAAGTTATAGCATTATGCTTTTAAATAATAGTATAGCAACCACCACGAAATGTGGTAAGTTGATTAATGATGGACGTAAGTGAAATTTTGTGCTTGCTGTAATTATTGTGTCCTGAACCAACTTGTACGAACTAAAGTGTGGCACGGTTTGATCATTTCCCCTATGGTGTGTCTTCAGTCAATCAAATTCAGTTATTTGTCGTCGTTACCTTGACTGACCCATACGTGTCAAGTGACTCCAATAGATGCAGCCGTATAATACTCACAGAGTCATCCCTACATGAGTAAATTTTTTGTATGATTTATATTTCATTATTAAAACAAGCTTGCTACTGTGCAGAATTGACTTTGTGGCGGCAGATGGTTAAGAGTAAATGAAAGAAAGAACACCAAGGATTGCGCAGACCAGGTTGTATTGAACAAACCTCAGTACAGAGTCTCAAGGAAAAATAGAGAATTGAAGGAGAAGGACTAAGCAGCGGGAGATGCGTTTGACGAGCTAGGGTCCCCTGTGAGAGTGTTTTCTGTGTGTCTAATGGAAGGCTATTTATAATCAACACTTTGGGTGAGGACACGCATAAGGATATAATGGTATGCGTGCTTTAATTGGTCGGGACGATTGTAGGGAAAGGAAGGGCCAGTGCAGACGGGACTGGTTAATAACAAAGCCGACTAAGCGGTGTCCGAGGTATGCTTACCTTTTCCGATCGATGAGAAATAGGCCAGCTGAGGACACACGATGTTTGTCTATGGAGTGCTTGGGTCACAGGAAAGGTTAAAAGTTTACAGGCATTACTATAAGGACAAGATAATCAAATTTGGTGATGATTAGGGATGACATAAGATAAATATTTTGGAGAAGAAGGGATTCATCCTTCAACTTCCTGCCCTATACACGGTCACTTCCCATCAGTCGATTAAGCTAAATTGAATTCCGATTTATTCTACCTTTTATGGAGCAGCTGACGAATTATCTCTCATTTCATTTCACTGCTTAAATAAACAATTTCAATGATTGCTATAGCAGTACTTTGGGACGATGTTTTAAGATGATTATTCTATTCTATCTACATTTTATTAACAAACTACATTTCTTGTTCTTCTTTTTCACTATTTTTAACTACCTGTTTTCAATAACTATTCTAAGTAATGCCTCCAACAATTAAATTATTAAAAAAAATTCATTATCCTAGAACCAAAATAAGAGCATCACAATTGAAAAAGTTTGATGCGGATAATCATTTATAATTATCAGAGCTTATCTAATTTTAAAAGATTTGTACCTTCTAATGTGGGAATGATATATTTTTAAAATATTAATATTATTAAAATTAATTTTTCCTAACTAACTGCTCTAATAGGGAGTGTGCGTTTTAAAATGGTGTTTTTCTAACGAACAAAGAATTCATAAAGATTTTTATTTGTTAAAAATAAATGCAAGAAATTTACATTAAAAATGTTGCTTCATGAAAACAATTTCATACACACTGGATTACTTAATATACGTCTGACAGATTGCAGATTCCAAGGTTTTGCGTGATTCAGTTTACTTTCTATAGGAATTCCGCCTTTGAAAGAAAATGACTTCCTCTTCCTTCCCTATCAACCTGAAAAATGCACTCAAATGATGAACATAACTAGAATCTCGTTTTTTTTCGAGTCTATCAACATGTCAACCTTGTCGAACACAGATCCTCAAGTTAATTTGGATGTGTGTTCTAGTTTATGGATGACATGATGAGTCAGATATAATATAATACTTTTACTTGTACGTCTGAAGGAATCATCAGAATTCAAATTGCAAATTGCACCAACGCACATTTTCATCTATTTGTTATTTTTGTTATTCCTTCCATTTAAGTTTTCTGAATCAGATGAATTTCACAAAACGGCGAAGCGTTGTAGAGGAAAATGCACAAAAATTTTCTAATTAAAATATTCCAATCACTGAAGTAAATTAAAAATATGTTACGATCACGAAAGGAAGTTCTGAGTAACCAAATATTTGGCTGTACAGGGTATTCTGATCTTTTTCGAGTTAATAATTACAATTCTCGTTACTTCTTACACTAAACGAGAAGTGGCTATAGTAATCGCCTAATTTTATCTAATTTATAATTAGGCACATAACTTGTGACTTGATTAAAGTCGATAACCTGTAATGCTCTGACCCAGGCTTACTTGGTTACTCGATGTATTGCGTACCTACCAACTCACTCCTCTGTTCTAAAGGTCAGTTACCAATATATAGACAAAGGACGCGAAATCGGTCAAAGATAAAATAAAATTCTCAAATTACACAGTTACCTACATAATTTACAAAATTTAAAATAATTTATTTTATTGTGTGCCTTTCAAATATTGAAAGTGAATAACTTTATACAAAAGGTTTTACTAATTAAAATTTAATGAACATAAATTACAGTAAACTAAACCATCAAATTCTAAATTAAAAATCATCAAGACAATTGATTTGATAAGTGCTATTTTTTTCATTTCTCTGCTTTTAATAGATTGTATTTCCGAGGTCATTAACGGACGTGTCATAAACAAAGGTGTTAGCGATATTCTCATGTGAAAATTGCATTCTCTTTACCCTTTTGTTGACCAGGATTAACCAGTTATGTAACCTATTTGATGTGCTCCAATGTTATCTGATTTCCTGATCTCAATTTTGACAGGCTTGTAGAGTGGCTCAAGTGGTTCTGATAGCTCAGACGTTCAACTTAGAGCTATTTTTTATAGTATTAAAGCGCCTGAAGTCAGAATAGAGATAGGGGAATAAAAAATCAACAAACTTATCTAAGACATCATTTTTACGGTTGCTCTATAACTCTTTTTTGGTTTTGCATTGATTATTAACCAGCCACATCACACACTTGAGGCACAGTTACTGTCCATAAATGCAGTTTAGCTTTCCTTCTGGTACTGCATCAATCTAAAATAGTCATTGAATAATAAATCTCGAGGGTAATATAATGGAAATAATCTAGAAGAAATCATAGGTGATTGAATTGTTTGTGATATAAGATGCGAGTTCGAATATGTAATGAATCCTTTTCCCACCAAACTTGGCCTTATGTCGTATTTTAAAGCGGATTACATTAGATAAGTAAGGTCTGTAGTTTAAGCTCATGAAAATATTTTTTCTTAGATATCTTGCACCTTGTAGGAAAAAATTTTCTCTATTTTATCCAGCGGCCGTCTAAACAACTACTGTCTACCAGATAATACTCAACCAAAGGGGATCAAAATAAACAGACAACAACACAAGTCTTACTAAATTAGAATTTTTAAACTTTGAGTTGTCTTTTTTCAAAAGAGGAGTGAGCCTATTTCGTGATAAACATAACTCCCAAGTTCATAAGTGAAATTTTGTCCAAAAATATTTGGAGCATGCCGACCAGTTGCTATAGTTTCGTGACTGGTCATGCCACTTTAATTAATTGGTTTTTTACAGTCAATAACAAATAGATCAGACCAGCAACGAAATATGTGACACAACAAAACTCAGCTTCTATAATTTGCCTTTTGTCATAGCTGTGAGATTCAAGTGCATCAGCAATCCGCCAAGAATTGGCTCTTTATAATCTGTCTAAACTAACTTCTTAATCCCGAGTCCCAAGCCGAGAGCATGTATATGTATATATTTGCAAATCACCAAGTACGTCACTAATGGAAAGCCTATCATATACTGAGTTTGTAAATATATTGACTTATTACTGTTATGGACAGCCGTATTTGCGAATTATTTCATTTTCTATGGTAAAATAAGTTTACCATCATTAATATCATAAGCATTACTCAAAACGTGAATTTTTAAACTTTAATTATGATCAATTTGCCTTACTTTAACAAAAAAGTTCATATCGTTGAAAATAAAATATTCCAGGTCTTAAGCAATTGGCGTAATTGGAGCTCAAAATATGTGATGAATTCCACAAACACACAAATATTTATCAACTAAACTAGAAGAGGTTTAATTTTTTTGGGAACTATTGCAATTTTAAACTGAACTACCTGGTAAATTAATCAAACACATCATTTTTAGAATAAATTAGAAAATTCTGGATCGAGGTTTAAATTAATAATTTTGCATTTTTTACAAAAATAATAAAAGGTTAAGGACAACTTTAAAATGCCAAAATGCTGGTTATTTACTTTCATAATGGGTTTTGGAAGAACACAAGGGCATAAATTCTAAAAAAGTTTTTCCTTGATACTTTTGTATTCTTAGAGGAAAACTCATGTAAAATGTAAGGGAGAATACATTTTTCAATAATCTATTTGGAAAGCATTCGCTAAATATAAGCGAATGATTTGATAATTTAATGTTAAATATTCTGTTTTTCACTAGTCTTAGCTAAGGCGACAGACAGTGATGATCAGGGAACCAAGAAGTGCGAGAGGTAGAGTTAGTGGGTGCGTTATTAAAGGAGGATGTGTGGGTTTGTGTTTGTGTGATTTATATAGGTTGATAAGCAATGACAATCAGGTGTTTACGTTGGAGAGTCTAGGAACAGCTAGTTTTCAACCCAAAAGAAACGTTTCGGGCCAATATCTGTAAGAGGGACAGAGACCTAGTAACGATCACTGTGGAGCCACATAAGTGATTTAATCCTTCAAATTACAAATAAAACATCTAAGGTTTCATGATTTTTCGGTATTGGAACTTGAGGTCGTAAAAAGGGTTTAAGCTCTCCCAATTCTGCTTATGGTGGATATATTTGTCGCAAGCCGGGTGACAGGGGTAGATGTTTGGTGAAGACAAATAAGATTTCACTTAAGGAAAAAATATAATCAATCTGACCACTACACAACACTAAATTTAATTATTACTTAAAAATATAATGCAGCACAACGTGTTTAGATTCTGATATTGATCATCAATGAATCACTGTTCATCGTTGCATTAAAATTTTTTTGAATAAAATCATAATTCAATATTTACTATTCAAATATCCGAGAAATGAACCCTTTGAATCTTCTTATAAGATTTTCGTTTCATAAAACAAACTATATAGTGTTAAAGTATTATATATCATCATAAAAATAATTTTGTCGCATCTGAAATTAGAGCTTTTTAAATATTATTTTCTCATTTTTTAAATATTCTATACAAGGCATGCAACCTAAATATTCAAAATTATTGTGCTTCTGTTCCAATTTAACAGTTTATTTAGAACTCTTTGATTGCATTTAATGTACCATTGTAAAAATTAGAATTCTCATGCTTTGAACAAGGAGTAATATGTAATATTATGTGAAAGGTACGGATAGATGTAGGTCACCTTGAGTGAACACTGCTCGGTGAGCTCCGTTACGTTAAACAGTTTTTGCTGGTCTCAATGCAGTAGATCCCGACTTACGCCAACTTAATGCTATGAAGAAATGAAAATGTGAGTGGTACAACCATATATTTTTAAACTTGGGTAATTTCAAATGCTATCTTTCTTCTTACATCAAAAAAATTTGAAATGGGTTGTGAAATAAGTGGCCATAAAACTGCAAGATGATTAAAATCTCCTCTGATGAAAATTATTGCAATTTTCTCCAGCACAAATAAACTCCTCAAGTATCTTGAAAGTTTAAAGGACAAAGTGACGCTAATTGCAAGTAGAACTCTAGAAATTATTTTTTATGAAATTTTTCAGATTTTACCTTTTCCTACATTTGTTAACTGCTATGTTTAAAGCTTAATAACTTCATGCATAAATCGTATTTTTAATACGTGACCATTTGGTTGATTGAATGGACATAATAATTAATTCAAATGTCATATTACATACTGTGATGACAAATAGGAAGTCGGGATTAAGAAAACTGGAAGAGGATAGTGCTACAAGATGTACTTGACCACAAAGGACAAAGAGCACTGATTTCTTTCAAATTTTTTTAAAACTAATAGACTTAGAATGCATATTAATCTTAATCTCCTAGTAAGGAAGATAATATACAAAATCGTTAAAAATTAAGCAAAAAAGTCAATGATAAACTGAGAATGAGCAATATATTTATGAAAAATTAATGAACTGAAATGATTTCTTTAAAATTTAAAGCAAAAATTACCGATTTACTTGAAAAGTCTCACAATTTGTGTTATTTGTGAAAGAAGCATTTTATTTTTAGGCAGTCGATTTGGTTCATATGACAAGGGAGTTATCTTAATGGCAGAGCTTATTCTCAATTAGGACTTTGTAATTTTCATTCACTTTATTATTCGTTAATTTATTAAAGAGATCACCGTTGAATGGCAGCTTACGAAACTCTGTTAAGTTAAGCTCTTTATCTGTCTCATCTGTGTCATGCCTGTAAGCTGAATATTATGCACAATCTTTTTGCCTTCTTGATGAAAAAACTGGTCAATAAAGCATTGGACATCGAAGACAAACATTTGCTACAATCCAGGGGACAAATCGTGAAATTTAATATTTGGAATGCCAACTACTCATTTAATAAACATTTTGCAAAATGTATCCGAAAATCAAATGAAATGACTTTTGATACCTTATCATTGTTTTCAGCATCTTTTCTATCTCCTCCCTTAAGTTCCTGAGGGAATCGAGATTTACGATGTTCATGGGTGAACATAATGCTTCAGTATATTTTAATTAATGACAATGACCTTTAGACATCACAAGAAAAACAATGATATCTTAATACATATTTATTAAAAAAGACATTATCAACGACAGAAAAAAAATTCCCGGAAACTCCAATAATGGTGAGTATCTCAACAAAATGGGCAATATAAGCGATTAAAACAATGTCAGAAGGTTTTTAGAGCAAGTTAATAATTGAAGTCTTACTCTCTGAACTCTGAAATTGTCGGGTTGTCTGCATTTTAGTCCCCTTTCATGATACTTTAAATTATTTCTCGTCATTGCTACGCTGACATTCTGGGTAGCCTGTTTTCATTGCCCTTGTAACGGCCATCCACAAGGCAAGAAATTCTTCCAGTTTCTAGAACGTTTGTGTTTTGATGTTAGTCTGTTAGCCAGTGTCTTCTCATCCCACACGCCTTTGCAAAGTGTCGATGATACCCAGCGTTTATGGTAAACGTTTCACTTTTTTACACCTTTTATTTGTGATTGTATTCTAGTAAGCTTGAGATAGATTTTTTATTGGACGTCTGCATCCAAGCGGCACCAAATTTTTCACTGAACACCTGGTTCAGATCTACACCGAACTTCCTAAGCCGGCTATTTGCATTAGACACTAGATTTTCTTAATTTCGGTAACTGGTAATTCGCAATTACAGTTTCTTTTGTGTATACCTGCTCAGGAGTTAAATCTACCCTTCTGCAATAGTTTGGCAAGATTCCTCAGAGAACCATTTCCAGTGAGCGCTTTAACACTCATTTGTCGTCTGCGATACAGCCCCGCTATTATACTGTGAGTCGTGTTCTGAACAGGATCTAGTTTGTTAGCATCCACCTCGTGACAAATAATAGTAGACAAACCGTAAAGAATAACAGACTAGACGAATATTTCAGGTATTTTTCTCGAGTTTTAATCGAAAGTACTTTCAGTCTTAAGACCGGTCTGAGAATCAGAAGCTGTCTTCTGACCTACATGATATAGCAAAATCAATATTCACAAAATCATTCATAGGAGAGAACAAATCCTGTGTTCATATAAGTAAAGATATGAATGTTCCAGACATCAATCTACGTACACTCAGGTTGGTTTTTTATAAGCTATTTTCATGGCATATTCCTAGTAATAAAACATACTTTATATATTCTGAATGTTCCAGTGACTGAAGAGTCTGATTTTCATTTAATCTCAGGTTTCATAGACCTCCTTTAAGAAGTTGGGGTGCCACGTTAAAGAGCATAGGACACTCTTCAGATACTTATCTGATGGCTCTCTCCAAAAAAGCATTATTTGAGTCCTTTGTGCGGTCCTTTGGGATATCTTGGGGCTACCTGAAGTAGTGACTATGTTCAATGGCAGCTTTAGTTTGCACGGTTTCGTTAAAATCTTAGGGATAAATATTGAATCAAAGGACTTTCCTTAAATCAACAAACATAAGCACTGTTCCACAATACAGGTCGAGAGTTTCCTAAATTGCTGTTGTTACAGTAATTTTGTTTAATAGTATAACTAGGTAAAAAAAATAATAGTCGTTAACATAAGCGTCTTTGCTAGATGGCATTAATACTGATATTAAAAATACATTGAAATTAATTAAGTTAAAAGAATTTCTTATTCGGATAGTGATTCATTATAAAGATCAATGGAAAATTTGCACCGCTGGTTTTTACTAGGTCGCAATCATTGGTAAAATTTAATTAAAAAAGTTTTGTTACTTAAATCTTCATTATACCGGGTGCGTAAGATGTCCAAGGACACTTATATTCTTGTAATTTAAACTTACCCAATAATAGTTAATGTATTTTTATATCAGAAGATCCCATTCCAGATACTACTATAACTAATGAAATGAAAAGACGTAAGAATGCGAAACAGGAATTTAAACATTGGAGGATTTCTAAAAGTTGCTACATCTTCAGTTTGCAGTGCTAGAAAGGAGCTGCTGAATGAAAACAGTGCAGATGAATCGACCGCCTCGAGGAAGGGAACACAGGAGCATTGCCAACGCTCTGCTCACTCACTCATTCACTCACTCATTCACTCACTCACTCACTCAGAAAACCTGAGTTTGTGAGAAGAGTGCATAGCATGGCATGATAGACAAAAATCGTGAGAAGTCAGTGTGTGACATCTTGCCAAACATCTTCAAGTGTGTGAAGGAACAACAATATACAGGGAAGGCTGTTCATCAAGACCTTGGATTAAGACCTCTATCGTTCTTAGTTGAGGTGAGTTAATGTGGACAAAGGCAACTCGAGGGAATCATTGAGTGCGTGCAAAAGGACACCTAAAGAAAGTGAAGCATCGAGAATGAGAGGAGTGTCTTTGGTTGTTCTCCCACGAAGAGAATTTCCACCAGGATGAAAAAGTGAGTGGGAGGAATGATAGGCGGGTGGCTATGTGCGAGCGTACCCCACTGAAGTTCCAGCAATTGTTATGCATGCGCACGAATTTTCCACCAACAGTGATGATTTTGGGCGTTGTCGATGCTGTGGTTGCTGTTGTAAGAAGTGAAGGACACATCATGACTCCTCAATTTTTTCCACAGAGCCTTAAAGTCGGTGTGATGTAGATGTAGATGCAGATGCAGATGCCTATGTGGGGACTCTTCAAACCATTGTTGTTAGGTCATCTTGGATAGACAGCGTAGTGAATGGAGGAAGATCCCGTGTCTCCCAACAAGATTCGTCTTCATTTCATAAGGCTTTCAAAACCCACAATTAGATGGATGGTGGAGAATTTTCATCATCATGTCACACCACACCAAACTTATTGTCGCCTAGTAACTACTCATGAGACCCCAATTTTTTGCCGTATTACTTGTGGGAGGGAGTGGAGTGGGGCTGGGCGTGGTTAAAAGGAAGTTAGTAAGCATTCTCACAACACCAAATCCTCCTCTCTGATACAGGCAATAGCCTGGGGAATGGAGGACATGAATAAAGACCAGCTGATCTGATAAAGGCTTGCAGTCAGCCGCTTTCAGAATGCAATTGTATCGGTGATAGAAGCCGAAGAAGGATATGCGGAATAAGGCCAACGTTAATATCTTATCTGTTTGTTTGGTTAAAAAAATTGTAAGGTTAATATTTTGTTATTTTAAAAGTGCGTACCTCAGATACCTCAAGCACTTTGTTGTATTATATTGGTTTGTGTAAAAGCAGCTTAATTAAATTTTTCCATTTTACCGGAGGAATTTGCCTGTTAGGTGCACGCATTTTTAAAGTTTGTAATTTTTATTTTAAAAGCATAATAAACCTAAACTCCTTTTTAGTAGATGAAACTTTTACTGGGCGATGGAAATGTATGTGATGCTTATGTAAGTCAAAAAATTTGCTTCACTGGAAATAGAATTATCGTCAGTCATAGTGAAGGTAAAGTGAATAATGCGCTGAATAATTACTAAAAGGCAAATAAAAATATGTCAAATTGTAAGAATGTTAAATTTCTTTTAAAAATTTATACAAACGGTAAAAATCTGTTCTAATAATGTTTATAGTTACCAAGGTATAAAAGTCTCACATAATAATGATATTTTTTGTTGGTACCCGTTTTCGAGACCAGGTAATGGTAATTATTTTTAACGATGTCTGTAAGTTTGATTTTCAGGTTTTTGGAGATTTGGGAATTTTATTAATTTCAGTTAAATAATTATCAGATCTATTTTTGTATTTTAAAATCACAAATACAAATTAATTTTCTGTCCATATATTGAAAAAAAATATTTTATGTGAAATCATTGTTTTACCAACTATTCAACTGTATCCAACCTTAATGTATCATGAACTTCTGCCTTCTAACTGGATATAGTAAAATATACTGAACTCAATGCCGCTTTTAATCTAAAGAAAATTATAACGCAAGATGCCATTGGAATATGAGTAGCGAATAGAGTATTTCTAAGGAGTAATTTTTTGGATAAATATCTAAACTTGCATCTTTTATATATTTATGTATATAGAAGAAAACTAATATTTGATATTTCATAATTTTAGCAAATTTAATATACGATGGCATTGAAGACACAAAGAATTATAACGCCAAAGTATACAGGCAAATAACAAAGATAGTTAAATAATTTTTGATTTGGATTACTCGACGGATTACTGGACGTTAATGATGTAACTCTTAATTAGGATAACAATAAGTGGATTTTTTCCACCTGTATGTAATTTGGTCATGAAAAGTTAATGGATTTTAACGCCTTCCTAATACGTATTTTTCTACTAATATCGTTGGAAGTGGAGGAGTGCAGTGGGAATTGCAGAATCAAATCATTAGTTTTATTTTATTTCGCATGCATTCGTTAAAGTTTGCGTTAGATATTAATATTAAAATATTTTTTACGTTTTATCGAATTTAATTTAAACACGGGCTACTTACATCGGTTGAAAATAGCTAGGCGATAGATTTCAGTTTTAAATTCAGGATATTTGCATGGCTTTGGCTATCGTGGTTAATTATAGTCCATAAAGAATTGCTCTCTTGAATTATTTTTAATTTTTAAAGTGTAGGTATTCGTGAGAGTGTAAATAGGTAGCAGATATTAGTTTTCAGGGGCAATTCAAAATTCAGTTCAAGTTTGTCCGATTGCAAAACAAATTTAAAAATCGCATTATCTATGTTTAAGGCAATGGCTCCAAAATTATATAAAAACTTGTCACCTAGATTTTCCCTACGAAGAGCAAGATGATTAAAAGAAGGGAACTTTCGAGGAAACTTCAACTTGAAATAGCGATTATGTTAACCGCCGGCTCACAAAATGGAGCGGTGGCCAAAGAGAGGATGGAACCCTCGATCTTCGTGTTAGTAGTCTGAGATTCTGACTGTCTGAGCTAAGCATCATTTACCCTAATAATGAATTATTTCATTTCACTATTAGTTGTTGATCTTTATATAATACCCGCAGTGAGTAACGTTATGTCATATTTGAATGAAGTTTTAAACTACAAAACAATGAAACACGATGATAAATCATATTGTAAGCAGAGAAATAGAATTAAATTTGTGTAATCTATAAGGGCTGCTCCCAAAATCCCATTTAAAATGAAGTTAAGCAAAATTAATTGAGCTTGATTTCCTTTGCAGGTTTTCACTATCTGCTTACGGCTTTCAGAAAGATAATAATGAATCCAATTGACAAGACCAACCACTTAGTTAAAAATATCTGAATATTGTGGGTAAGAGCTTACTCTGAAATCTAGGCTTCAAATAAAAAGTTTAGTTTTTGGATATTTGTATATTAAAGAGAAAATTTTATTTTTAATGAAGAAATTGAGATCTAAAATTCCAATAAAATAGAAACTCATTTCTTTTTATGTGAGTAAATTGTAAAAGATTGTTCAACATGAATACTAACAACTACATTCCATTGAATAATGCAACATTTTTGAACCCAAAATTTAGTTTTTCAAAATATGGTGCGGAATTTAATCGTTTTTAATCCAGAAATACAAAAAAAAAACAGATTAAAAATATCGCTCATAGTCTTTAAAACATAAGACACAAATTTCTTTCTGTAAAAAATTAATTAAATAATTGAGGATTTTATATCATTTCCTCAATGGAATTTAAACCCATTTAGATTATCCGAATAGACTAACATGCTTTGCATCCGGGTGAACCAAACGTAATAGTTGGGTTCTCCACTGCATCATAAGAAAAAGCACGACCATAAATCGTTAGAAGATTGTTAGAGTGACTTGAGTATCCACTTTTCCCATAGGTGTCGTGCAGGCTATTTTTTCTACCTTTTCGAATCTTTTCTACGAGAACATGATGGAGAAGGAAGACAGGGCAGTGGCGAGGAAGATTTATTGAAAGTGAGGGAGTGGGGTATTTTTAATGATTGACGAATGTATGTTTGACTGTACAGGCGTTTTCATCGAATGGTCAGAGGGGGTAACATGAAGAGATGGAATGGCTCAGGTCACCGGTGATCAGGTGAAAATAAAACCTGACGAAGCTTACTCATGGGTCAATTAAGTGATTTTATCACGCTTGAGGACACACGACGGTTCTGGTTGAGGTCAGAGGAATAGGTAAACGCTTCAAATACAGCTGGGGCCTTAGTAACAGCCCTGGTAATTTAGTCACTGCAGTTCTACATTACCTTTGTCTGTTATGCGTTTATATACCGGTCATAGAAACAAGGATCCTTTGCAGATAATTCGGTTGATTACAATAGCAGGATTTCGTGATGACTAAAGTCTTTTCTTATTTAATTTTTCTAATGAATAAGTCCGGTAAAATAAATACATACATTAGCACCTGAGCATCACAGAAATTTTAAATAACCAAATTATTCATAACTTTTGGCAATGATTCATTTACCACCCCTCTTTACTTCTCGAAAATTCTTCATATCCTAATGTTCCATTGTTCAAGTTCCTAATTTTCTGTCCCCTCTTCTTAATGGTCTTATAGCCATTAAGCCTACTGACCGGCAGATTAGTTTAAACCATTTATTTCTTCTGAAGGCAATGTTTTAACAAATTATTAGCGCTAATACAGACTCAAACTTTCGCATATTTTTTTTATTTAATTTAATTTTTTATCAGTTTTCGTGCATATACTGAAAATTTTTAATCTATTACGATGTAGAATTACGCCAATTCTGTTGGAATTTATTCATATTTAAGAGCTTAAAAATGCGAGGATTTCCATATACACTTAAAATCTCATGATGACACAAATTTTATCTGTTGATATTCGTATTACAAGTACAATTAAGATATAAAGATGCATTGTTTTACGTATTTCACTTACCAAGTAGGGAAGAAGGTAAAAGTAAGAATATTTATGTAGTTTAGGTTTTAATTCGTGCCCCCTTGTTCTTAACATCCTCGGACTTATGAGAAACTCATTCTTATGGGGAATAATTTTCAGAAAAGTTGGGAACGATTTGATAATTTTGTGTTACTAATAAAACATAAGTAGTACTTAAAATTTGATTCCAGATTTTCATTTTTGAATATATTATCAAAACCCCATCGACAATTCTCATTAAGTACATTATTTAGAGAAAAATGATAATTTGTTGTTTGAATAGAGGCAAAATTTAGGGTTTAAAGATCACATTCATCAATGGAAAAAGAAAATAAAACACGGATGAGACCATAAAAATGACATTGAATGTATACATCCGCTTTGAAGGTCAGTGTTTTCGAATATTTATACCAATTTACTTTCAAAGCAAAGTTCACACCAGACAAACAATGAAGTAGCATATTTATTAAGCGCAAAATGAGTCTAATCTCAAGAAGAGCTTCGTGGATATCATGATTTGAACCTTTTTTATCCATCAGTAAATGTTAAAATAAAAAGTGATAAATGACCTCTCTGATGTTTTGGCTTATTGAACTTTGTAAATAAACGGTATCACTTTTATAAAGTTGGAGAAGTTGCTTGAAATTGGATTGAGTATAAAAGCCTCTAATTAATCAGAAACCACAATTTAAAATACATTACCATCACCCTGCACTTCAAGGTTAAGTTGTTTGCGTGCATCCTATTAGTTTCCACTTAAACTTACAGATGAATCGTCGCCTTAAAGTAAGGGACGCCTGAGTTTGAATTATCTCAATTCCACTTCCCATAATTCTTCTGAATGTGATTGCAGTAACAAAATTTCAATAACAAAAATTCACAAGTTTATTTTGATTCAGACCATTGTAGCGATATATATTTCGAAAACGGGTGTAAAATGAAGATACTAATTAGCATGTATGCATGGGGATTGTCCTGTAGAATAAACCAAGCTTTGCTGAAAAGTTCATCTAAAGTGAATTTTGATTTGTTTTTCTATGTTATGGCATTCTTGCTTGCCCAACCTATTGTAAATTCAAAGTTCGATACTGCAGAGTCCAGAGGAAGAGAGTGTGAAAATACGAGATGGAGAATTCCGGTGGTATTTACTAAGAAAAAATGAGTGTAAATCTGATCAGTAGTGAACCGAAATCTTTAAACACAGAAGAGTTTTAACGTTATTCTAAATAAGGGGAAGAAGATATGAAATAATATGTTGTTTTTAGTATTTGGAGCTGTAATATTCTTCCGATTAAGAAGGGAGAAGTAACTACCCCCTTATCATATGGACCAAATCTTCACTGTTGTAACTGTGCATCCACTCTTTCAAATGGTATAATTTACACTATTTTCAATAATAAAAAGGTGTAAAGTAAATCCCAATTAAATCTAGTCCTGCACCAGGTTCACTATGCATCTCCAGTTTCATTTAATTGATTAAATAAATGATCAGTGAGGCTCTCTTTTTCCTCTTCATCTTATTAACAAACTACTTCCCTTGTTCTTCGTTTTTGCTATTTTTAGTTCTGCTTCTATAAACTATTCTGCGTAATGTATCCCACAATTAAATTATTCAATAAATTTCATTGTTCTAGGATTAAAATAAGAGTATCGCAATTCAAAGTGTTTATTGCAAATAATCACTTATAATTGTCGGCGTTTACCAAATTTTATGAGGGTTCCTACCTCTTAACATGGGAAAAACATTGATATCATTAAAACTGATTTCTCCTAATTAACTGCCTTAATAGGGGGTATGTATTTTAAATTAATATTGGTCTGACTAAAAAATTGTCTTAGAAAACATTATTTGTTAAATATAAATGAAAGAAATTTAAAGTAATGGTAATGAATAGTTCTACAAAAATATCAAAAACTCTCTGAATTACTTCGTGTAGATCTAACGGCCTGTAGAATATTTTCTGTATAAGATTCCGTCTTCTTTCCTACTTTATCAACCCAAAAAATAAACTCCCATCATGAACATGACTAAAGTCACGTATTTTCATTCAGGGCTCTCAACATGTCAAGTTGAGTACGATTCCTCAAATTGATTCGGACGCGTGAACTAGTTTATGGATGGCAGGATGAGTCAGATATAATCTGTTAAAATCATTTTGTTTATTTATAAAAAGTGGCTTTCTAGAATGCCCTCCATTTTAATGTTTAAAACAAAAAGAACAATACTTTGGTCAGGGTACTTAGTAAGTGAAGTACTCGTTAAAATAACCATGATTACTTAACTTTTAAGATAACTTCTTGGAGCCAATGATACTTTTATTTACATATATGACAACCGCGATACTAACGATCTTTCTCTTAATAGGATTTTGAAATACTAATGAAGATAGTCCATATGAAAATGATTACTAGTTTAAAAAAAATAAGACGCAATCTAAAGTAAACTATGATATTTCTAATTTCCTGCTTACTTTCTCCAAGTAAGTCTAAACTGTATTCAATCGCATAAACTTAGAGTGAAGTAAATTCAAAAACAAATTTTGGTTAAGTTGTCCTACTAATTTATTCTGTTTAGATTGAATCTATCTAATGTTGTTCTGTGAGGAGTCAGGGGCAAAAATCGATATGATTGAAGTATTATTTTTATGGCAGTAAAATATTTAAACAACTTTTAGTCATGGAATAACAAATGAGTTTAACAAGGGCTGGAACAAGTGGATCAAATATGGTCAGAATTAAGTAAAGTCAGGATGTTATGAGCCTTCCTTTATTTAAATTTTGCTCATAATTTACCTTGAAATATTCAAGTATTCTAAAGTCCAACTCCTTGGGTATTCGAGTGAATTTATATTCAAAGCCTGCAGACCAGTATTTTTAAATGAATGTTTTGTCATACAACCTGGATTCATTTATGTCTGCTTACAGCCATGAACAGGTAGATGAGGTTAGAAATGAAATTTTAAACACATCCGGGTGCATTAAACTTTACTTATGGCGAACTGTAAAAATAACAAAGGAATGGTTAGACTGGTTTGCACTGAGCGCTATTGATTAATTTACTATACGAAATCCGAATGAAAAGGGGTGATATAAAGGTAATTTTATTGCCAATAAATGACTAACGATTTTAATGACTTAAATATTTACTAATAGTATCCAGCAAAATTGAACTAATTTTTTAATAATCTTATGCAAAAGCATGGAAACAGTGGGAAGATATTTAATCAAATATTCCCATCTCCAGAGTCCAATTGATTCACAAATTGTTTTGTGGAGAGAAAAGAGGTGATTGCATAAAGTCTTGGTTACAAGTTTTAATTCAAATAATAAAAATTCAAATAAAATAGAAATGACTCTAATTGTCATAAAGAGATGTAAGTATGATATAAATAAATGCGACATCACACGAATAATAATAGTTCTTCCTTAATTTCCACTCCAAACTTTGAGTTCAAATTTATCATTATAACCTGTTTTATCTATTATCTATTTAGATAAAAACAAAACGGAAGCATAAACATGATAGATATTCAGTTAAAATTTATCTTTAAAAATGATTATTTCAAATAGAAACGAGTTTCTGGCAGTGTGGGTTCTACTTATTACCATCTTTTGTATTCACCTTGAGTAAACACACCTTATAAAGCTCTACTAACTAAAACTTTAGCCATCTCCTCTCGACTATGGTAAGACTGTAAGCTACTGATCATCTTATAATGTCATTAGGCCATCTCAACCGTTACGAAAATGGATTGGAGTGGCAAGCATAAAGTACTGAAACTACGTAAAAAGACCCAAAAGGGAACATATTTGGTTTTATTTTATATTTTGCCAATTACAGCTGATCAGATAGGAAAAAACTATTTGTATTTGAAGTAAAGGGAAGGCTAATCATATTTGATTCGCCGTGTCTCAAAGAAATTTCATCATGCTGTCCGACACTAAGAACTAGGGAACTATTTCAAGACCGATCAATATGCTTAAAAAGATGATCAGTAAGCACTGAACATTCTAGCAAGCAATTCAGGAGTGATGAATAAAATTTGAACTTTGGAACCCAAATTTCCCAACTGTTAAATACTATTCAACTCAAAATCAAAATATCAACTGAAGTAAGCCCCTTTGATAACTTGAAAGTGCTTTCAGCAAAATTCTGATCCGACCTCCTTTATCCCTTCTATTTATCGATTTCACTTAATCCCAACAGTCAAAATTGTAAAATTTTAATGTTACTTCGGATGATAATAATAATCTTGAAACACCACAAATGCTTCAATTATACTCATTGCCTTCAAGGAAAAACTTTAAGCAGTTGCTCTCAATAATATAAGGTAATGAATAACAAACATAATCGAAATTGGACCAAAGCAGAAATCGTGGTTTTGAGGCTGAAATTGTCGGATTTGTCTTTCTCATCCTCCTCTCGAGAAATAAGACTTCCTTAATAAGTCCATTTGTTTAAATGGAATAAATTTCGACATTGAAATTGTTGATTTTTCTATTAATTTCCCATAAAAATGTTCCGGGATTTTATTAATCATAATAACAAAAAATATTTAATTTTGCGGAATGCATTACATTCACAGTATGTTGGTCTCTTAAAATAATTTTTGTTTCTTCGCCAGAATGATTCTGAATTTCACTTCATTCATATGGGTCCTCAAGAAATTGAACTCCATAACCATACCAGGTCAGTGACTTCCTCTATTTCAAGGTTAATTAAACAACTCTGTCATTCATGATCAAAATACTATTTTAATATTTAAACAAGTTGTGTATGTGAAGGTTAGCAGTCTATAAGAGAGTGAAGTGCTAAGTAATGAGAGAAACACAGTTTAATTGAACAAAATATGCCCAAATATTGGAGGGAAACTAATTAGAGTCGACAAAATGTCTATTTTTTACAAATGAGTGGTGAAGACTGTTGTAAGCACGAAAAAGAGACATTACTCAGTGTCGCTGAGAAATTTAGCTTTTTATGAGAACGAGAAAAAGTATTGCGCTTGCAACTTTGTTTTTTTTCAACTGACATCTAAAGATTCCAACTTGAGCGGCAACTTCCTAGTTGAAGTGAAAATGATAAATTTTGCATTCGCTCTATAGTTTCTAAATTTTAAGATTTGCAGGTGGAATTGATATGTGCAGTTTACATATACTAATTCCAATCACTGCTTTCAAAACCTCAAAGAATTTGGGGTTTTAATATAAATATTTACAAATGACGATCTTGATACTACATATATAAATTGAACTTGAGATCCTCTCGAGTGAGTTCATATTCCGGTATTTCCTTGGTTCCCCTCATAGCGAAAACGTAAAGCCATAGGATTAAATGATAAGAGTCTGCGGCAATATAGGTTATGGGAAATAAACAATTTTTGCGGCTATGTTAAGTTACACTATCCCTAAAAATATTGAAGATTAATTCAAATCGAAAGAATACTTAGTTTATTTTTCCTAAGTTCTCCACAGTTGACTTTGAGTCCATCAAAAGAATTTAGGTTTATGGGGCAGAAGGAAGACCTGACACATCCCGGATGAATCAAAGGTATTCAATATTGAATGAAACGCCAACACGGAGGATTCAAGTAAGCAGAGTTCTGGCTTTGTCTATGGGTAAATAATTCCCCTTGCCTAAGTAGCGTCCACGCCGTTTGTCATTCTTCTAGACAAGCAGGTAGACTCGGCTCGTAACCTCTCTCATTCTAGACAAATAGATCGAACAAAATCAATTCTTACCATCTTAGTCTAAACAAAAAGACTAAATTCAGTCACTTTTATACCAAAGCCTTTATAATTAAAAACTGCTGCTAAATATTAAATCTTTCAGGAAAAATCTTTCCATTTTTTGTTCTTAAACTTTAATTGTCCTTAATTTAGTTGTAGCTGTAATGAAACTGCAGTGGAAGCGTAGGTTTAGAATGATTAACAATTTTAAGCGGATATGTGAAAAAACATTTGTTTGAGTACAGAAGGAGATTCTTATGAACATAGAGCATGTATCATAATTGATTAACATTGTTGAATATTTTAAAATGGACACTACAGGTACAGTTGATCAAATAATGTTCTAGTGATGTCTAAATATAAAACAATATAGAAACAAAAGGGGTTATATCAAACGGCAATATATTTTTAATGAGCCGTAAATCTATTGTTCTTAAACCACATTAGATGTAATTTACATCTTAATGAAACTACTATATTCCATTTATTATCTCGCGTCCATATCTGATCAATAATTTGCTGAGCATTATCAGGGTATATTCTAACTTATCGCAGAACTTTACAAATAAGACAGTTTAACAAGAACTTAATGATAGACAAGCAAAACTGCTGGGCAGCGTTTTTTATGAAATGACAGAAGAGACAAATATAAGTAACAAATCATAAAAATGCAAAAATTCTGGTAAGTGGCTTGTGAATAGAAATAGCTTGTGACAAAAGAATAATAAATGGGCATTTTCGGCTAATTTTCAATCGATAGGAACTGCAATTTTACATAAAAATGTGACTTATATATAATTTAGAGAAATTAATTTGCGACTTAGAATTAACTGAATCGAACCAATTGAGTGACAGCAATTTGTCTACACACGCACCCAAATATGATTCTTAATATCTAAAGAGAAATTCTCCAACCGTGATTATAAACAAATATCGATAGCTTTACAGTAGGATATTTTTTAATTTCTTAAATAATAGTCACATTAGAATCTTCGTTTGCTGGTTGCTGATGCAGTCAATCTGTACCTCCTTCGAGTCTGATATTACAGATTTAAAGTAATATCAATCCCGAGTAAAGAAAAATCGGATTAATTATCCTTCATAGAGCTACGGATCTTACTAAGCTTAACAGAGTGCAAATGCCTTTCATGAGTTGTAAGACCAAGTGTTTACTGGAGGGAAGAGAAGGGTCAGGACCTAATGAGGACAACCTGAATTGTGAGAAAAAGGCGAAATTAGATATGATAAGGTAGTTCCTTGTTCTTTGATGGACAATTGACAATTGGGACAGAGATATGAATCAGTAGATGCGCAATTAATGAAGATTCTGCCTGCGCATGCGCTAGTGATTCATTATCCAGTAATACAGACGTAATAAATGAGTTGGCAAGTCATACTGATTAATATTTGTGAAAATGCGGCAGAATGCGCGTTTTATGTTAGAGAGATTTTAGAACGCCAAGATGACTATTGAAAGGGCCTCTCTTGAACTTACTTTGAAACCAAAAATCATGATTCCAAGTTCAATGGTGGTAGTGCATGTAATTTTATGGCTCACAATAATGATCACATTCCTAGTTCAATTAAAAGAACCAATTTGAAATGTAACAAATACGGAAAAAATTAATTGAACTGGTGCCTAGCGTTTTTTTAGCCACTTTAGGTGCAGAAGAAGCATTATAGAAACGTAAGTATCGGGAGATATAAAATCATTATATTTTTAACTTCATGGTACAAATAAGTGCATGAGCTATTTTGATTTTTAAATTATAATTTGGCATTGTGTTAAAAGCAAATGAATTGATTCTTAGCAAAAAATTGAGATGATATGTATGACTGAACTGTACGAGTGTCTTAAATTCCAATTTCAGAAATTATTATTACTATAATCCATTAAATAATTCTCACAAGATAAATGTCTACTAAATATGCCTTCAGATAATTAAAAATAGTTCCTTTAGTGTTATCCATAATAATGCAGGAGGTCAAATTTTAATTGTAAGAAGAATATTCATACTGGGAGTTTTAAATTGTCACATTATTATATAAAAGATTGTTAATAATCATTAAATAAATAATTTAAAAATATTTCCCTTTAAGTAATCGATGATTAATAAATCCTCCCGAATTAACACTCCAATTTGCTTAACTTGAATTTGGTATGACAACAGAGAAGTCAACTACTAAAGATTTCAAAATATTAGTGGTCTGGGTAGAATAGAAGTTTATTAGAAAAAGGTGCACAATGTAATGTGATATAAATGTTTGAACGTAGTTAGAGAAAGAGTGAAAGGAGCACGAGTTTACCAGAAGTCCCATGCACCCTTTTCCTATTTTTGGCTGGTCATTTGAGCTTCTCGATAGTATCAGCAGATCTTTGAATGCTTGTTGGATTTTGTTCTGAGCAGGGAGAAGGTATCCATAAAAACAGTAGAACATGATTGGATGGCTGGTGAGATAGTAAGTATCGATATTTCTGGCTAATCGTGGTGGTCTCATACATATTACCTCTTAATACTATTAATTTATAAGTTTTCCGTTAAATATTTTTATCAATGGAGTCCCTAAAAATTGATTGATGATCATACCACTGTTCATCTATGAGACCTTTACCTAATATCGACTTGTCAAAACTATGATACTGCGAGAAGTATAATGACCATAATTAAACAGCGCATGCACTTTGCGATAACCGTTATGCGATTTGGCCTTCTAAAGTGATCATAACGGGCACTATTTTAATTATATGCAAGCATCCAACAAAGGGACTATAATGCGTTAATGGTCTATGGAAATCGTGGCAGACAAACCCAACTGCAAATATTGTCGTTAATAAAATAGATTAAAACATTACGTAATCTTATTAAAATAGTTTTTGTATTCAGTAATTAAAGATTAAACAGCTAAGACACAATGATAGTGGTTAACTAACTGAAACTTCTATATAAGATGAAAAATAAAAAAAGATGAGTCAAGAAAAGTCTAGAATGTAATAGTAACAAAGAAGAATTTTGAAAAATTAAGATAAACTCAAGTTTCATTTACTTACCTTTTTAGAAAGTTAAACCTTCGTATTTTTAGTGATAGTTTGAATAGATATGTTTTTCGGTAGATAAAGTTGGCGTTTAAAAATGACCATTCACCGATTTAATTTTTCTGGGTATAACGGGCCTCATTTTCTTAATTCTGATAATGGATTAAAATAGTAACAATTTTTGCTTGGTAGCGCACATTTTAAATAAAACTAACTGCTTATTTAAAGCAGACAATTTTAATCCCAAAAATCATTAAGAGGAGTGTTTTCCAACGCTCAAATTGGAGTCTTTCTTTTGAGACACTCGAATTCTGCAACCCCTTTAGCTAGAAATAACTAAAGTGATTGGCCATTCCACTCTCTGGGTGTGCAGCGATGGAAATCGAACTCGTGACCTCTGACATTGTAGTCAGCTACAGTAACCAATGCGCCACTAGTGACTAAAGCAAGCATAGTGAAATTAACTGTATTCGCGGAGCGCTTTAACGAATGAAGATAATTTCAGTGTTATATGCACTTTTTCCACATAATTCATCGGACAGGCCTAAATAATACAACTTCTCCGGAATATTTTACGACTCGTACATGACCATTGATTTCTGCCTTTGCATAGGTAAACCCTATTCAATTGATATGGTGTTTATTGCATAATGTTATATTTCATAAGATGATATAACCAGGTTTATGTTAGATGCTTTTTCTTGGTCTTTTGCCACTTATTACTTAAGAAGGCACTTTGCACCGTTTGAAATCGCACATACCAATTTATTTGCTAAAATTGCATTTTAGAGTAGGACTAAGGAGATAAAAAGTTGGTTTATTTTTTTCTCTAGTTACACTTACTTGCATTAACGTTCAAGACGCTTTTAAATTCTATAAATCTAACTTAAAAGCAAAAAATTTCAGGCCATATTTGGTAATTCAGTCATATGGAAAAGAAATGATTTTTTTTAAGTTAGGAATATACATGCCCGTTTATATGAAAAGATTGTATGGAATATGCTAATTAAACAAGAAAATGTATAGCTACACCAGAGGGAAAACAATTTTTGGAATAGAGCTGAAGGATTTGGTACACGGGAATCAGATTAATTATTTCACAAGGAAAACATTGCTGCATTTTGAGCAATCTTTGAGGAGGCTCGCACTAAATTCAATGTCAGCATTAATGGTAAAGTTATGTTATATGGAGTTTTAAAAGACTTCAAACAACTAGATATTTGATTCTGGGAGTCTCTGCTAATCTCTACGCTAGAGGAACGATGATTCTTTCAATTGTGTAATATTATTCAATTATGCAAAAATATATATAATATTGCAATCATGTAGATGCAATTTTAGCCTTTATACTTTTTCCTCATGTGAGGTAGCACAAATTATTTGACTTTAAAGAAAATCATCTGTTTGCCATTCCGTGGAGCAATTTTCCAAATAACCGGAAAAAATATTAGCAATACTCACAGGTGCTTAGGATGTCATCTATTGTTTGTTTCCATTAAGATCTACTCACAAAAATATAAAACCACCAGTACCATCAGGTGAGTAGACATCTACATAAATGCATTTCTTTAAAATGTCTGAATAGGGGCCTCAAGATATATTAGCAGAATCACATGCCATCTTTTAATTCCTGATTTAATTTTCAGTAAAAGTTTTACTCAATGAAATTATCAAATGGATTAAATAATAAAGAATTGCAGTTTTAAACAAAAAGTCCGGTTGACTGGACATTGTAAATTTAATTGTTATACTATTAGTTATAAAATTTATGGGCAGTTTTCATTTAATCAACTTAAGTTCTAAGTCTTTTAATCAAATATGCATTTTTCAATAAAGCTCCCTATGCGCAATTCGCCTAATTTAATTACACAGAAAAACAATTGGATAAAAGCTTGAATAAGGCAAAATTTAACTTGAGAAAAGATGTAAATAAATAAATAAATCGCAGTAAGAAGGAGAATTATTTAGAATAATCAGTTAAAGCTCAGTGTTGGAAATAATTATCAAATCCTTCCTCTCTATGATTTATTAACATACGTCCATAATAAGGTAGATAACTATAGATTAAAATCTGTGAAGAATACTGTCCGACAAATTGTGGTAGTATTGTACAACTGGAAGCAAATAAATGTCATAGTCTCAGCAGAGGAAAAAATTCATCTGAGAAACTTAGCAGCAAAATTACAATGGTGAAAAATAAATCCATGGTCAAATCTTCACAGCAATGTTGAGGTGTTGGTAAAGATTTTATTGAAATCCCATTTATGATTTGCATCTGCTTCTAAATCTGCACGAAAAAGAAAGAATTGCTTTAAGCAACTTCGAGCGGATGCCAAACAGGATTTTGGCGAAACAAATAGCACTTGCTAAATGAGGAATCCTGCAAAGAAATCTATTCCTTGCATTAATTAATATCAATTAAACTTAAAAAACGTGCCTAAAGGGGAAATTTTATGCGCAGATTTGCGATGTCATCAACCCCTTGCATATGAAAGCGAGATCAGAATGAAGATGGATCATTACGAACCTAAGGATGATTTACCAAATGGCAGACTCATTTCTCAGGTAGATGTGTGCTACGAAATAATACAAAATTAGGTGAAAGCATAATACCATGATTTTTCAAATGAAGAGCTAGATGATAAAATGAAAAGATAAGTGTGGATGAACTCCAGCTTGAAAAATATTAATCATCTTGATGTTTCTATACTTCAGATTAATTTAATTTCAGTTAACAAACATAAAATATCCACAGCAATAGCAGTGGAGATCAAAGAGGAGGTAAGTTGAAGACTTTAAAACCTTATATAATGATATCCAGTTCCCTTGGAAAAATTGCGCAGTGTACATGATTATTCATTAATTTGGATCAACAATTCCATAATTACACCTTATTTTCTTAAAAAGGGAAGAAAATGTTGAATAAAGTGTTAATATCGTCTAAAAGAAAAATATAACAATTAGCACAATTTTATTTTTTTTCTGATTTTTTACTGTTCTACTTCTACTGCTCCAAATACTCTCATGGAATTGAACATGCCGCCTCTTTATGAACCTTCAGTTCCGGTGTGTTTAACCGTATCCCCACGAAATGTTATAAAGTTTTTTACCTCCGCTCTGAAAAATAAATAAATGAATGCAAATGCAATATAAGATTATGGGTCAAAGTAAAAAAAACTCTTATGAATTAAATTAATCATATTTAGGGATCCAAAAATGGCTCTGGCACTAAAAAATAAATAAGCAAGTGCTAACGTTATCAGTTTTAATTTTGCATTTACAACTAAATCAAATTTATTCAGATACCGTGATCACTAAACAAACACATTAGTTATTAATCCAAATTAAATATGCCCACGGCATGGTCAAAAAAGCCGTTTTGAAAACCACGAGACCGAAAATGAATAGATATGTGCTAGTGACGTATAAAATATTGTAATTACAGAGAATTTATTATTTGAAGATGAATACATAGAATTATACTCACTTATTATTATGAATCTCTTCTCTAAAGAATATGTGAAAGTGTATTTGGGATGAATTCTGTTGGTTCATATGGCTAGTTCGACTTTTCCCAAGTAAAATGGTACTAAGGGTCTTAGTTTTCCAAAAAAAATGCATTTAGTTGAACCTAGTCTTGCAAAATTCTAAAATTAACTTACCGTTTAAAGCAAAAAATAAGACAAGAGAGAGACTGTAATTATATATTTGGTCAATAAGAGGTGGATAGCTAGTATCTCTCTTTTGACCCATTGGATATGCTATTAGCTAGTCTCTTCTGGCTTCTCCAGAAAACAAGAGTGAGAAAAAGAGATTACCAGTTGTAGAGCTTTATTGAGTACTCTGAGAAAGCTAAGATACGCTAGAGAGTGCAGATATAGAACCATGACGTCAGTATTTTTGGATTTGTTTTTACATATTTCAGTATGGAAGAGGAGTAGCGATGGTCCGTAATTGAGTAGCGGGGGTTCATACAAGATGTTCAGGTCTCAAAAAGTGTCCAAAATCTAACATGGATCTCTAAAAGGAGATCACGACATGTATGACAGTTGGAGCGTTCGAAGTCCAATGTGGATTTTCAAAGGGATGTCAATGCAAATGTGACAGTTCAATGTGGGTCTTTAAAGAGTGGTTATAACATGTCGACTATGTGAATTTCTATTATTTTGCCATCAATGTTTTCAAAGGAAATAAAAAAATTTCTTCCTCATTGTCTCTTTAAAAACAGTGAATACTCCGATGGTTTAACGAAATTTATGATGCTCAGTGGAAAGCAAAAATTCAAAAGCGGCCAAATATCATTCAAGTTCCAATGCATTCGTTTCATGGTAGAAGTACTTCTAATCAACAGCACTGCAACAATATTATTTTCTATTAAATTCCAACCAAATGCCTGTTTATTCTGCAGCATTTTGAACTTTGCTAGATCTCAGTTGTTCTCCAAGTTGCTCTTCGTCACATGTTTTCTGCGTTCAATGCACACGTAATTAACCAGTACTTGTAAACTTATCTGTTTCTCATGCTATTTATAGGAAAATTCTTACCTTAATTAGAAACAACTAGCTAATTAACCAAACCTAATTAAAATACGACGGATATATATATATATATATATATATCTTGGAGATTTGAATGTTTTCTGTATATTGAAAAGATACTAAGCTTAACTGACCTCAATATCACAGGTGCGTAAGGCGTCCGTGAACACCTTAAAAAATTAATTATCTGTGATTTATTGAATCCTTTTACTAGAGCTTTAAAAACCACAATTTTTAAGCTCATTTCGACATATTCTGCCTTTAATTGGGATATTTTAATAAATTTCAACACATCAACAGATCAGTTATAAAACACGGTTACAAGGTCTGAAATCCCACGCTATGCTTACCAACTGATGCCCTTCTACATTAAACCAATTCAAGTTCGAACATCATCCACAAAACAAATTTTAATTAGTAGCATTCGTTCCTACTAACTCAAGTAAAGCGATAAAAAAATCCTCTTCTTCAAATGCGGGATGTCTAAAGCATCTGAGGACACCTCACGCACTTTTAGAAATACAGAAAATAAAACTGTTGATTTATAAAACTTACAGTTTCTGTAACAATACAAATAAGCATAATTTTGACCGACCTTCTGTTCTATATATCCTCCTTCGGCTTCTATCACCGACTCAATTACAATCCGGAAGCGACCGACTGCAAGCCTTCATCAGATCGGGTAGTCTTTATTCATGTCCTCCATTCCCCAGGCTATTGGTTCTATCAGAGAGGAGGATTTGGTGTTGTGAGAATGCCTATTAGCGTCCTTTTCAATCACGCCCGACCCGACCCGCCCGCTCCGCCCCATCTCACCCCACCCAGTCCCACTCTGCCCCGTCCCACACGTAATAATACAAAAGATTGAGGTCTCATGAGTAGTACAAAGTAGTGTTTCTTGGAGAATAGAATCAAGTAGTACAGTTGACCGTTCACCTGACTGAAATTTCACAGATGAGCATCAATATCAGCACCTCTAGTTTGGATAAATGTCTATTCCGACTGTTGGAAGGGGCTAGAAGGGGTTGCTAACTGTAAAGGTACAGAGAGTAAGAAGAAAGGCACAGGATTATTCACGAAAGGGAGAGACAAAAAGAGAGAAGATTTCAAAACAGAAGTTAAGAGAAGCTACGGATAGAAAGGAAGTGGCTGAATGACCTGATTGTAGAATTTGAGAAAGGTAGACCGAGTAGATGTGTGTTAGAGAACAAGGATGAGTCGGGGGAAAGATTACGTCTGGATGTTTATAGATAGAGTTGGTAGACAATTCGAGTAATTAAGAACTGTGAAGATCTGGCTTTGAAGAAAGAGGTAAAGGCATCAAGACAAATAGGTTGAAATGAGGATTGACGTGTCGTTGGACGATCATTTAGTATAAAGTCATTGATAAAAGTGTCTAGATATGCATGACGCTTGGATCTTGCTGACTGACAACGTTCTGACATTTGCAAAGCTAAGAACATTGACTCAAACCCTGGAAACATTGGTCGTGAGCAATCCCTGAAATTTTATTTGGAAAATAATTATTTCACTAGTTGTTTCAAATGAATGCATATTACCACTATGCTACCGCCACATATCAGTTATTAAATTCCCAAGCTCAGTAAAAGAATTTTACGGTGAAATAATTACCTTATTCACATAGTTGCCTTTTTCACCTATGGAACATTCAGTTGTTCACTTATTCGTTTTTACTTAGATGATTTCCTGACTGTGTAGGTGTGTACACGTTATTATCATTTCAATGATTATTGTATTATTTTTATAAAATGTTCAAATCCTATCATATGAAGCAATTTATAAAATTCGATTCATACAATTCATAAGTTTATTCATTTTGTTCGATACACAGTTTCGTATTTTTTCTCAAGTTATTGCAAAGGTGCTTGCCAATATCAATGTTGGGTACAGAAAAGCACTCCGGAACTTCTCTGTTATAAATTTACAAAATGACATCTTTTCCCTAAAACTTATGGATTCTGTTTTGATAAACAAAACCATGACGATACACCACAAAATATTGATTAACTTACTATTTTTATTCTAATTTATATGTAATATTTTTCATGGTTGTAGTACGTTGTTAGAAGAAAAAGAATGTTGTGTGAAAACATCGTTTCTGTTAGATACTTCGTATTCTTAAGTCTTATCATTGTCTGTAATAGTCTTGGTAATGGAAATTTATTAAGTTTATTTATTCCCGTGTTTGGTTAAGTCAGTCCAAAATTATCCTAAAATATAAAGATAATTATTAACTCACAATTAAAATAGTTTTAAAATGCATAATTGTTAAGGATTTAGCTGAGTTCTTGGAATAAAATAACTTCAGATGCTTTCCTCCATAAAATTCAGAGTTTTTCAGCACCCAAAGCATACTGAACAGTTTATCATTTATCTATTTAATGAATCTTGTTTGTTTGCTAATAATGGAGTGTAATTAAACAAAACACTTTTTTATCTTATTGACGGGTTATTTAAATAAAATATTTGTCCCTTATCATTGGTCTTAATAAGCGTCCATGACTACAGATCGTTTATCCAGCAACCTTTCGTACTTAATTTGCCCTTTATTTTAATTACTAAAATTCATTCCTAGTATTTATTAACAGTTGATTAAAATGTTAACTAATAACCTGTTTTCAAATTAGACTAGGTAATTTGGCTAGCGCATACAAGTTAAAACCAATTTTGAAGACCGATTTGGTACTATTTTGTATTAGCTTTGCATTTTCTTACTAACACAAAATATTAGAACACCATAGCGGACGTCAATTTTGAAATGGTAACTGAACTTTGTGAAGTAAGCAAGAGTAACATAAGGATAAAATGAAAATGCGCGAGCAGTATTGGGAAATAACAATTTACTAACTTCAGACTCACTGAGTAGCAGGGGCAATAAATACGGAATAAATTGATTCTCTCCTTTTTATTGATTCAAATTTTATGCAGTTAATGGAATAGTATGCAATAAAATGGCATAGCGAGGCCGATTACTTTTCTTCAACTATGTCAAACGTCATTTTTGGTTACGGCCATCATTTTTATATTATCATTGTTGAACTTTGAATAAGTAATGTAATCTAATGCACTAAGTATTAAATTAGTATTTTTGACAAAAACAACAAATTGAGTTAGTTATTGAAAAGTAAAATAAAAAATGTTGGGAAGTTATCAATCTTTAATTAGAAATACCACTACTATGCTTAGATCTTTTTTATTCATTTTCCTCATTTCTTAACCTTAATTCTATTTTTGTCCTTTAATGTCAATATGGATTTATTTGTATAAATATAAATAGCCTAAATTCTAGGCATTTTCTTTTCGCAAAATATATATGTCAAATAAATGTCATTTTAAAAGGTCTTTAACTTGATTTTGCAATACACATAAATTTTTAATTTTTGGTAAAATACGTATGCACAATACGTAAAAACGCGAAATGAGTTTCTTTACTTTTCTTTATTTATTTAATTAATTCCCATTGATTTCAGCTTGTGTTATTTTCACAGGCCCTGCAAAGTTCGAAATGATCTTTTTCACATGCGATTTTGGTAGAGAAGTGAAAATGTACATTCTGTTCATTTTAGAACAACTCTTTTTATGGAAGGCAGATTTTAAAGTACTCAGTTATACAGCAAAATCGTGACTACATATTTTCATTTGAAAAACGAACTTATATACAAATTTAAACAAGTAAATCAGGCAAATTTTCCCATCATCACCATTTACAGAATCTAAAAATTGAATATAGATGGAAAATGTCTTCGAAGTGACCTTGTACTTTAATTGAGCATTTATTATTTGTGTGAAAATGGTTTACACTTCACATACACGATCGAAAATTAATGGTCAACACACAGAAGTCGTCATTTAAAAAATAAAAAGCTTTCACATACTTTCACTTATGTCGACTAGGCATAAATTAAACATTACCTTAGATTCATTATTTTAAAATGTTGCAAATAATTTTGGTATGCAATGCAAAGTAATTTTAGGTAAATTTTTTTAATTATCCGTTCTTAATAACTAGCTTTATCATCTCCAAAAAGGAATTAAAAAATATTAGAATTAAGCATAGTAATTTATTATTTGAATATAGTCGAGTCCCTATAGTAAAATTTTATAAAGAGACCTTAAACCTTGTGAGCGTATAACGATTTCTTGATTTTCTGAATGAATTCGCCTTCTTCTTTTGCAATTCATTGGTTAATCAAAGAATAATTTGTGCGGGTAGCTAAGACAGCAAAGATTAAGTTTATAAAATTCTTAAAATAAGATAAATGACCTAAAATTTTTGAGAACAAGGTTGGTCAAAAGCGTACATGTTGGAGAGTTTCGTATATTAGCAACTGGTTTGCATATCTCCGGTCAGTCAGGTCCACATTGGGCCTAAAATAACGGGGGGATAATTCAGGTCATGAAAAACTCACTGAAAACGATTATGTACAAAATCCCTATGTATAAAACGTTAACAAGAAGCGAGAAAAAGAACTGATTATTGACGAAAAGGAATGTTTAAATTATTTAGAACCCTTTCCAAGTTTCTGGCACTTCATTTAACACTATACGACATGATAAGAGCATAATGATAACCCCAAGTAAGTTTTAATAGCTTATAAAGAATTACTTTTATTATTGAACCGACAATTATTAAATAACACTTTAATCATTATGTAATTACAAATTCGTGATGCATGACTAGTGAATGTTAAAATGCTATACCCTTCTACAATTACCGTTCTTTTTCATATCTTGCTGCCATTTCTTCTTCATAATGCATAAACGATTATTCTTTCAGCCATCTTGCATTTTTGTAGATGTTAAACAGTTTCTCAATAATTTTAAAAATGGAAGTTTATAAACTATAATTTTTAAGGTTATGGTAGAAAATGGTAAAGTATTTTTTGTTGAATCTTGAATATATGGTTGTTATCCCAATCAAACATATTGGTCATAGCGTGGTGATGATAAATGAGACGAGATTTACCGATTGATGTCAGCAAAAGGAGGATTCTGGCGATTTCAGTTTTATTTTTAATGATCTAATTTATGCGAAATTTGAGAAAGGAAACAAGTTTCGTGAATGACTGGGCACACTTAAGCCACAGAGCGACCTTCAGTTAGATTGGCACTGAGGGAATATCTTAAGCCCTCTTTTCCCTTATTTTGCACCATTCAACATTGAAAAATCAGCTGCATATCCGTAAAACCCAATTTCGTCCATTTATCTTATTACTATTCAAATGTTATTTAAGTGCTCTTTGATCTTTCAAGGGTAGCGAGTCACTGAAATACATGCCTACGTATAGCTAATCTAGAATTTTAAAGGCTTAACCAGGCAGAAATAAGAAATTAACGATAAGAACTGTCTATGATTAAATAATTAGGTGCTTATCAAGGGCTTTAAATTCATTATTTTTAATTCATTACCTACGTCTTCATGAAAATATTTATTGCAGTTACCCAGATTCTGAATTTATATTCACACATGTTCGTCCCATCTTTCAACTCCATTTAGTGTTGAGTCATATGGTGTTCTTTTTCCCATTTAGTAACTTCATTTCTTCCTTTTTCCCTCTTTTCCGAGGTAACTTTGTCGGTGAACATAATAATCATGTTAGTCATTTTTACTTACCGAAGTCCTCGGCCAAGTCAGGTAAGCCAAGTCAGTAAAGTATTGTTGGAGCCAGAGAAAGGGATTTTAGTGTAAGAGTGAAACCAATATTTTTATAGAAGAGAATATATTCTTTAAGAATATTTTTTAATTCCACTTTCCGAAAAAATGTTTTTGAATTCACGCTATGTTTCCTTTGCGTGAAAAAACAATACTTCCTGTCTGATTCGAGACGAAATTTACTTAGTTTACAACATTTTAAAATAATTCTAAGGCGACACAGCATCAACTCAAACAAAAGCGTAAAAGATTATTCGAAGCCTATATTTTGTTTTTACCTTCTGCTAAAGAAATGGATTATATTGAATTCTTTCGCTTTGAATTATATTTATTCTCAAACAGGATGTGAATTTTTTCGACTCCTGGTTGATGAACACGTATTGTCTATTATTTAGTAGAGAAAGTATACCGTAACCAACAATAAATAAGTGTCGAGTTTTATACCATTTAATCTCATGACGATACTGCATAAAAATAAGAAATGTATTGCTTTTCTACATTCAAATTCTGTATTCCCCAAAATTTTAATCATTATTTTTCACTGGAAAAGACAATATTGTTGAATTTTCAACGGTAGAGAGAAATCTTAACGCAATAGATGAAAAGATAATTCAATTGGAAGTTTACGTAAAGGCTGGAAAAATAAACTAAGATAAATCAGGCTAATAATGACGTCTTAATTCATCTAAATTCTGAATGTATTATGCTGAATGTAATTTCGACTTAAAAGGCTAACATTTTCGCAATAAAATATGATTTTAAAGTGACGAAACTGACCGGTATGATCTTAAAATCATATCGATAAATTGAGGTGGTTTAACCATCATGAAATTAAATAGAATAATTAGCAGGCTTTGAATAACATAAATAATGATCTATCTATGAAGCTGAGAGTCATATGATAAAATTCGAGCTTCAGAGCTTTACGCAATAAGTTTTCTTCTTATTAAAATATAAAAAAACCTAAAACTTGTACAAATCCAACAAAGTAAGTTTCTTGGTGATCTAAATACAATACCTTATTTTTCTTGACCCTCTGCAGCCTAAACGGACATGTTTCCTGCTATATTTATTCAATTAACGTTGATCGTACTTCCTTGAGCATAATAATAATTTTAGATTCACGATACGAACATTAATGGAATCATAAAGATGGTGATTCGTCGTTATTTAAGTGGTCTAATTTATTTGACTAGTGGATTAAATTGACAGATTATTATTAAAATAGTCCAAACGCAATAGATTTATTCTTTTTCATAATGTAGTTATTTAAAACTAGCTAAATGTTTTGCTACATCATTATTATCTAAATTTTTTATATAAACCATTTTAATTAATGAATTTTTAAAATAAAATGATAAATATTTTGATATCTTCTAAAATATGATAGAAAAGTCAACGATTTAACAAGTGAAGCTACTTTAATACACTACAGTTAATAAAAGCTTTTTTGTAAATCACATATGTCTTTCTGAAAATTATTTATTTACACGTTCCGAAGATAAAAATATCATCTCAATGCATTGCAAAATTAATGTCAACCAGTAATTAGAAATGTCTTTCTCTTTCTAGAAATTCAATTTGTCTAGACGCATCCACATTTCCTTGTTGCCATCTCAACAATTAGCTGTGTATTTTGAGTTTACCGATAGTAAAACAAATTATTTACCATTTCACCCGTGAAATAGGTTTCAGTCTGAAAGTCGGTAAGTTATTGAAATAAGTTGATTCCTGGTCACTTCAGATCCTAATAAATTTACTCTTTACTCATTGCCACGCTCTGCTCACTCACTCATTCACTCACTCACTCAGAAAACCTGAGTTTGTGAGAAGAGTGCATAGCATGGCAT
>CAADRB010000085.1:0-167777 GCA_900708905.1 Hymenolepis diminuta
TTTTGACCCGAAGCTTATTTTAATCGTAGTGCCATCCATCTAGTGCTTTGCCATCTACAAGCCCGATATTCCAACCAGAAGAAGGAACAGCACAAAGCCGTTGCACAGAAAACCTTTTACAGTCCAATTCGAACTGTAGTATATTGTAATTCACATGAGTTTACATAAATAGCCTTAAGTTTAAGTGTTATATTTATCATTTTCACCTTGTCAGAGGTGTATATTCAATACAAATAAAAACATTGAAGTTTGAAGCCTTATGCTGCCCACAATACCTGATGAGATGATTGTGTGCTTGAAATATGAACAATACATCTGCTATATCGAGATGTCATTATAGAGATAGAATCAAACATTGGGGATAACTCAACGTAAAATGCCATATAAAAGGCATATTTAATCAATGGGTTGTGTTTGCATATCTCGCTGGTTAATCTCGTTGAAATGCCCCATTCACAGCAGCAAATAACTTGAATGCAACGTTAGCAACTGCGCTTATGACAGCGTTCGTAGTTAGGGTAAACAGAGCGACTTTTACGCGCAGATTGCCTATGCAAATAAGGCAATCTTAGCATGTAAACAGACCTATCTACGCCAATTCAGGCATGTAATACAACTATTAAATAAGAAAACTACTGTAGGGGAGAAAATCTATCCATTGCAATACAAATAGGGACGGGAAACTTTAAGGGTTGGTGTTGTTAATTTCCTAATCATCTGCGACAATCCAGGTCCATAATGATAATAGAAAGTAAAAGAGCTTTGAAGAGGATTCTCTATGATACCGAAATAGATTGTAGCGGTAAGAGACACCAGTTGCTAGGATATAGAACAGGTAGGAGCAAACCACAGTTACTGAAAGCAGAACATCAAGAATTGATTTCGGACCAAAGTCTATTGTGCAGTGGTAGTTAAAACAAGAGAAAGTGAGCCAGAGATGAGAGAGAGAAGGAGAGGCGAGAGAAGGCCAGAGTGGCGCAAACACTAAGCGTGTGTGTGTGTATGTGCCAAAGTATATGTGTGAGAATACAAAAGCAGTTTTATGAGTCACTTGGACAGATGGATTCATTATTCAAGGCTGCACCAGAGCGCATATGAGTACAGGCGTACTTCTAACTGCAACAGGCGGTTCGGAAAAAAGAGACCTCATAGGCACGTCATGACATGGCAGTTGGGACAGTCGGAGGTTTGAGTCAGAGAATTGAAACTGTAATTTTAAAGAGAATGTGGGTCGGGAATAATGAATGGGAAACGAATAGGCGGGCAAGCCTTCAGTTTATGAAGATTGCTAAATTGCCCCTTATTTAGTAGTTATATATTACGTCAACAGCAGTAACAATTTGTAGACTTCCAATTAAGCATAGATGATGAAGAAATATTCGTTGAATCTATTTCGTTTAATGGGTTGCTAGATTATTCCATTTTCACCGTTTCAATACTATTGAAAAGGTTCAGTTAAATCAGTAGAACTCTAATGAGTTGTGATCCATTGAAAAGAAATCTGGTTGAAATCGACTAGGCGCCCTTCAACTGTTAGGGGAGACTTGGTAGCAAGCTCTCCCTAGAACTTGAGCATCACGTGCTGAAATGCCGACTACAGAACATTGAAACCCAAAGAATTATATAGTTCACGTGAATAAGTATGCAGTGCGTTAAAGTCGACTCCTGTGAATATTTATTTAGTCCATTGGTTCAAAACTTTGTGACAAATGTGTGCTTTGGACGGAAAGGTGTAAAAATCTTGGTGTGACGTTCCATGAGTGAAGAAGGTGCCAAAATTGGAGGTTCGGATCTGGATAGGAGGGTCAAGTTGAAATGAGTGCTTTAATTTCTCGAAGAATTTCTTGACTTGAGAAGCTGAGAACGGTAAGGTGGGTTGATTTCAAGTAGCGAATATGTAGGAACCGTAATCTGAATAGTTCTTTATTAAAATACATCAAATAGATAAGGCAAGTAAGTGTGAAAGAGCATAAAGTTGCTAAGACGCAAAAGAGGTGAAAATTGGAACCAGGAAAATGGAGTACAAATAGTGGGAAGTATTGGACATTTTGCCTTTGTCCATAAACCTTCACCAAGATCGACCCCATGGAGGTGACTTAATGGTCTGATCTAGCCGGTGGCCAAGCTTTTCCCTTGTTTGGCTGATTGGTGAGTCTGTGTGTAGCGTGTGTGCTTCTCTTCGGTTCAGCAGGGTTGCAAGCCTTCTTCTAACACACTTGGGGCTTATGAGGACTGGCATTCACCTGTATTTCTGTATTTCGCAATCGAGTATAACGTCATCTATCATCAGAAGAAGGCGCATGTTCTGAATTGACCAAGTTTGAGATATCAATTGAAGGGCCAATTCTCCCCACTAAAGTTATAGAGTAGTTAAATTATTTACACTAAGACTAGTTAACACTGAACTGTGTTAGTAGTCGACATTGAGTCACTGCCAATTGCGCTTCATAATGATATTTTATTACTGAGCACATTAATCTTAGGAAAGTTATACTTTACATGGCATAACTAACATGTATTTCTCAGAATGAATCAGAGCATATTGTTGCGAGAACACGTAGGAATGCAAATGGTGCATGACAAATCGGCTCAGAGTAGGAAACCTCACTGCATACACATCTTAAATAAATTTTAGCAGATTGTATTGTACTCAGATATTTCCAATCAGAGGGAATTTAGTTTTCAGCAAGATGTTTCCGTTCCCACCTATAAATACTAAGCATTGCAACAAAGATACATCTCCCAGTCAAACATAGTCCGAATACTGAACTTAACTGGTTCTTTACAACAATAGTCAATAAGAATAACGATATTGGTTGTAGGCTTATTATTAGTATTATAAATGTTCATCAGTGTAGGGCAATAAACAATCAAGAATGGCCTACTTCCTGCGATCACGAATATAAACAAAACCCAACTGCGGGGGAACATGCTTAATTCTGGGGTCAAATGTCGAGACTATGCCCACATCTTGCCAAGCGCCAAAGCCATAAGCGATTAGAGAGATGTAGACTTTAATTAAGTTCATAAGACCCCAATTAAAATGTCATAAGTCTGAATGGTAAATGTATTTATTAAAGTCCATGAAGCGCTTATTGAACCACGATAAGGGAGCAAGAAAATGGTCCCGATTTACTGCTTATCTAATGATAATAGTTAAAAAGGCTTATTAGTACGGACGTAGCCGAGATGATTTTGTGTTTTATTTGTGAGAAGTCAGCTTAAATAGTAAAGACGAAGCAAGACGAAGGGAATTTGAGGCATTCAGATGGTGGGTTTTGATACTTCGACTTCGCACACTTTTACTAAAACGGAATACTCCAAAATAAAACGACAGATGATCGACGTCCAGATGAGGTCGTCGGGCTGGTGTCTGGAAGTGGTAGGGGCTGATTCCACCGTAGCCTATGTGGCGACAAGAGACAATCGTTGAACTGATTTTAGCTGTAGCTGACCGGATGTGAGGTCGCTTGTAGGAACTAGTTGTGGATGATCTAATACTCAGGACTGTGTTTAAAGAGTACGAAAATTGTAGGATTTGGCATAGGACAAGATCGCATCTTGGCATTTATATCATTGAATTTCGCGAAGACAGCCGAGAGAGAGTTAAAAAGTTAGTGGGCATCGAGGAGCAAATGGAAATTGATTATAAGAATAAAGGAGGGTGGGTTTTGGTTTTCGCGACGCCTCGAAATCCCCATAGACAACAAGGTATAAAATTACAACAAGTTCACGGGTCTTGACAACATCACTGTTTGGCCACAGGTGATTGATAAGCGAACATTTTCAACCGTAGTATTAGATATACGAGCAGTAGAGTGACGTATTTGTGTGTACGTGTATTGTGTCAATTGCAGCTGGTTAGAGAAACAATTGAAAAAGACACCTATCGGGAGGGGGAAATCAATCATACTCAGGCCTCCTTGTCCCAAAGAAGGTTTATCATGAGACCCTGTCACTGAGAGCCCTGATGCCAAAATCACTGCTATGAAATGAACTTCTAAACTTCGGCCAAATGCACTTTTATTTATCACCATATTTGAAATGTTTTGACTAGTTACAGGAAGATAAACAGTTAGATGTTGGGTTCGACAATTTAAATCGGTATATATAGGTAAATTCAATTTAATCTACCTACTTTGGCTCCAATTTTAGGAAAACATTGAGCAAATTGTGACATTTCTGGTAACCACACGGAGGCTCACAGATTTGCTTGACCTAATTTCCACATTCGGACTCGTAAACTGGGTCAAATTAGTTAATATGTAATTCTCGCAGGGGTGCTCATAGGTCAGCTTGTCCTAAGTGTAACACTGTGATACATAGACTAGGTTTCATTAGTTTATTTCTCGAGTCAGGGCTCCAGAATTATCCGACCAACTGCTGTTCCAAATTGGAATTCTTCAGACTTATCCTGCTTCCACCATCTTGCTCTGCCTTTACATTCGGATCTCTGATATTGCCTTTGGAGATGTTAGGGATTAGATCTAATGCAATCGACTATAATCCAGGGCAGCTCAAGTTCACACGACCTTGATAGGATTGTACGAGTTGGATTGGGACCAGAGTCTTTCCTCAAATGGGCGAAGCTGAGAACTGTTCTGCACCGACGATCGATGGCTTCTTGGATTACTGCACTTATAGCAAAAATCGCCTGTTCAGTGGGTCCTCGGGAATGAAATCCGTGTTGAGTATTGGATAAGCGTACAGGTGATTGGGCGTAGCATTTCGCCACCTTATGAAGAAGGAAGATGCTTCTATAGTTGGTAGGATCTGATCGAATTTCCCTGTTTTTGCAAATACTGATTACCTCAGTATCCACCCGGTGTCGATGCACTGAATATTTGCCTTGCCAACGGTCATTAATGTGTCTTAGTAGGAGTTAACCGGGTAAAGATCTACTCCACTTGAGTGGTTCAGATCGTGATCCATTCAGTCGTGGACTTTCAACTGACTTCAATTAGCATTTAGGCGTTTGGAACTCATTAGCAGTTAAGTTTGCATCTCGAGGTAATTTTGGAACATTTATGTTTATGCCAGAAGATAGTTTCCGAAATTGGAATAATTCAGCATAGTGCCTAGCAAGAGTACTCAGACGAACAGCAAACTTTTCACGTTTAGGAATTATCCAAGTCAGATTATTGACTTGTAATATCCGTCTCATTAAGTCGCATGCTTTCCTGAGTTCGTTTGTAACAATCAGTTTCTGAATTTTTTTGTTTCAGCTTTTGAGGCAAGTGAATTGGCGTTACTACTACCCATCTTATAGACAGCACATGCATCCCGGAGATTGGTCACATAGCCTTCATTTCCGAAATTTCCTTCGTTTCTGTGGTTCAGCACTCAAAAGATTTGTACCCTCTTCATGCAATGGGTTTGACTTTTCACTCGTTGTGCTGTGTTTCTGAGAGGTTTGCCAAAGTTTCAACTGTTTCTTTATTTTTGCGTCTTTTGATTGTTGCATCGACTTCGAGTCTAAGAATGCCTGTAATCAGACAGTGGTCAGAGTTCGCATCAGCATCTTTGGATTCTCTTAAGTCAAGAAATGCGACCATGCTTCTTCTTCCTTTTCTTCTTCTTCTTCTTTTTCTTCTTCTTCTTCTTGTAGTATGTCACCAGGTTTGTCGTTTTTTATTAGACTTCAAGTAGAAGAAGTTGTCAACATAAAGTTGATCTTTTCCACAAAGGCCTAATAGGGGTAGTCTATTTTCTGTAGCTCCCACGGAGTCTGTGAATTGTCGTACTATATTTGAGCAACCGTTTTGAGCATTAAAATTGACGCTAGAGTGATTCTCTACTCCATTATTTAGTTGTGTTTTGTAGTGGTTGTAGTTGGACATCTAGCCTGATTCGTTATAAATGTATTATAATTGTGCACGACTAGTAGAATTTGATAATACAGTTTGAATAAATACTTTAGCGATAGAAAGGCCCCAATATACATGCAGATTTTACGAACTATCTGGAGAGAACACTTCAGATCTTGATAATATCAAATTATATTGAGGTAATTTCAAAAGTTCTAATATTTAAACCAGTTGCCTTTAAAAATTGGAGCAAGTCAATCATATTCATCATGGGGTCAGACATGGGGAAGATGTGGAGGCTACTCTTGTGGATCAAAAGTTTTCCCTCCACACGTTAAAAAGGATTTTTTATTATCAGCGAAATTGTTAGATCAATTGTGTTCTAGTTATACTAATCTCAAATTTCAGGCATATTGCGTTTCTTGGCTCAGTTAGATTTACCTATCTGAATCACTGAATGGAAAAATTGCTTTGGTTTAATAAGCAAAATTTTGCAGAAAATTAAGAACTCCTATTTCACTCTAAACTAGTCCAGCAATATAAATTTAGCAAATTGAAATTGGCAATTTTCTCTCTTTTATTGTCTTCTAGTAAAATGTAGAACATGCAAAAAAATTAATTTTGATTTAAAAACTTTGGTTCTGAACCGCTCTAGTGTTAGCAAACCGATGTTAAAGAAAGTGCCAAGATACATTTCTAAACGGAAGAATGAAAACGAGAATCCCTGTTGGTTATACTGATCAGTAATGACACATATATGAACTACAATCGCTTAGTCATGTGTGACTCGTTAATATATTTATTTTAGCACTCACCGCTTTGGCGCACCTCAAAACTTTACCATTTTTGTCTAATCAACGAGGACATTCACTCAGTAAATACACAATAAAAATAAATTTATTATCTGTGTTCTTGTTTCTGAGGTACCTATGTGGTTTACGGAGTAAACGATGAATGTGAAATAACTTCTTATACAATTGCATCATTTAATCATCCACATTGAGTTTTGCTAAGTTAAAGATTTTAGCAATCTTGCCCACCTTCTCCATTCCCTAACGAATATAAATAAATCGAAGTGACATATCAAATTGTCAAATTGATTAATTCGACCAATAAGCTCTGAATACCGTGGACCTGGAAATCAAACTGTGATGAGTGAACTTTTGGACATCACAAAGTGAACTCTTCGCCTTATGAGAATATGGACGACTGGATAATCAGAATTCAAACGGGGAGACTTGTGAAGCCTTGACTTTATTACCGACTTCTTCTTAGCCCAATTCTCCAATTCATATTCTTTTGTTCAAGTGCTTTCCCATTAAGGAAACTTGTGAGAGGTTTACACACTGTAATAATAGTTCTAGTTAGTTCAAAATACAAAATAACGAAAAGAAAACACATATCAACCTGTTTAATTGGAAGTTTGATTTTACCGTAACATTTGTTAACAGTTTCCTAAAGAGTTTAGCCTCTATTTCACAACCTGTGGTCTTGAGTTTTGCATGATAGTCCTTGATGGTCTTGGCGTCGATCCAAGTGCATGTCTTGGAAATGACCCATTGCACTCGAACAATTGATTTCTTACCTTCAGAGGGTTCCGACAATTCGGCATGTTTTAGAATATTTCAGGATCTAGGGATTCCCGCATGGAGTTGTCTTTCAGTCACCTGTTGAATAAACTCAGAGTTAAAGTTAAAGCTTTAAAGATAAAATTGATTGCTATTCGAACCCTCACTTTAATAATCGGCCATTAAAAGCTCTAACTGAAGTGTTTTTCGTCAAGCTTGATTCAAAAAATCGTTAAATACGTAATTTTAACTTCAACACGGTTGGAAATCAGAGCTGTTCTCTGCATTCTGGCTAAATTTATTTAATTAGGTCCCTATGCTCGTAATGACTCACAATAGATCTTATATCATATAGATGGCCGCACGTTGTAAAAAATCAAATGACGTGCAAGATGTTTCAATATTGTAAGGTATATTTACAGTTTTGAAGAATGGTGTTTACCCGTGCAACACAATCAGTTGGTACGTAGATGTTTGACTCCCAAACTTTCAAAGAAAGAAGGAGAAAAATATTTCGTGCTTTTGTTCAGACAGAAAGATAGAAAGCTTTGTTCAAATTCACTAAATTGGTAAACAAAATTCTGGAATTTTTAGAATTTTACATAACCCCAAGTGCAGAATTTAGACATATTCCAGATTATAACGTTATGCATCCACTTTACGATAAGTACAAAGCATACTCTCTTTATTAATGCTCTGATATGCTTATAAAGATTTTATAAAAGACAAAGTAATCGGATAGTCACTATAAACAAGGTTCTATGAACAAATAATACCACGCTGCTAGATTTGGCTTCAATTAAATAACGCTCAAATTTTGTTTACCATTTAACTTTTATCAATTATCAGCAAATGGATTGATGTATATTCTAGAACATTCGATTCACATTCTATAAGCTTTGTAATTGTCTCGTAGACCAAACACCACTCGGTCCCCAGGGGGTTGAATGTAAGAGACTTATAGCTCAAACAACGATCTACTATTGAGAGAATAAATGCGTTGAATGTGATATGGAATAAATGATTTGTAGACCGGTTGGTCAATGTTGGCAGCGATGGGTTCTTGGTTGATGGCCCTTCATGTCTAGGTGTAGGTGTCTAATAATCAGCAATTCGGTATATGAGGGATGAACTTATTAATCAAGTGTACTTTTAATGCGCTTGATCGTATGCACCAGAAGTATCCTATTAGGCATTCTAACAATAAGATCCTAACTCTTGCGGTAAATCGAAGGTCGTGCAACCAGAAAAATTGTTTTCTTTAGATAATTTAATTATCTGCAGGTTAAGTAGGCTTACATGTTGAAAGCCGACTAATATGTAACTTGTTTCTTAAATAATTTTAGTTTTTAATAGCAGTTCTTCTAAAATAAAGTTTTTTGTGAATTCCAGATAAGAGAGATCATACATCCATCATCAAGGCTACCTTTTTTTCGGCCAGCCGGAACTCGAATCTGGAAGGCATCATTATTTTGCAAAGTAAGACTCTTCCATGTTGTTGAATTGCTAAGAAGTCTAGCTTATGTCACTATTATCTATCAGCTCACCCGATGTTGCTAGACTACAATTGACTTAGACACGCGAGAGAGATAAGACAGAAAGCATTTACTTCAATACATTTATGAATACAAGTGGTCAAAACTCGGCCGAACTGATAACAGCTTGCGTCCCGAATTACTTCCAAGCTGCTAGGAGCTGCGCTTTCCCTGCAAATCGCTAAGGATGGTGGGTGACTTAGAGACCACCTGCAGGAATTTCTCATCCCGAGACAAACATAGGGCTCTGTTATATCAGCTTCCAATCATTATTATTATTATTATCGGAGTAAAAAATAAAATTTGCAAGTTTCATTCATTCGAAAAGGTGGAGGAATGAACACGTCCGATAAAGTGTGAAATGTTGGAAGTGGTCAGGTAGAAGAACGGAAAAGTCCGAGCATCAATAATCGAACTTTATTTGAAATCTGATTTGTTCATATTCGGAAAAAATCCTAATTTTCAAATTTGAAGAAATATCTCCCAGCTTCATAGATGAGATTACGTCAACGATATTCACAGCTTGTTAACAAGTAGCTTTATTTCCCTGATCGGACATGCCACCTCGAATTATTTGTACCTTGTTGCAACCAAAGGCGATCAAGTTTGCATATTCAATTTATGGCATTGCTGCCCACCTGCTTTTTTGATTCCTGTATTCTTTCTCCCCTTAATCGGCATGACGAACCAACTGAACGAATAACCGTGTCTCAGCTTCATGCTAGCGGATATTTCGGAGATAAGTTCTTTAATTGCTTTCCTCCAATTTGCATAGAAAACTGATATTTGCCTATCGATTTTATCAAACAGTACTAGTTTATACTCTATTGGTATGCTTATCTACTATAATTCATGGCACGATTATGCATCAAAATGAAAGTGAACGTGCCACTTCCAGATTTTTTATGATTCTATTCGTACTTTTTCAGGAGTATATTGACTTTATCATGGGCTTTACAGTTTGGGCACGTCGCCTTTTTCTATTGATCTTTCGTTTACTCGATCATATTGAGTAATTGGTGCCTCATTTTCTTTAAAAACCCTTAACAGCAAATGTTAAATAGCTTTTCTTAAAGAATAAGCGCAATCTGACCGACTTATGATATCGCATGTCCGTTAACATAAACTGGGCCTCACTTTTATATTAGCGGAGGATCGGGAATAATACACGTAGTGCGTCCGTGCTGTAGGGGTTAATTTTCACTTTCGCTGAGCCAGAGGTCACGGGATTGGTGTCTATACGCCCACGTTTTTTTGATGAGTTGACTATCTGTGCTGGCCAATAAGTAGGTGACAACAAAAGCACCATCAGACAAACTATTTCCATACCTGTAAGACTACCTGAAACAGTAATTTCAGGAGAATTTGTGCTACTGTCTAAAAGAAACGTAATAAAACAGTTTTGAAGATAGTCATGTGATTTTTTGTTAGCTTCAGTTAATTAGGTCACTTGAAATTTCGTCTTATGTCGTTCCATGTTATGGTTAGATGGGCTATGGTACGGGTCTCAATAACATAAGGTGTAGTAGGGAGAAATTAGTTTAAACTTCCCACGATAGTGATTGCTACCAATTACCATGCGATACAAAAATTTATAAGAAAAATTGAGTCAAACGCTTTAAATGGAAACGTATAACTGCGCCATCATCTTGTACTTGCTTGACCTACTGAAAAAAATCGTGTCCAGTGCCATTAAATTCGTGACGAAATTACAACATATGCATCGTTTTCAAATTCTCAAATCCAGGATGTTGGTCAAACATCCCCGGCTTCACTCCTTCACTCCCCTTCTCCCACGGCTCACTATCTGTGAGGCAGACCTCATTTTCTTTATCACTGATTTTCCCTGACTTTTTTCATGTATTGTCTCATATAAATCCCATCTAGGCTTCTCTCATTTTATTGGGAAGGAAAGCAATGGTTCTTTACTTCCACTTCTACTTTATAATGATCCACTCCTTTAACGCATCTTATACCTTTTCTTCCATTCAAATTTTCCAATCGATTATGCTGTTTTAAGCTAAAAAAGGCTTGTAAAAGATGTCAATCACCGATTTGAGTTGAGCTAAGCTGTAGTAGGTTGAGTCAAACTGTCAATTTTAATTTTCACCAAACAGTAACTTCATAGGTAAGAATTCTAAACAAAATCGATCCTCGATACCCACTTTTTCTGCTTCTCGACTAATTTAAAATAACATGCAGAAAGCGAAAGCAAGCATTCATCCACGAAAACCGTTATTGTGATTTTCTTTCAAATCAGTTTCAAAATTAGGACTCACTCAAACAGAAGTTCTCAAATTTCCATAACCGTGAGGTTATCATTTAAGGTAGAGGCTACAGCTACGTAAGAACATTTGCATTCAGGACTAAAACGACTTACTCTTTACATTACACTCCCTAGTAAACAGGAAAGTGAAAGTTTTCTTATTCTCCAACCAAATCCAAGTATTGAATGTGACCTTTTATTAAGTAGACTGCATACTATTTAAATCAGAGTTCGTTGTTCTGATTCATGTCTAACTTTTCCACTGAGTATTGATTTCCTTTTATATTATTTTTACTATTAATGACTTCTGTCGGCAATATTCCCACAGCTAAATGGTGAAACATTTAGGAAAAAAATCACTCACTTTAGCTGACATTTATGAAGAAAATCAGGTCATAAATAAAAAAATGACTGAAGATATTTTTGTCTAATTTTTTGTATTTTGTAATATATTCTAATATATTATTTAAAATGTAACATTTCGATCAGTTTATTTACTGGAAGGCTGTTTAGAGGGATAGCATTGTGGAGCATCATTTGTGACTTAATTAGACAAGATCCAGCGAATTTGAGCTACAAATAGTAATACTAAGACAAAGTTTTGGTAAGTACAATACTTTAATGAGTAGTGACATAAAAGCATAAGGTAGCTAATGTGCAGGTAGGCAGATCTTTCGATTAAGAGGTGCTGGCCAGAGGTCCTGATCGCAGAAGTTGGCCAACAGGTAATGTAGATAAGAGCTGAGGTTGAAGTCAGATGGATGTGGTGATGGAACCCGGAGCGTTTGGGTAAGAACGCAGTTGGTTTTTATAGATTTGAAATTGGAGAAAACTGTTGGAATAGGTAAAATACAGTGTGAAATCCCAACGAGTGGCTAGATTAAGCGTATTTCGATTAGGAGGGTGAGAAGGGGAGTGTGTTTTACCTAATATCCTGTTAATCCTACCTAGGAGGTCGATGTTTGCATAGTGTTAAGATCTTGTCTAGTTCAGTTATTATGAAGCCGTCAAAAACATAAACATAAAATAAAACCGATCAAGCATGTTCTATTCATGGAAATTTAAATGGAAAGTGATTAAAGCAATACGGCTGTCAAATCAGAGGTCGAGTTAATCAAAGGTTGGAGGTAAATCGCCAAATTTTCGATCTAAGGACTAGCGCTAAATTGCAAATTTTTTCATTCTTTCAATGTTAGATTCTAAAATTCACTCTATCGGCCTAGACATTTTATAGGGACTATGTCATACATCTTATTAAATCCACACGATGATTGGAAGATTCCGATATATCAAGATTTTCAGACGTTTAGGTCCTGAAGAACGTATGATATTATCGGCGCAATGAGCTCTTTGGGAATCAATTATTCGATCGATGATGGATTATTACACAATTTAGCATTCAAATCGATGGCAAGAACTTTTTTAGAATGATCAAGTCCACAAGATCTTAATAGTTTTGCGTAGTTTAGGTAATTGCTCATGAATGCCCTTATACCATTCGACTTTTAAATAAAATCTTATGGTACATATGCTCATATGTTCTTTTCACAAAATACAGAATAGTTATTTTTTGCATTTTATCCCTGCTTCTTTATCGTTCATTTCATCAGTTGCACGAATTAGCAATGCCAATGCACTGAGTAATCTTTAAATACTTTCAATGAGCTGTTAAGATAATATTAGTTTATATAATAATACCGCCCGTGGCGTAGTGGTTAACGCGTACGTCTAAAAAGAGACTGATGCACGCTCAGTAATGCCATTAACTAATCACAATAGCTACTTCTGGTCAGTAAGAAAAGTGACAGAATGTGAGTTTTTATCAAAGTGGATTCACGATGCCTTCTTTCTACCCTTGTCAAGGCTTATGAATACTTCGCCCGAAGGGTTTGAGGGGTTTGTTTTTTATTAAAACCTGAGCTGGTCGTAATTACCTAGGATTTGATGAATGGTAATGATAAGGATAATTTATAATAAGTTTTACGACCACTCTCCTCTTTTTTATGCAAAAAATTTGTATAATTTAAAGAAAATTATTTGAATGACTACCAAATTTGTTTAGAAAAGCGTTTTAGGTTGAGAGAAGCGGATAATATTATTAAACTTCATGATGAAAGACTCAAATGCCGCTATCCATACTTAATCAGTCTCAAGTGACTATTCTACTCGGTGGGTGTGCATTGATGAGTGTCAACCTCGTGACTTCTGTTTCGTAGACGAGCATATGAACTACCTCCCTACTGGTGAGTGACGAATCTATTACTGCGGAGATATCTGCAATCAGGTATTTAAAGATAGATCACCATTAACATAACTGGAATCCTTGTAAACATTATTTTGAGACGAAGAATTCAACTAACCAAGTATTGTGTTGATGTTCTCCTATTTGTAAGACGGTAATTTGCGGTAAGTTTATGCTAACTTTTTAAATTGTTAATGTTGGCAAATTAGAATGCGGCAATATTTTACTGCTTAGGAAATGTTAAGGACGTAATAAATAACACTTATATTTGTTCAAAATACTATATATATGACTTAAATTAATCAAATGACCCTATCAAGGGAACATTTTAGGCGGGGGTGTAACATGGCTTTTAATTACTTAGGGGCGGAAGAGAATAAATGGTGGGATCCAATCTTGAAATTAAGATTTATACATAATTTCGGTGGCAGTTAATATCTACGTGTTCTTTAAAATCATTTCCTTTAAGATATATGAAGATATCTGGGATGTTTAAATTGAAGCCTGGCTATCAAGGCAAGTGGTTGAAACTTTGGTGGACGTTGACTTCTAAGAGCGAAGGTTTGCATTATTTGTACTTTCTTAATCTTACATTTAACAATACGGTTCAAATTTGTCCAAATTTAGCAGAAATTTTACACCCAAACTGAACATATTTAATAGATGAGATAGTGATGCCACTTTTTACTTTAGTGCTACATAGGCGTGAAGTGGTATCAGTCACTGTGTTTTCTGGACTCAGAAGAATATATCTTTGAACTAGTACTAGGGGAAAGTATGAAGTCAATAAAAAATGTCTACACAGAAGTGAATTCACTTTAAATATGCAATATAAATTACATGAAGCATAAAACCACTCTGAGATGTTTCAACGGTGATTTACGCCAACATTTTTGGGGTCACCGGACACATAGATAAACACAAATAGGGTAAGTTAGTTGTATAAGGCCTTTTCATCAGGAAACATTGAATTTAAGTAACCGGGACATGGTTTCACACCAAAAATTTACTGATTCGGTGAACAGTCAATCAGCTAGCGTTTTTTCGAGGCACAGAAGGGACTAATACCATTTTTTTGTTCTAGTGGCCAAAATATCAAGACTGCAATAGCCTTGCTTTACTGATTAAATATTTGTGAGAGATGTCAAATAAAATCATGCACACACTACTATTAGTTTTAATAATGTTCAAAGACTGGAAATTAAAATAAGCCATAGTAAAATTTTAACACGATGTGGGATTTCTGTAATTTGATTTTGTTACAGAGGCTAAATTTTGTGTACGGAATTTCCAACCTGATTATTTGACTTTCAACAGTATCAAGATGCCCCAAATACTAAAGGAAAAATATGAGAATATTAGAAATTTAAATAAGCATAATTGTAAAGAATTGTAGGTCAACATATATGAATACGAAGGGATAAAAGAATGTACGATGGAGTCCACCACCGCAATTGCTTGCAGTTATCCATTGTGTTTGAATTCCATCGTTCGTACGCAGTCTTGCCTTCAACTAAAGTTTTTCCAAATGTTCGTGCACAAACCCGTTTACTTTTGACCAACGCATAGACACTTGACTGCAAATTCTGGTGGAACCGTAACCTAAGATCTATGAAGAATCTGTCTCAAAATAAATGGAATTTATGCAGCAAAAATGGTTTAAAACAATGAATATTTCGACCTGCAGAGTTAGAAGACATTTGCCCACTTTTGACAGTTTGAACTAGACGCAAAATTTAAATAAAATCAAACCGTAATACTTTAAATTTAATTCACAAAAATCAATAACTTTTCACACGTAAATAAATCAGTTAAACATGCGTTTAGTAGATGGAAAGTTCTTAATTCTAATATTCTTCATTATTCCAGTAATTAAAAGCGCAAAATTTAATCACAATTTGTGTATTTACGACAAATTACGCTATGATAAAAATCGAGGTGTTTACTTCATATTCACAAATCCCAAGATAAAGGAGAAACTGGATATTCCAATGTCGCAAAAAGGCTTTGAAGATGGAGTTTTCATGGTCATGGATTATAAGTGCAGCTTCCAGAAATACTGGCTCTCAGAAGTGTTTAGATTTTGGATTGTATGCTGTAAATAAATTAAAAGAAAAATTCCTATGTACGTCCAAATATATATCAATGATTTGTTTCCATATGTGTTTGTGCTATCTTAAGAATATATAGTCCTATGCATTTTCCTAGTATAGCAACATTTAGTCACCATTGGGTAGATAGGGACTACTATGAACTCAGCAAAGATTAATAATACCAGTAAATTCCATGATGAAATCTGCATTTGACCATCTATGTATAACGATAATTTTAATAGAGCTGTTTGATAAAAATTTATTACTTATATTTACATCAAGAACGCGAATTGAACACGAATTTAAATTTTTATCAATATACTACTTAATAGAGGCGGGAAATATCAGTATTAGTCACCAGAATGTATAAGAAAGGAAAAAATTCACCTTCAGTCGCATCTTCGTGATCCTATAATTTACAACTAGTTATCAATTTATTTGACAGTAGGATAAATTTCAACCTCAATTTTTCTCTTTCAGCTGTTTTCTCTACCAAACCCCTCTACTTTAGGATTTGGAATTTACTGTCAGGACTATAATCAGTGATATCATACCACTACAAAGTTCACCTCAAGTGTGTTTTTTAGGCTATGCTAAGTTGAATGCATTTATAATTGTTTCGTCTAGGTGATTTTGTCACTATTAAAAGACAAATTTTCTAATATTAAATGGCAGTATAGATCTGTAAATTCATAGGTGGGAGTAGTACTAACAATCAACTTTTTGAAATCGGTAAATTCGAGTACATGTCTTCTACTATCCGACAATTTAATAAGCAGGGTTGTGGAATGCGAATCGTGAAAATGAGGACAGATACAAACTTTCGCTCTTGGGAGTCAATATCTGTAGCACTAATACAAATGTCTTTAATGTTAACTGAATGGAATATCACCTAAATGTTCATGTCATAAAAGGACTCTTAGACGAAGGAGCAACAATCACAACTTGAACTATCGAGAAATAGCTTGTTTCAGGATCATACTCTTTAAATTTCGCAATGCTATTGAAAGCTTTACATTCTATGTTCAAACGGTATCCGTGTCACTACCTTTGATTTAATAGATTTAGTATATACTGGAATCAACTCATAAGTCAGAATGATCTTTCCCATTCAATCTTTATAGATGCAGTTCATTAGGTTCAAACAATCAAGGACTCGTAGTTAATAGAAATTAAATCATTTAAGGTCTTTTCGATTATACTCAAGGAACTTTTCCAAGGTTTGCAAGTAATTCTGCTTTTTACTTCTCGGAATTAAAGTCTTTTTGGAAAAATCTCAAATATTAAATTTCGCGCCATATGTTGATTCATAATGTGAAATTATTAGAAGAAGTACAAATCAGCTAAAGATGAAATGCCCGTTTATCTCCTTGTTATGAGAAATCACCGACTGCAATTTGATCTCCACTAACGTCATCACATATTATTGAATTGGCATTGCCTATAGAACTGCTTTATGAATTTAAGTCTGTTTTGCCCTATCACATGTTGTTCATTATGATCTGTTTATATTTATTAGCATTATAGAGAAGATTTCTCTTAATCCTATTTACGAAAATCAATGACTTTTTGAAGTCATTTGCATGTAAACATTTCCAGTTGTCATTGAAAATTAGACACTTATCAGGATCTAATGTTTTACCGGTCAAATGAATCAAATTTGATCTGATATAACAAACGTTTTTCTCACCAGGGAAATCCATCTCTTTTGATAATGCGTAGGACAAGAATGGATCTTTTAATATAAATTTCCAGTTCAAAACAATCAAGTACATCAGATTTGTACAAATTTTCTTGAATAAATAATACATTAGTGTAGAAAAATTAAAATTTAACCCCTCAGCCTGTATTTCAAAAATGAAATTCAACATTTAAAATTTTTATTTATTCTAAACAACTCAAGATTTCGGATACTTTTAGCACCCTATACAGATGCCCCTTTGGTATTTAATTCGAATGAAACATTAATAAAGGTGAAGTTATATTAAATATTCCTTAACATTTTCAGAATATGAGATATGACTGAAATGCCATTCTAACATTTTTATTCACTGTTGGTAAAGCTTTTTATTACTAATTTTTACATTAAGACTTTGAATATGTTATGATTAATCCAAAAACCTTCAAAATGATGTTCATTTCAACACTTTTCTAGGACAAATAAGTAGCATCCTGAAACTACTCTAAAGAGAAAGATGCATTATATTATCTTTACATTGACCGATAAGGTTGATTACACTGCATTAAATATTTGTCAAAGGGTATCAAAACCCTGATTTCATTCATAGACGTGTTGGTGATGCTTATCTTTTGTGTTGGAGCACAGTGTTTTTATAGGGTAATCAGTTTGTTTGACTATGAACAAATGCTTTTAGCTAACAACGCTCAACCATAGCCTTCAAATCAGAAAGTGAAAAGTTGAGAGCAAACCAAATGATTTTGTGCAAGAGCAATGAAAATTCGGAAGGGAGAGAGCGAAAGATGGAAAAATGAAAAAAAGAAGGGAGAATAAGAGAAGTAAAGAGGAAAAACTCGAGAATCGGGCGTCTCCACCACCAGTCTTGTAACCGACGAGTAATCGAATTTACAGGTAAAAACTGAGGTTAAGATCGCAAATTAATATTCTCCAATTGAGGCGCCTGAAAACCATTCAAGCAAACGCAAATATGTAGGTATTAATTTTTACCAAAATGAAATCATTTAATATTGCTCAAACATTTTTATAAATACTTTGGGGATCCTTCAGATGTAAATTTATATCCATTTTGACCATTGAGTACTGGAAACGATCAAGAAACTCCCGTTATCATTTAAAAATAATGTGTTCGATGAGACTCTATTAAACTCTGTTACATTAGCTCTTACCATCTGTTAGTATCTAGCCCGTTAGATGAAAAACACAAACGAAGTGGTTGAATAACCCCCTAATTTGGTCAGTCTTTCGATAAACTCTGAACTTCATAAATATTAATTCATTCAAGAAACGAAGAAAAAATTCTGAGTTTTGAACATTAAGCTTTAGATTTTTCTTAAGCATAAAATACTGATTCAAGTATCAAATTGTGTAGGAATCCTTAGATATCCTAACATTATTTTCGATTTCTACCCAATCGCGTTTTATAAACACGTATTAGATTGCTTGACTCTACTTGTACCCAGATGCTTTCCAATGGTAAAAAACGTTAATTGCGCTTGGTGAATGTACGTATCTACCTATTTACTCTTGATCCAATAAAATTTTTATTCTTTTTATATTTCAGATAAACTTATATTTTGTATGAACAAACTTCAATTGTTTTTGTTTTGTCTAACACTTTAAGGTAGGCTTTATCTTATTGTAAATATAACAATAACTATCCTGCCATTCAGAAATTGACAATTTTTTTATAATTAAAAACATTTTGGCGAAAAATATCGTCATTCAATTCCTTGTAATAGACAAATTAATTTAAACGAACACTTATCGTTTAGATTTTACTTCGGTTCGCCAAGTTAGCGTTAAGACAATTTGGGCATTTGCTGTGGTTGTTGCAACGATTTCTGTGGCTCAATTCAAGAGTATTTGTGGATTACCATTAGATTACCATGATATATTATTTACTTGAAAAAACCTTCCCAAATAGTGCGTACTGCAATTGCACTTGACTTGAGCAGAAGAAAGGTGTTCTGGGCCCGCTCTTGTGAGAAACTCGCATTCTTCGACCTCTCTTGCTGACCAGAACTAACCAGGGCGACCGCTCACAACACCACTAGATGTGCACCGACAGGCAGTGATCTCATGACCTGTGGCTTGTCAGACCGCAAGTTGGCCGCTGTCCCAGAGACGCAAAGCAGTCGTCAAAACAGTGTATCCCCAGCCGGTCACACATGCAAGCACTAACTCGACCATACGTAGTTTAACTTTGATGCTTCCTATGTGGTATAGTCACTGATTACAATTGGACACACCTAAAGTGAATTCGGTTGCCAGTGTTGAATATCACCGGCATTAGCTGTAAGCACATGTCGAAGTAAATATGGAAAACCAAGGTATCGCAGAAGAAGATCTAGTACTCGGCATTTTTTATAATAAATTTGTAAAAAAATAAGGTAATGTTAATGCCAATATTGATAAGAATCAAAATAAATTTCAGTTAAAATGAAATAAAGCAAAAAATCTTATCATTTCATTAAATCACTTTTCTTTTTCCTTCAATACTTTTATAACTTGCTCAATTGCCTAGTTACAGAGAAATACAAATATTCAGACCCTAGGAAGAGTTTGAAAAGACTTGGAGCACAAGCAACAGTCCCCTATTAAGAAAGTAAATGTTCTTATGTAGAATTGGATATGGAATAAATAACCAGTATTGGCAGCTATGGGTTCTTCGCTGGTGGTCTTTCATGTCCAAGTTCGAGCGTAGATGGCCAATAACCGATAGTTCAATACATGAGGGATGAACTTACAAGGTCACCGAGCGTACTTTTAGTGTATTTGATCGAATACATTGAGAGTATTCTATTTGGAATCCTAACAATAACATTAGTAGATTTGTTTTTTTCTATTTATGTACAATGTCAATAACAATAACAACTGCAGATATACGGCACTAGAACAGCGAGGAATAAAGTCATCAAACCGAAGGTAATCAAGAAGAAATTGAACATAAGGGTTCATAAGAACTGATTTTCACGATTCAAATTGTACGCTTATCACATTATCGAGTATAGTCCATTGCTTCATATTTCTACGCATGAATATACGACTTTTTAAGAATTTTTATCAATTTCTTGAGAAAATTCACATTAGAGGCATCCAGAGCTTATTAGATTATATTATTGTGTTTGATTTTTTAAAACCACTCAATTTTGTCTAAAAGTTAAGATTAAGGAGTTCTAAAACAGCAGATCTGTAATTATGAAACTATTATTTATATATATGAATGATCTTAAAGTTTGAAAGTACAGACCTTTGAAATTTTAGAAGCTTGTTACTTTTGTTGAAATATGCTTGAAAATATGTACAGTTTCTCTTTAGAGATCCACTAAAGCGCCAGCATTAAATATCCTTGTGTCATAGAAATTATCTAAAACATCCGTGTTTTATTGCTGGCAGAATGAGGCGTCTAATTACACTATAGGTGTAACTTCTGAACCTGTGAAGTTACTCACAAGAACGAAATGGTTCGAATAAGAATCGGGTACAAGTTTTCAAAGCAGACTTCCAGCATTCCACGCTAAGTCCCTCATAGAATGTAGCCTTCAAAATATTTTTAAAATTACGCAATTTTTCATTCTAAATTTCCCATTAATTTTATAGTTTTTAGTAATGTCCATAAAAATGTTAAGAATAAGGCTCATTTTCTGAAGGCTTTAATAAAATGTATTACACCAGCTCCTTGGATTACATAATTTTGCTGAACACCGCCCATTGCCTTTGCAACACAATATGTGATTGTCTTGTATAGATTAATGGCATATTTTCTCCCTAAAAACTAATGACCAATTGAATAATCAGTTGCTCAAGTTTCTGTTCCATTTCTCTCTTCATGTACACTTGGAACTTGAAGTTCAATATTGTACTTCAAAGACTCCTAGCAGTAAATAGCTGAGGATCAATTTTCATAAGTTTGATTCTAAGGAGGTCTGTGTCCCTAAATTCCTTACATTTACGATACAACTTAAGCATGATCAGTTGTAGGTTATCTTTCGATATACGGAGTTTAGTAAAATTGATTTCTTGGAATATTATAATCCGTATATCATCGTACTCTACTCAACGCCCTTTGAAGAAAATCAACGTTTCCCGACGCATGTAAGGGAATTTTAATTCTATGAATATCGATATCCGGTTTTCCATAAATGCCACTCATAACAACATTGATGTGTGGACAGTAATTTACTTTGTTTTAAGGTAAATATTGATCAACGGGATCGGTTTCGCGTAGGCATCACACATTTACTGCTACGCCCTTGAAAACATGGGGAAATGAGGTGATTTTCAAGGTCGTAATGCTATTGGCGTAAGTACGAATTAGGATAACTTTTCACGCCATAGCCCCAAATATCCATAAAATTGCTACTATTTCGGCTAATATTTAATCTAATGAAACAGTAATTTAATTTAATTGAAAAGTTTATCTCAGCGAGTCTATTTAATTTGATTGTTATTTCCTTTTAACTTCGGTCTCAATAAAAACCGAATGTTCACGTAATAATGGTCTCCAGTTAGTGAATCATAAGTAATGTTTTATTGTTTCTTTTTCACATAACACAGAAGTGTTACTCGTATGCTGACGCCAACAGAATGATTAACACTTTGATTATATATTCCAATTTACATGTTAAATTATGCTGAAAATAATATATATTTTACGTTGTCAAGCCCAGCTATCAGTATTTACGGTGGTGATAGGTTTTCAAAGTCGACAAAAAGGAGTAACATTATTCACCCTTATAGAAAAATCATTTTCAACTTGATTGAATTAGCCTATGATAATGCATTTAAATTTTTAACGTGGAATTCCTTTCGAATTAATGATTAATATTTTCTTCAATGATTGTGAGACAAATTGGTATATTGGTGTTTCTAACTGCAATGTAGGGCTGCTCGTAAGATTTGTAAGCGCATTACGTTTGAATATATCTACGTGGCACAGTTAGTGTTTCTTACTGTTAACTGGGATATCCACATTAATCCACTAATCGTCAAACCTAGGATGTTTAAGAGCCATCTCAAAAATGCCTGAATTGTCAACCCTATTACACCCAAAGTTATATGAGACAATATCTAAATACGTCTTTTCAAGTTAGCTTCGAGCAGAGCTGCATTTGGGGGTTAGTTGGGGATAGCTTTAACGAAAAATTCATAAACAAGGGGAAGAATTGCCTAGGTAATATCCTGTCCTGAATTTAAGAAAAAGATATAAAAATCTTATCAATTAGTGAGATCGCTGCAAATATAGACCTACTGCAATGATGCCACATCGAAGATAAGTTATTTATTTTCTTTTCATTCCAGTGCATTAAATAAATATTATAATTTCTCATGGGAAAGTGGTGATGTTTCCCCGTTTCGATAGGTAGATAAACTGAAAAACCATGATTCGTTTCATACTGGACAAAGTAAGACATTAACAAATGCATAGCGACCGGGAAGGATAAGACATCAGCAACAGCATCCTCAGACGATCCAGATATGCAGATAGAAACCGTCACAGCTGTCAATCTAGACGAAACAGAAATATCTACGTCTGAACATGACTGATTTCGCTCTAAGAGGCTATCGAATATAAATTTAATATTATAATCAATGAAGTGAGGTGGTCTCTCAGCCATCACCGAACCGTTGCAGTGAGAGAACATATTTTGACTTGTTTAATCTAACTTGCCTTGATTCGTATTACATTATTACCTGATTGCAGTCCAATAAAAACACATGCAGATATTATTCCAACGGTACTCAGACCAGTATGCATTTTTTAATAATACCTAAGGCAAAAGGACAAATCATTATTTTGCTAAAATGCTCAATGAAATCAAATTTCTTTGAATTTATTTGGTTTAAGTTCTGCGATTTCTTATTAAAAATTAAAATTAAGGTGCCGAGGTCAGGTTCATGGAATTTTATTAATGATTAGTTCTGATATGCTAAAATAATTCTTGTTAGTCTTATTCGCCTGCTCTAAAATCTTAAAATCCATTTCTTAAATTTGAACATGATGCACTGAGAATGCGGACAGCTCAATACATTCCACGTCCTCTTTTCCAGTTCTACTTACTCTGATGCTTTCCCAAAATTAAGAGTTATGTTTTTGCTCTGATAATAATAAAAATAACGGTGATAGACTTCCTTGCTGTCATCTGCCTAATATCTCCATCGATTCTCCGCCTAACCTGTCATGCATTGTCCTCAAATGCAGTCTCTCAATTTCTCAAATAGAGCATACGTATTCGATCTTAGAATACAATAGGCTATTAGTTGAAAGCTGAGCGCCTAAATGCTGGACCTTGTTCGTGTTGAAAAGCGCTATAATAGACTTTTGAAAGGCTAAATAATTAGCTCAAGTTAACCCAGATCAAAAGAAATTCACTAATTGATATCCTCTTATGACAGTACAATTTTATCATGGGAAAGCATTTAAATAAGAGGAACAGCAAGATAAAAGAAATAATCGGGAAATCAAAAGAACTTTTCTTCACCTGAAATATAGATTCATCAGTATTTCGGCTTTGTAACTACACGGTTTAATTCAATAAAGAAAAATCTGATATTACAAATATGAACTTTGGGATGCTTACTTCATGATTACTATAAAACATTTTGAATGAGATCCATTTCATGTTAGAGGTGCCGAATAAATTGAGAAGTTTTATCTTGTCTGAGCCCAGTTGTATATTCTGATAGTTTACAAAATTATCGGACACTGAATACGATGTTCTTATAATTACCGATATTCGTTTCTGCATTATATAAAGTTATGAATATAAATAAGAATGCTGTCCAACTGTATTCTTTCTACGGTAATTTCATTTTACTTCTTTGAAAATGAGTTAAGAGGCACTCAATTTTCTTGTTCGAATAATTATATGTGTATGGAATTTTAATATGCATGTCTTTTAACTTATTGCATCATCGAAATCAATAAATAAACGAATTCCATCCCGGTTTGTTATAGAAAAGGGTTTTGTACTTGTTGACATGTATACGCTTTAACAGTAATCTACTCTTTACGGTATTTTGACTGATATCTCAACAAAGCAGTAACTAGATATAATATATCTGCCATAATATTTCTTTCGAAAGCAGATGACAAAGAATACGTGCCAAATCCCTAAAAGAAAACTTTCTCCCTCTTATTATCTTGCGAATTGTGAGTCCTTAATCAGTCTGATTGCGGGATTAGTTTTTCCACGAAATCAGTTCTCAGTTGATGAGAGTCCCTAATTATATGAAAATATTTTAAGTTGAATTATGATTGTCCTTGTTTCGAACAAAGAGATAAGGAGATATGTTTTCATTTAAGAATTAATACCAAAATTGAAATAACCGGCACATTAGATTGTTATTATATCATAGTAACCCATGGTAAGGCAAAAAAAACAATTTATTTTGTAGAAAAACAACTAATAATCGGAAAATGGTTTGGAGATCACAAAGTTATTGAGAACAAAGTCAGTTTATCCAAGGAGTCTTGCTTCAGTTGATTTTTTGGATCCGGGTCATAAACTATTTATTTATTGAGTAATTCACCGCTTCACCTTCCAAATATATATATCCTGATTTGTTTCTTGGATTACTGAATATACTCATGTTCACGAAGCCTACTGTTTATCGACCTGTTGAGTAATTAGTATCGTCAGTCTGTTAATTTCACTAGTTTTTCTTCCAGCAGTCAGGAAGCATTATACACATTTTAACCATTGTACTTATATTCTTTCCTCCAAGAACATGCGGATGAGATTAACAATAACTTTTTAAACGTGACGTGTAATATACTGAAGCTTACACTCTAAAGAAATAAACTGATAATTTTCAAATTACTTATAAGACTGATAAGTGATGATTTCATGGAGTATCTCTTATTAAAATGCGTAACTGACAACTCGACTAGTATTTATCAGTTCTTTTAGTTACTAAAATTATTTTAAATAAATGAAAAAGAACCCCATTCTAACATTCAACTTGCACTGGAAAGAGAACGAGTTTACTGGAAATTTGCCGATGAGTAACCTCCATTTTATCATTCTTACTATGACTAATATTATTTAGAGCCCATTTGTTGGGCCATTTGGTAGACGTGTGCCAATTAATATCGAATCGGGGATCTAAGGACTTCCACATAGATCTTGAAGGACAGTCTTCTACTTGTCTCTAAAAACATTTTTTTACCACATATTAATTCAAATCATTTACTTTATGATTTGCTCCACATTCGAATGCTAGCGTAAATGAAGTACAATCATTGAATTTCGCCCTTCAGCTGATTTTTTATTGTCTTTGCCTTTCAGTAATTCATCTAATTCACCTGTGTTATTCACGCTCTGGTTTTTATATACTCTCTCTCAGCCCATCTCCATTCTTCTTCCTCCCTGATTTAGAAAAGATTGCTTTCCATCTTTAACACTTAATAAGTCGTTGGGGAGTATCTTATTTTAATAAAGTCGAGTTCAAATAAATCGGTTGGTTGCAGCTTTTGCAATCTCATGAGCCTAACCTCTGCAACAGCACATTATTAGTATAGATTTTATTCAGGATGAAGTTAAAATCAAACTACATATAAGTATATTTCCTCGGAAAATGGATAGATTTCCATAGCAATTCCGTCCAAAACAAGAGAGAACATAAAGAGAAATTTCAAATTATATAAGATACTGAAACTATCTATGAGTCCGAGAGGGCAAATGTGGATATGAGAACGAATTCAAATTCTAAATACTGCCATCAACCTTCGTGTTCTTAACATAAATGTAAAGTGAAATAGAATCTCTCAAATTGCACTGACAGTTTGCATTTCGATTGTTCATTTAATGCGCACCTTTCAGGCCCATCTTGTAAAGCCTTTCCAAACACTCGTCTTGAATATAGGAGTAGCATCATAGAGTCTCCATGGCGAGAAACTTGAATTCTGCAATTTTTGAATGGTCAGGCTTGCTCAGTGCGGTCGATCTCTTACTCTGCAGATGAGGGCGTTACCAACTGAGCGTACTCCAATAGCTTTATTAACGAGTAAAGGCGTTGACGTAACTGATAAAAATCAGTTTAGATTCATGGTACGATTGGAATCAATGCAATTTAAAAAAGTTGTTGATGCACCGATATGTCTAAAGGTAAATTTCATCCTCATATTAAAGTTGCTAATTACTTTTTGGCATTGCAATATCCGCATATGCTTGGTGGCTACTTTTAGGGAGTTTGGGAAAGGAAAAAGTTTCGTTTTGATAATGTTATGTTGCGAAAACGTAAGCTAGTATCGCCCAGCTATTTTTGCCCTTAGAAAAAGATCTCAATAGCATATACCCAGATACAGTTCTATAGCTCTAAAAACGGGAGTGAAATCACCTATAGACCTTTTGAACTCAGTCACTTTTGAAGCCAGACGAACCTGAACTTGATTGTGAAATGCGAAACTGAGAAAATGTAAATGAATGTAAGCCTTTGCTAGTGAGAACTAACATCTAAGTTTTTGTTCACTTATTTTGGAAATTAAGCTCCAGTCAAAGGACCTTATTATCTAGAGAAATGAAGTTTACAAATAAAATGAACACCTAACTGAAGATAAAACTATATAGAAATATTGGCTTCAAGACCAAAATCCTCCAATTTGACTCTTCATCCGATTAAATACCGTATTGAAAATCATGTACCTTATATCCATATCGTACGAATTTTGTATAAATGGATTAAGTTAACAGTATGAGTAAAAGAAATGGTAATCATCGCTGTGAGATGCAAATACCTAGTCTATTGCTCTAACCAATTGAAGGCAAGCAAGAAGCAAAACGACTCCAGCCAATAAGCAAATGGCCTTGAAATAGGACAGTCCATCACTGCAAATATATTCATGCGAGAGGACCATACTTTTACTACCGGCAAACGTACGAACGGAGTCATGAACTTAAACCAAATTCGAGCTTAGCGAAATAAGTGATAGATAACAAGGGAAAATAAGTTTATGCATGAGAGGGACACTGGAGGAAAAGACGTTGAATTTTAAGATATGGGTCTTAAAATCAAAATTCTTTTACACCTTTAATAGCGACTGGTGCCTTTTGGCCTTAATATCTCAATTTAGAGGGATTTGAAGATGTTCGTTTTTAAGGGAGTTCTTATTCGTTTTAACTTGTGCAATTTCTCATTTCACAGGCAAATTCGATTTTTTTTCATCAAATTAATCAAGTTTTAAAGCTCGAGCGGTGGTATCATTCCAAACTTTGGCGCTACTTATCTCTAAGTTAGTATAAGCTGGAACTTGTAGCTAGTTAGATTCATCTGCTACGAGATACAGCAGAGTTGACTGATGAAGAGATTTAGGGAGTAAAAAAAGAAAGCAAAAGAATTAGTGATGATAAAACTCTAATGAGGAGCAACAGGTAAAAAGAGGAAGGGCTTAAAAGCAGAAACTGGTAGAAGGAGAGGAGCTGAATAAAAAAAGAAGTTAGCCAGTAAAAGTCGGATAGACGCGTGTTGAAAAAACTGGGGTATCAGAGTCAGCTTTTATAGGCTAGAAGATTGTGGGGATGGCTTAAAACGGTGGGAGACACGGCTGGGCGTTTAGAAGAAAATGTCTGTTGATTAAGACGTTAAAATGAGAGAGGGTTGTGTTTCGTAACCGTTTTAGTCTACGGTAAGAGTTTGGGGAGATATACAGATGTGGCGTTAGCGACAAGATCTTGTCGATTGATCGCGGTTCCGGCAAACTTGGACACTTTGGTAACAGTCAATCATTAACAGCCAATGAAACTTATATTCAAAATTATTTTTCAGTGTTAAAGTATCAAATGTATAAAACTCAATGTAAATGATAAAAGAATTAAAACTTCATAGACATCGGTTTTCAAGATCAAATGCTTGCAGTAATTTGTATTTTTGTTTTCTTACACTTCTCTGACCAGTGAAAATTCCTCTGACAAAGAAAGTGTACGACCAGAATCAACCAAGTTTAAACGACTGTGTGATGACACTTCATACATATTCTGATTTTCATGGTTTTGATTACATTTGTGAACATGCATGAGCGAGAATTCTTCAGAGAATAAAAGGAGACAGATGAAGCACAAGCAAAAATTAAAACTTTAATTGAAACGAATTGCCTTTGAAAATTAAAACACACTTCTTTCGACTGGGAAAATAACAGTCATCTCTAAGTAATTAGCCTTATATTATCAATACATCCTGATGTTTTTATTAAGTGGATTAAATCCAAAAGCGACCAGTTCAAGTCCATGTCCAAATGAGATTCAAACAAAACAAAATTTTTTAAAATCTAGAATGCAAAATTTAAGATTTCAGTTCTAAAAGACATAGTCTTCTTGATGTAAGATGCTTCAAGGAAATAATTTCTGGAAATTTCTAGTTATCCCAAAAATCAACCCAGACCAAAATTATTAGACGGGAATACCTGTAGTAAGTAAAAACTAATGGCTGGCAGCTAATAACAATAAAAGGCAGTTCTAGAAGTAGAATTCAAAGGATTGTGTAAGCCAAAACATATCAAATAAATCACGATGAAAATTCGAAGGAGTAAGAGGGGAAAAATGAGGTTAGAAGGAAACCTATGAGCAGATAGATAACAAGCTTACCCCTGCGTTGTGAGTGGAAATACAAAGACAATCTATATGACTCACTTCGGCGTGAGTTCAGTGTGCTTTCAAATGAAATATGACAGTTATAGAAAAATAAGAGAACAGATAAACTCGTCTGGACATGACAGATAGGGGTATAGGGCACAGGGATATAAGAGCGAGAAATCAACTTGTTTTCATTGAGATTATGAGTAAAGAGTAGTTATTGGAAGCACATAGAGAATCATTCTGCATACTTAATAAGGAGAAATCAAAGTCTGTGGTTAAAAGGATCCTCAAAATGAAAACCACCGTATTGTTATCCATCTCTAAATTAATTCAAAATCGAATGAACAAGCATTTCATTTACCGGGTTCGTGTCATCAGAAATTTAAATTTTGGAATATACCTGATCTTCATCATATATTCTCCTAGGCTTTTAGACTTATAGCTGTAGTAACCGAGTCTGCATAGAGGCATATGATTATTATTATTATTACCTACGAAAATGCGAAATAATATACAAACACACTTTAATAATGGCAAAGTAACTGACCACGGTAACCCATAAATTAGTTCATTAAGGAATAAAACCGAGAGGATCAAGTGTCGAATAGAAGTTAATAATCGAGTCGGCATATACAATCTTGGATTATTTGAATTCTGAATGTCAACTTTTTCATAATGTCATGTCCTAATATTTCAAAGTTCATATTTCGTTATTTGACCCCACAATCACCTGATGAGTTAATATCCACGATGCTCAGAGCCTGAGTCAAGACACCTCTATAAATCAGTCATCCTAGATATCTAAAAGAACTTGCTCAGGATGAATTCATTTAGGAGTAATGGTTTGCAAGTGAGATCAAACTGGCAATGAAAAAATCTCATTAAAATCGTCTCGGTCAAACAGCGATAGGGCCCACTATAGTTTCCATAAAATTGATAGACAAGTCAATGATGCATCCACAGAATATTGAAACAAATATCACCCCATAAAAGTAGAACTTCTCCACATAGGAATTTCGCATCTGTCTAATAGGTATCCCCGACAACCTCACTTCATATATTCATGTACTTTTCCATAAAAATCTATTCGTCCTATTCAAGGGTTCTGACATACCTCTAACTTAAGATTTAAACAATTTCACTACAGACTAGTATATATATGGCTAAGTATTGCATTATCACCTATAAAAAATATTTCCAAGAGCTCAGAATTCCACCAGAATCAATAAATAATGGCTAAAAAAGGGAGGGTTCAATCTATTCAATTCACAGTGAAGAGAATACACATAGACAGAGGTTCCTGTCTAACTAAATCCGAAGCCAACGAAGAGCTTTGAAAGAACATGACTGGTAAGGGGGAAGAGGAAGGAAGGTGATTGCGTTCTGAAAAGAGTAGGAAGGAAGAGGAGGTACACAATGCCTTTATTCATTGTTTCATCAACTTTTCTGCCTCCTTACATCTCATGGAACTGTTCTTAAATTCATCATCACTTCGTCCTCCACTAGACGGGCTTCTAGCCTTTGAAGCGTTTCCGAAAGGGAATGCAACGAGGAGGCAAGTTTCTCGAATTCTCCTCGACAATCAAATCCGGATCCAGCATTCTTATGGGAGGATCCGTATGCTACCCAAGTAGGATCATCTATGGGAAGATGTTCCAAGTGACAATAGATATACGACATTGAGATTGCCAGGAAAGCCAACCTGAAAAAGAAACAACAGTATATAAACGGAAGAGAAGTTCAAATAAATACCGAAGAACTAAACCTTAGACCTCTATGCAGCTCTGTAGTGCGTAAGCAATGTCGAAAAACAATAGCAGACTAACGAGAGAGTAAAAACAAATCCACCAATTCAGCTCAAAATAGATCAACAGTAAACATAACTGTAGACAAAAATTCGTATGCCAACCTTAACGCCTAGAAAACAATTTTTGTTTTGAGTCTGAAATGATAAAAAAATAATAGCACTTTCAGCTTCTGATAATGACTAGAAGATGTGTATATGGCTCTAAGTACTTTGGTTAAAAACGGCTAATTCGGTCCACCAAAGCCGCCGATGGAAAGTGCCTTATTATGATTACTAGAATCTACAATGACTGGCATTATGCCATTTCCTCATCCGAAAAGCCCTAGAGTACTGATCTATCAGGCAAGATGAGTGTTAGAAAACGCTTAATTTCTATGAATTTATTATACTAGAATGTACCTTTGAGCCCCACACAGATCAGGAAACTTCCATTCAATTGTACCTATGGTGACCAATATTAACGATCAGTTCAACCTTGCCAACCGATGAATGGAGACTGAGAACAATTAGTGGTTCTTCATCCCAATGATCAACGATGCCATTTTCAAAACAGGTTATAGTAGCTAAAAATAAGTGTCTTCAAGAATACCAGAACAGCTAAATGGATGGTAGTACTTGGCTTTTCAAAGCTAAAAAGGACCAAATAACTGAGTGCTGACGAGCAACATTATTGTTTAATGGAGAAGTAAACAACATTATTAGGTGTGAAGGGAGCGCATCGATCAACGTGTAAGTCAGCAATATCAGAAAGGTGAAGCGGTCAACAATCATAGAAATCGAGAAAGAGGTGGTGAAAAGCGAGTTTCTAGTCAGAGGGGCCCCGAGGTGTTAATCTCCTGCCCAAGATGAATGCTTAAAAGAGCATCTTTTACGAGCGTGGGAATCAAAACATTTATTTCAGACGTAGTATTGGTTGAATGAAAGTGTATCTCCTCGGACAAAGTGAGTGGAAATTTCAAAGAATTTTCAAATTTTATCTAGCACGTCCCAAATTAAGCATGGGATAGTTACACTAGCTCAATTTCTGGCATACTCATCAGATCGTTATCATTAATATGGGATAATTTTCAAGGTCACGAGAATCGCACCCGATTTCAGAATTAACCATCTGAGTTCTCGATGGAAGATGAAAGAACTTTTACTTCTTAATCAGACTCCCCTCCTCAGTTATTTTAATATTAAAAAAGCACTCTTATGAATCAGTAGTACATCGAACACTTTCTATGAGTTTTATTAAACTAATCAATAAAAAAACTCAGCAGTTATTTTTGAGGTAGGAACTTAGATCAATTAATGCTTAAATTATGCACAGCAAAGACTTCTAGAATGATTAGCTTGTTATTTAAACAGATGGCATAAATTACTAAAAATGGCGTTAGCGCATTGGTATTTTAACGGCCAAAGAAGTAACATTAAGCTGCTTTGATGTGGAAGTACATATTTAGAATTGATACTATACCATTTTGAATTGACCTATAATAACTCCAGAAAAATTTCAGGAAAGCATTGACTCTGCAACCCATGTTGATTTCTATTCGCTCAAATATGAGTTTAATTTACCAGAATTTAATCTAGAAATTCTAACCCAAACAAACTGCTGAGGGCTGTTTGTACTTTCCATTAGGTTAAATAGAAAAATACTTGTCCCTTTTTTAATCATTCTCGGAAGCACAAGGATTATGTACTTAAAAGGGCACAAACTACATATAAAACCTGGATTTACAAGTCTTAAATGATTACTGACTTATGACCGATAAGATATAGACAATGGATTCTAAATGTCAAGAAACACTGAGAAAGGCTTACATAATATAGGCGATATTTTTGGTGAAAGCACGAGGAGGGAGGAAGTTGGAAGGAGCGGTTATTTGGAGGGAACTGGTGGCAATGCCCATCCCAAAACTGAGAACTCGAGTGAGAATGAGGAGGGGAATGCATGAGGCCTTGTAGGCCACATCAGACACCATAGCGATTGTATTGTCCAGCGGGGTTTTCAAGTCCAATAGTGGGAGGGAAGAAAATTGGGGAGCTTGTTGTGATTGTGATGATTGTGGCAGTGATAGCATTTTTTGGCCTCCGGAATCTGAAATTAATAAAATAATTAGAAAGATAAACTTGAATACTCGAAACCAAGGGCCTCGAACAGCTACTAATAGTCCAAGCTAACTTGAACTGACTGGTAACTTAAAAATCGTAGAAGTTTCCAAATAAAATGATTTTAAAATTACTAAGATCAACAAAAATCAAAGTCAAACTGTAGAAAGAAAATAGAAAATGAAAGTAGAAATCCATATAAAATATGAAGTCATTCCATATTGTTTCTTCCTTTTGAAAAGAGAGTTGGAGGACATACGCATATGGAATTGAAGAGAATTATCGGATTCGAAAGAAAAACTCAAACCTAACGATTAGAATAGCCATCACAGGGACCAGGGACTCCCAAAAGAGGCATTGATAGCATTTCTTTGATTGATACCATTCAACAAAAGAGGCAACAAACTAGTTTCATTAAACGATAATTTAAAATACCTCATCCTAATTTACAAAAAGGACCACCGGATGGGAGAAGGCAACTTTAAATATCTTCCCTCATCAAAATAAACGAGAATTGCCAACTTAGAAACGCACTCTTTGAGGACAAGGAGCACTGGTCCGCTTCCGTAAGTTTCGGGGTACCTGTACAATCTGAAGGACTGCCACGATGACAGAGCGAAGAGATGGAGGTACTAATGGAGGAACAATCTGTGCCAACCTCCAGTTTTACAGGGCTATTTGTTTTCTTGATAAGTCTGAGGTAATTCGACAGAAATCCCAACCAGGATTCGCTGCTAAACTCCTTGAAAGTGTGAAGTTGACCGTATGCGACAATATTCACGCCGCTATCATCTGTGGTATAGTTTTCCACATCTTCGAGTCGAATAACGAGCTAAATGATGGAATTCAACTAGAAGATCAACAGAAAACAAACCTCCAATTTGCGGAATTTGCTCTCGACGAAGCAAAGATAACTGCTGGATATATACATTTTCCCAAGACTAACGTTGGATTGATTAATATATACACATTTGTAGCGTTTCAAAAGGACTTCAGAAGAGTCCCTATCGAAGAGGTCTTGAAATTTAGCCACTATATCCGGATCATCTATTGTTACACAGGACCGAATTTTCAGGATAGTATTCTTATGCTTGAGGGTGGAGACCTCCTTATCATCATCATTAAGAAACGACGAATCTAAAGAGGCGAATTACCGTTTATAAATTGGCGTACCATCATTGATAGCTGCGAACGATTTAACCTTTTGATCAATACTAAGCGCACATTTTACCTTCCGATTAAATGATAGTCTAAAATGATTTAATAATTAAGCAAATTTAAACTAACCGTTTCACAGATAGAGATTTAATTTTATTCATAGCTAGTGTTGATGTAAGAACCAAGTCCTATATAAGCCCAAAGAGTATATTTAGAGCCCCACATGAGCCCAAATCGTACGATTGACCTAGAGGTTGGTGATGTTTGATCAATACCAACAAAATAAAGAAATTGATCTGCATATTATAATAGAATTAACTACTTATTTTATTATATAATTTTATTTTATTATAATAATTTTAATGTAAAAATAAAGTTTTATTGTTTACTGCGCCATATTGCCTTTTCAGTTTCCTATCGCCTTTCTCTAAATATTGTAAATAAATCAGCGCAAATAATTATATCAGAAAATTGGATCTCTTCTGAGCATCTAAACTATTTATAATACGTATTTCCAGGACCATGAATGACAATGTAATAATGTTTGTCATAGCGATTGGAACAAATAACTATTTTATTCTCGACGATACAAATTTTTATCATCTGTAATATCATATTTCGTTAGAATAACCAGAAACGTCATTTTAACTAAATATCAATAGTAAATAACACGCAGAATTACAGAGCAAAATGAGAAATCTGGACGTCAAAAGTGCGCTCATTCAAAATTTCTTTCCGGTTGGAAATATGTACAATTTTTTAGCAGACAATGCCTTTCATCTTAAATTCCTTTGAAATTTGTGTAAATCATAATAATTGTACAATTTCTCAATTTTGATATGGAGCTTAATTTTTAAACTGGTTGAGTTCCAAATCAATTGTTTCAACTAATGCTTACAAAGTTAAGGTTGTTATTCATCATGCCTTACTTTTTGACAGAGTTTAATTTGAAGGCTATTTTGCAAAATTTGCGATAACTGTAGGATTGCATTTATATATGTGTACTCATTAGATACGCATACTCATAAATGATAGCATATATTTAACTTCCAAAATCTAGATTCATAAAGTTGTGTGCATTCGAATTAGGACCAAGCCGAAAACTGAAAATTTTCAATGCCAAAGTTATATTCTTCCCGTGTTTTGTTCGATCATCTCCTCTGCAGGATGCCATCGAGTTCATTCGTTTTTATTGGCGCTAGAATAATGAACAAATTATCGGTTCTAATTGCTTTGTGATTTTTACAAACATCAATTAGGCTGCAGTTAACATGAAGACATATCTTGGGCTGTTTTTCAAACAGAGAAATGAAATAAATTCGGCTTTGCTTGATTTGTGTTTTAGCAAAATATACATGCTTCATATCATTCTGGTTCATATAGATTCTCTTGTTTTCTCACTCCCATTGTATGAATTTCATACTGGCTGTTTCGAGGGGCAGTATCCCCCATTTAGGTATGCTACTTCATTCACGAGGTTGTTTTCAAGTGGCGTTGCAAAAATCACGATCATAAGTGGAAATCTCTTTCCACACTTGCTAGCTAAACTTTCCTGCTATCTCTATTAGCTATAGATAATAGATGTCTATCAATACCTGGCGATTAAAAATAATTAAATAGAGATAAATTCTTGACTACAGTGTCCACAGCATGTCCAGCTGTGGTGAGCGTGTTCGCACATACATGCCTAAACAATTATCAATCATCACACCAAGGCATCAACGACGAGACATGACTGACGTCTAACGAAGAAATATTTTGTAAACAATCCCAATTTACCTATCAATAAATTGGGGTGGCCTGCCTCCGAACTGATATGGCGATATGAGTGGCTTGACTTATTCTCTCTGTGTGGCCCCAGTCCACATAACGTTATTGCACTATTTTTCCTACTTTCGTTTGGATGGAATTTCTTACTACTTAAAGAGGATTAAGAACTACCTTTAGATCATTTAAATGACTCATGATCCTTTTCCGTGTTGTCGTGTATACTGATTCCAATTATCTTATAACGTGATCTATGTATTCTCTACTTTTGAATAATCGACCTTTCACCTTTCTCAGATCAATTTATTAAATTTACTTTTATGCAATCAAACTCACTCCATTCGATTTATTTTATAATTTTAAGTAATAATATGGAAATATCAAAATGAAGCTCTTTTACTAAACTATTTTTTATTGCTACTTTTTAAAATATAGCCAATAATTTATTATTCAATTAACTCTGAATGTAATCACTCCATTCCTGAATCAATTTCTTCATTGGGTGGATAACGCATCTTGACGGTACACGTTTACCATCACTGCCGGTCCAACCATTCATGCAATATAGATCGAGGCAACAGTTCTGAGCATAATGGTTACATAGTTCCCCCTCCTTCTTGCATTTACATGAAGTAGTTTCATCTGAAATGTTCGAATATCAAATGGGAGTTCAGATCGAGGTAATTTTTGAATGAAAATGAAAGAAATACTTGGGCTTTTAACCAAAAAATCGTAGGTTACTTTAGCTCTAATATTCAATATAGATATGTTCACTATTTATCCCATAATGTAATATCAATTGTTTATAACATAACATTTTAACATTATAAAATTTATAATTTACATAAGTAAGTGAATGTATATAATGATTACCTACCAGTAAATATATAAAGAAAAAAAATGACTGCCAAAGCTTTTACAGCGAATAGCATTTGAGTAGGTAAAATCGAAGGAACACAGAGAGTTTAACTGAACGCAACTTTATATGCAATGAAATAAACTGAAACCTGAGCCGCACTGATGTAAACTGATCAATCAAATTTTAGCAACATTCAATTCAAAGTATATGGGATTTGCTAACATGTGGCATAATTGATCTTACCGATTCAGTAGAGAAAGATTTGCACATCTAATTTTTAGGCGAATGATTTTTATCATCCCATTTAAGGGCATTTTAAAGTGGGATTTTCATTCCATTTAAATATATCTATGTTTCCTACCCAGTAACATAAAACAAACTGATCACGGAAATTGGTATTCAGTTAAATGTATCAGCTCAAGTTAGACAATAGCTGGAAATTCGAGTTATGATAGTAAAACTCTTCATTCTTACTATTTCAACTTAAATCTACTCGCTTTTTATGAGGAAGACGTTAGATTTTAGAAAGCTCACGTCAGTCCAGAGAGCGGGAACTCTGGAATTCCCACGTTAAAACAACTTCTCTTGGTCAACAGCTGTAAAATTGTTATATTGTATTGCGATTCACCTTGAGCTAACTCTATTGACCTCTGTCACGTTGAAAAGTTTGTTGAGGTCTCAACTTCCTGATTTGGCTTTAATAAGAAACCAGTAAATTGGGATGGCATGACCAACCACGGAATTAACTCAACCGGTAATCAAGACCTGAATTGCATGGATAGAATTACATCTGCGAATCTGAAACTCTGATTCATTCTGCTCTTCTTTTATTGATTCCCTATGTAGTTGCACTAATTACAAATACAAATAGGCCAAAAACAAATTCAGCAAGAACAAATCCGTTCTTGTAATCAGTTAATTCTCACGTTGTGCCTCTTATATATAGATTCCAAATAAAAACGCTTGATATTCTGACTCTAATACTATATTCTTCCTGATCCTCTTCTTGTTTCTTACCCTAGTAGACTTATTTTCGGTTTCCCTGTTCACCCTCTCTTCCATTATGAAACCTCGTGAATGTGTTTTGCACTGTTATGAGCATAATGGTAATAATAATAGTAACAACGATATCAGGTCAGTCGAGCGATCAAGAAGCAAGCAAAAGTCACATATTTTGAAAAAATGCCAATTAGCATTGGCACACATACTTTACACAAAGACAAAATTTTATATATAATTTTTAAGTATGCAATAAAAAAGTCAAATTCAGATTTATTTATTACATTTATTTTTGATTTCCTTCAATTTTTATACGGAAATACAGCAAAGGTTGTATATTATTAGTAATACTATATAATTAATAACGATATAATTAACTAAGTGGAGAATCCGATTCAGTTACTATAATGCGCACCGTAATTGTCGAGGATAGATTCTACAACGGACATTTTAAAACCAAGTGCAGCGGCTCTCAGCATTTGATAGCTGTCACCTCCAAGTTGTTGTCTAAAGCCATACAATTCCAGATCAAAAAGGTACTCATCTTCACCGAATACGGTTGCCAAAATTGAATAAACTCGCGCAGTTGACATTCTTTTAGAATCTTCCCAGTCGATTTTCTTGCCTTCTATACTTTTTCTAACAAATTCAATCATTGAAGATGTAGGTGTTCGAATTATTCGCTCCAAAAGGTAAATACCACAGGGATCTCTGAGTATATCCATATCAATAATATACTTTATTAGAAGATTGATCAAAGGCATATGTTTCTATGAGAAAGATACCAATAATTAAATTAACCCAAGTTTATGAACAAATTGAAATATGCTCCTACCATAAATGCCGCATATGAAAGGGCCTCGATAGATTGTTCGATTAGGTTTTCTGGTGTAAGTTGCGTTGCAAAATAGTAAACTATTTCAAGATGTCCATAGAGGGCAGCAATGGAGAAGGGTGTACAATTAAATTCATCTCTTTCTAGAAGAGAAAATCCATTTTCAATTAGCATTCTTGCACATTCTATGTGATTTAAAGCTGCAGTTTGATGCAACACAACTTTGAAATCAGAAATTAATTTAGTTCGCTCCGGATTCTTCGATATATTATTCAGAAGAAGATTTAATTTCTCCAAATCATTTTTTCTGACAACATCCAGCAAAGCTATTAATGTAATCGGCTCCGCTTTTTCCAGCTCTCTGAAAATCGGGATAAAATTTTTAAACACTTTCCGTAGAAAACCGAAAGCGCTCACGCCTTCACGACTTTTATTTAGCCCCAAATGCATATTTTCTAATATATTAAAATGGAGTGTCAAACCTTATAGTTCAGTTTATAAAAATTAAATGGTAATTAGAATTTAGACGTAAAATCACAACGATTACTATTCGCTTAACTCAATATACATTTGGTGCGATTTTTAATATATTATTTATAGGATACTGACAAAGGTAGCTTGGTGGCGGAGTTTACTATTTTATAGAAGATATGTATAAATGCGAATGCATTATAGAATATCTTATAGACAAGACAATTTATAATCTGTAGCGAATGCTACATAAATAAGCATTTTTGATACACCTCAGTAATCTTCTCTGAAGTCCAACTAGCCTTTAGTATAAATTTGCCCCAAAATCATCTAGACCAAATCCAGGGTGGCAAGAACAGAAAAGGTATCGATTAGAGGAAGTCTATTGCAAACTATGGCTCACCGCCAAAATGTTTAGTCATTAAATACAATCAACGCTACTTTGCGGAAATAATAATCGCTGATTGGCTGGGAAGACCTCTGCACGCAGTCGCACTTGCTCGCTATACGATCGGTAGCACGGCGCGCACTTTTCAGAATGTTCAAGCGCACGCGAGATTCTCACGATCAGCCTTGGTAGCGTTGTGAACTCCACGGATCAAAGGGTACAAAAGTATATAAAAGTAGGCAAGATTGGATGTATTTAACTAAGGCCCATCCTGTTGAAAGCGGAAGTAGTCATTATTGCTTCCTTTCACTCTTGTATTCTTTTACATTTCTTGGTCCACGATCCAATCTTGTCTACTTTTATATACTTTTGTACCCTTTGATCCGTGGAGTTCACAACGCTACCAAGGCTGATCGTGAGAATCTCGCGTGCGCTTGAACATTCTGAAAAGTGCGCGCCGTGCTACCGATCGTATAGCGAGCAAGTGCGACTGCGTGCAGAGGTCTTCCCAGCCAATCAGCGATTATTATTTCCGCAAAGTAGCGTTGATTGTATTTAATGACTAAACATTTTGGCGGTGAGCCATAGTTTGCAATAGACTTCCTCTAATCGATACCTTTTCTGTTCTTGCCACCCTGGATTTGGTCTAGATGATTTTGGGGCAAATTTATACTAGAGAACTCTGCTGGAGGCCAGTTGTATTTATCAGCGATTGGTTGGACTTCTAAGAAGATTGCTGAGGTTTTGCAAAAAGGCTTGGTTGTGCAGTATCCATTACAAGTTCATGTATTTTTCTTATTGTCCTAGTCACAGTCGTAACATTTCTTACCACACAGATATAAAATTTAGCAGCATTTTATTAATAATTAAAACCACCCATTATATTCTTGCTACAGATGTAAATGTGTTCAAAGGACCTTAAAGATAAAAATGATGGGGAATGGTGAGCCATATTTATAAATCTAAAATAAATAGTCCATGCACAGCAAAAAATCATTTTCAGGGAATCTGACTAGTTAGAATCAGAAGAATGCAAATTAAACAATTTAGTATTATACATACTAATATCTAACCTATATTCAGGTGTAAAGTAAACAATTTTTCTCGACGATTTATTCGATCACTAGAGTAATTACTAAAATGTGTTTCAATTTTAAATGAAGACTATTCACTATAAGTTGTTATTATTTCTACTTACTCATAAAAATGGAGCTTAGATTCACTTTTAATTTTTTGCACTACCCACCTTGAAGAAAATGGAATCGAGTCAATATAGTAGCGGTGAAGAGGTGAGCTCATATATACATTTATATCTATACATATAATCCTAACAGCCTGTCGAAAATCAGTCGTCCATCTTATCATCCATTATTGATGCGATAGAAAAGACAGATCTGGAACGACTGCAAGAGCTTATGGACAAAGAACCCACTCTACCTAGAAATGCCTTCATGAAAGCTCTACTTTACGCTGAATCATTAGGCACCAAGGATTGTGTCCGTCTCCTTCTGAAATACGATCCTGGTCTCTTAGCTAGAGATTCTTTCGGTTGTACCACACTTATGATCAGTGCTTTATTCGGCCGTTATAACTTGGTTTGTTACTTTGGAAATCAAATCCCATCTGAAGAAGTCATAACATTGGCGGAAGAAGCCTTGCCATATGCATCTTTAAAGGTTAGCTAATCGGCGGAAACAATACCATTCTAACGAAATTGTTGTTCATTTAATGTCTGCTTTTTTAACTTTCAATAGAAACACTTTCCGGTCGTTAAGCTTCTGTTCAAATTAATGCTTGGAGGTGCAGACATATTCCGGGATCCTTTTGGTATGGAACTTATACAAAGCACACTCGATTCAACGCCCAAATCCATGATGCAATATGTGCAAGAGAATATAATAAAAGGCGATAAAGACATTAAAGAATGGAAGACTCAAATCTTCATGAAATTTATCTTAAATATATTTGCTATATTTGATGAACAGGACCATATATTCTATGTGGAAGAATTGATGAATAGAAACTTTAAAGGAGTAGCGAATTACGAGGAGTTTAGATGTCATTGTATTGGATTGGATTCTTCAAAAGCGCAAATGATTTATGATGAATATAAAGACTACGTAGTTAGTGAGCCTAATGAGCATGAAATCTGTGTAAAATCATTTTAGTTGAAATATCGTCTTGCAATAAAGGAAATTCATTTTAACGCATATTTTTGTTTAATACTGATATTGGAAGCGTGTTCTTAACAAGCATCCTTCAAAGTGCACTTATTGATAAGAAAATACGGTATGAAAGGGCATAAAGGTCTACGAGTGTGTAAAATGTAAAGAAGCATTAAAGAGTACAAGGGCGACCATCTTGTCAAGATTAAGTATATCTCAGGCCCAAGCTTCTCATTAATTAACATTCTGCGCCTTCTGACATTTGTTTCTGTATTGGCTGGCGAGGTCACTATCCTAGTCTACTTATAATTACTCAGTAGAAACGAGCCTGGTGACTTACACTGAACAAATTCTCACGTATTTAATTCCGAAATTAGTGGGGATAAAGCCCTCAAAAATTTGTATAATTTTCGATGAATTTGACTACATCAGTATGATTCAAATGCGAACAAACCCTAAGCGTTAGATCTCAGGTTCAATTGTTGAGATACTCGTACTCAAGAGATATATTTATCTTGTTAGCCACTACACTTGAGTTCAAATTATCTAAGCATCCAGACCTACCTTAGATACCTCGTACATACTGATCCCAAAGTTGAGAGATTTGATGTCCAAACACCCGCTTTCCTGTTTTATCATCGTTGTCTATTCCTCAGTGTAACTTGGCATAATGTACTAAGGTGTGATCTATTTAAGGCGAATTTTATCTTTGTGTTCTAAGTCTGCACATATGCCATCTTGTAGTATAACAGATTCTTGCCTTCCCATAACCAATATTCGAATATGTACTAAATAAATAGGTAGAGCATTTCAAACATAAGAAAAGTATGCTTTAAAGGTAACAAAAGTGTGTTACATTATTTTTTGTACATTAAAAGTTTTGTCATCTCGTTTTGGTAAATATCCCTATACCACTTTCATCCGAGCAGCATGATACACTTTCCTCAACATTTCCATATCCAAATCTTGAGATATATGCGTTGGTAGAAGGGTCTGAATGGCCTGTGTTAACTCTGCCCATCCTAGGACTTCGGCCAAAGACATGACGCGATTCAACTCCTACCAGTAGACAAAATCGTTCATTATCACTTAATAAATATAAGTAGGCATGTTATTAACAAAACCCTACCTTCAAAAAGTAATCGGCTTTTTCAGGTAGTTTCTTACACAGACGAAATATTTTATTAACATCCACGGATGGACCATTTGAGTTATTCAACCAACTTGAGTACTGAAATTCCGCCCCAACTAAAAACAGACTATGCTACTTATTTTACAGAATTGAAATTAAATAGTTTGACTTTAAAATTCACTCTACTTGTCGATGAAGCGGCAGGAAGAATGTAGCTCGGTCTCTCGAGAGATCCAACAGGAAAGGGAGTTATTTTCTTTTCCGTGTTATACACTTCATGGCCTTCAAAATCCCCTGAAGAGGCGAGAAAATCAAATGGACCTAGCCATGCCACAGCTATGCTTTCTGAAAAGAAGAGGAATATATATGTAGGACTTATTTGTTTGTTTACATCTATAAAAGGATATATAATAATAATTTTAGAACAACACTCTTCTATAGACATGACATGTGAATAACATGCTCAGCAGACCTCTCTGGAAGATTCAAGAAGATTCAACAAAGAAGACCCCGCTTTTGATCTGATATGAAAAGTCTTTCCAGACCTCTTACCCTAAAGATTCTTTTGAGTTATCAGATACCAAGAAGAACTAGAAAGAATGATTAGACAAAATCGCTACTGAAGAATAAAATTTCTGAATTTGTCAAGCTGTTATAGCTAACCTTTTATAGGGGTAAACCCGCACTACAGGGGAATTCGAACGGAAACGATGAATTGTGAAGCCAAAACTGCATGCAAATATTTGCAGAAAAGAAGGCAACGCACCATTGACGAGATCTCCATTCCTCAGGACTTCCAGTACTCTAAATCTTATAAAAGACAAGGGTGGTTCAGACGCCACATATTAGAATGCCATCCTCAACGCTAACATCAGATTCAATGCGAGTCTCTTCAAATGATTGTTTAAAAAAGCAGTAGCGTGCAATCTTCCGGGTTGATAAGCAAAAAACCATAAGCTGATGGACCAAATTACCTTATTCTTTTGCCAAATTATATACGTATTGCTATGTATCAATTTGTTCAAATAACATAATGTGTACTACGTTTGTAAATAAAAGGGCATAGAAAAATTGTTTGTAGAAACAATTCCCAGTCACTATATCCAAAAACAGTTTCAAGTTACTCCCTCGGAACAACTAATTTCCCCTGAACCCGAATTAACCAAACCGCGGTGGTTAGAGCTAAGGACGAGAAGAAAGATAGACGCATGCAACTTGAAAACTTGTAGTGTCTGCGAACAGCCAAAGGAAAAGCAGAAAGCGAATAACGCTTGGTGAAAGAGGTTGTAAAACATAGGATGTCCAAATAACTTGATTCTGGAGAGTAGACTCTCAGCCTCAACTAGCTTTCTGACGTTTGCAATCTGCACACAATATAACACGATGTGATCAAGTAAATGCGTGTTCCCTAAAAACTTCTAAATTATTTGTATATAGGTCTCAATATGTTACGAAATCCAAGTAGGGAATTCTGGAAGTGGCTAGTCAAAAAAAAGAACAGGCAGGTGAGTTAAGAATTATGAAAGGTGAAACATGTTTTCAAAAACTAATCTTTGAGTAGAGGAACAAGCAAAAATATTCTGGTGATACACTCGCAGTAGGCTATCCCTCACTTGTTCAGTATTAATGAATATGATTGGTCTAGCCAATCGTTGGATATACGTCGATGAGTATCAAATTTAAACTTTGTTGAAACCGATACGCCACCGACACACAATCATGAAAAGCATAGATTTGATTATCATTAATACTCGTAAGAAATCGGGGAACAATAAAGCAACCTAAGCTGGGTTACAGTAAAACGATTGAGTAGCAGCAGAAACAAAATCGCGACATCAATAGCGCAAGAAAATTCAAACCTTGGGTGCGTATATTTTACCTCTTTATATTCTGATGTCCAAATTTCAAGATTTGTCGCCTGTTCCTTGGGCGAATTCATGTTAGTGGCACTCGGAGTACACTAATCATTCCATTAATTTGAATAGTTGATAAAACATTCCAGTTACATTTTGTTGTAATAGCTAGTAGCAGAACAATAAGAGCTAACATGACTTAAGTACAACAGGGCTCACTTGTTCATTCAAAGCAAATCCTAATTAAAATTTTATTATTTCATTGGTAAATCTGGACTCTAACATTTTACATCTTAGTCTGTCCAGCCTGAACTGAACGGAATATCTCCAACACAAATAGAGCAATTGGAAATTTAATATCAAAGGCTAAAACAGATAGTGCATTAATAAGAACAACAACAATTTTTTTCAACAAAAGTTGCGAAAAGAGAATAAGAAAATGTGGGAATAAAGTGGAGTGAAAGATCAAATAATAAAATATCAAATTCACTCAAAATAAACTGCAAAGAAAAAAGAAGACTTACCTTCACCAAAAAATGATAGGCAGAGCCCATTTCCGTGAGATTCGCTGATGAACCCATGAGTTACGAACTGTCTGTCTTTGGTTGTTACGCTGCCTCCATCAACCAGTGACTGAATATAGATATTCGTAATCGCAGCCGTATGAGACCCTTTCAACGATTCAAGCAAGACTTTTAACAAATCCCCTCCGCTCCTATCCGTATCTGCAAAAAATAATCAGATAGCTACTTATAACATTAGCAGTAGAATATATGCACTAGAGTTCGAAATACCCGGTGAATGGACCATAGTGTATCTACTAACAATTGGTGGATGGCCCATATCGTTGACTTGGAGAAACCCAAATGCCTCCACGTAGAATCGGGATTCTTGGTTTCTCCGGATATTTAAATGTTTCCAAGGTCGAATACACGGAGATGGAAAAAGAGAGACGGAGGCAGACAAGTGTCCAATGGACAAAATTGCTGTAGAACTGATTTCACACGAAGAAAATTTCATCACGGTATTTGCCACTTCGTTACAACTAGCGAGAGACTTATTGTCATGAACGTGATAATCAGTAAAGTTATATTTTAAGGGATTTAGCCTGAAAGGAACCTTTAAGAAGTGAATAGGATAGCCGTTTTATTACTTGGGAACCAGAATGATTGATTACAATGCATGTAATCTCTTCTTTAATCATTTCAGGAACTTTTATCTCAACCTCATTTGGATTAACCAAATCCATATATCCGTCAGTAAGAACAACTAGCTGAAAAAATATGAAAACAAAAAGAAAAATATTACTCGAATATGCTGACAACTAGTGAATTTGGAATAGGCCTTTTGGATAGAATGAAAAAGCGCGTCAGTAAACTTAGTCTGTAAGCAAAGAGGTTCGCTAGGTCGAGGACAGCTGTCAACAATTTCAAAACTACTAGATTTTGAATCCATGAACTGCACAAATTCAAACTGATTTTCAGCAGATTTGCTCAACTAAAATTATAGTAACTGAGCAAATATAACATACCACGGAAACCAAATCATAAGGATCTTTTGCGTGTAGATTACTGATTAGAGACTTTGCAATTGATTGGGAATATTCAAAATAGCTTTCTTTTGCATTTTTTGGCAATTTTTGTAGTGACTGAAATGCCCAATCTATGCCAATAAGCCAAGGCATAGTCTAGACTCAAGTTATTTTATTGAAAGGATTCGCGTGCAAATTCGGAAGACAGTTTTCTCCAAGGTCAAAAGCCAAGCATTTGATGATGAGAAAATTCCTATCTTTCAGTAAGTGATATTTTCTTAGAACTGCTTCAAGTAAATTTATTACTCATTTAAATGTGGAAAGCACACTGATTTCTAGTTAAAACTAGATTTATTTCGGATTGCGAGATTCCCAAGGACATAATGATTGATTAAGCTCGAAAGTCATTGAATGTAAAAATTAATTTACAACTTCACAAATCATATTATATTTTAAAATGTATTGTATATTGTCATTTATTTTATCAGCATGATACTTTTTATTAAGTTATTTCGATAATCTTTCATGTTCTAATCATTAGGTATCTTTAATAATGAAATATATTGCTAATGACACATGATTCAGAATGCATAAGCGGAGATCTGGCGGATACTTCCTGACTTTTTAACAATCTTTAAAGTGTATGAATACGCAGTAAAAATTTTAATTTCCTCGAATTCCTCTACCGGTATTATTAATGCACAACAAAGCTAAGCAGAGCTAATTGATTTTCAACAACAATATTCGAATGAATAAATTTTTGGAATTTATTTTGAATGTTTATTTATCGGTAGTCGTTAAAACAAGCTTTCGAGACCGTTTTGCGGCTAAAAAGTATAAATAAAAATGAATGCAATTGATCATTACGAAGGAACCACAATGTTATTACTTAGTATAGTTATCATAATTGCGTTCATGTAATGTCTGCAAAGTGCCATCTTATTTCATTCTTCGAATTGGGAATTTCAATAGGTGTATTATACAGTCAAATTAAACTTTGGTTTCTATGGCATTTCTCCGGTTCATTTTTCTGTTTTAGGTACCGAAGTATATAATCCTATGTGCGTTGGATTTAAGCTATTCCACTAATAACAATATTCTTCCTCTCATTCCGATTTTGTTGGCATGTGCGAAAAGCGTTGAAGATGCATTAATATCATCGAAAATTGTGATAATGGATTGATATACTATTGTTATGCAACACTGAAGTGCATAATGGATAATGTCATCATTGATAAAATGCCAACGAACGTCATTTGATCTTCAGAGCAAAAGAAAGTTAATATCCAAATGTTTTTCATCGATCCTTTATACGTATGCGACTATTAAAGTTTGAAATTTCGTGTTTAAATAACTTTCAGTTACCCTTTGCTATGCCACACGCTACTCAGACACTGGGAAGAGAAAGGAAGTTGGCTTGTAGCCAAAATCCATTGTTGAGAAATTAAATGTATTTATATAGGTAATATACATGTAATTGAATTTGGGATAAGTGATTGGCAGACTGGTTAGCCAATATTGACGGCGATGGTATAATTGTGAGCAGCAGTACCTGTGGAGTTGAATCGAGGTGTGCCATATCTAGTCAGCCGGTCACGTGCTCCATTGATTGATGGGTATAATAGACACTATAGTGAAGATCTTATCTCCAGTCAATCATTTCTAATCGTCAGGTGTCGATAGACATCTGTTGGCTATAGCACTATCATACCTATCAATCAATGGAATACGTGACCGGCTGACTAAATATGGCAAACCTCGGTTCAATAGGTGGTCCCGCTGTGTATTTGCTTGTTTGGTCATAGATACCTAAATAGATGTCATCATCACGTCGAGACACCGAAAACGAGACATGACTGACGTCTAACAAAGAAATTTTTTGCATATAAACCAAATTTATTTATCAATAAATTGGAGTGGCTTGCCTGCCTTTTACATTTTGCCAAATTTTGATCGATTGTTCACCTAAGGAGGTCTCTCACCGGGTTGGGACAATCCACCCAGAAGGAGAATTTAAAGGTCAAGATTTGAGGACAGCGTGTGAAGAGATGTTGTTATCAGAACGACTTTGTGTCCCAACAAAGTGTGACCCGGTGCGCACATATAGTGCGTACGATCTTATATATGCCCTCAACTATCATTTAAACCACCAATGGACAGTTGCCATTATCACCAAGCCGCACGGTGTCAATATCGACGATGTGCAGACCGGAAAGGGCACTTAAGTTTGCAATCCAAACAACTGCGACCAAGGGGATCTGATTTGTCGAATTGTGAATGACATCATGTTAAGTTTCATAGGAAGATTTCATTATTCTGTTGATCACTTACGCAGGGTGTTGATTACAACAATGAATGAATTCACAATTAAGTATTGTTGAAATGATAGACGACACGTCACTTTCAAAGATCGCTCAAGGAACGAGAGTGAATGTGAAAAGAAAAATTACTTAAGTTTTTCTCTTGAGAGAAACAAATATATGCTATAGTGGCATGATTTAGCAAACTACCATAACTAAAATTGCCTCAACAATATACTTACTAAGTAAATCGGGAAACAGTCTGTATTCCTAAAATACCCAGCCGTCTTTTCAAGTTTTAATATAATGGAATTCAATTCACTGTCACCCATAATAAATCATTAAACGAGATGACGAATCCCGTACGTATCTCCATTATCAGGTGGATGCTCTTTACTTTCGCTGCTCCTCTAACTGTACGTTGATGTCGTATATGTATAATCAACCTTTTATCAGGTGATTTTTGATATTGCGCTTCTTGTCTTCATCCTCTTTTGATTTATTCCGCAATTGAAGGAAGGTTTCATCTCTTATATCATCACTCACGCAACTCTAGATGAGTTACTGAAAGGGGTTTGACTTACTCTAAGGAAAATACGGGTAATTTGAACGTTTGGCCTTGGAAATTATCGGAGCGTATTAATAATTTACTTAATACACAACACAAACCTAACATACATAATAAGGGATCCATGACCATATGATACTGTCGCCAAATTTTTTCATTTCAAAGGGTGAAATTTAAGTACAAGTAAAGATCCTTAGGCCATATCTACCATTATGTAGATACATAGCCCATATATGCACTTATTATCCGTTTTCTTCATTAGAAAATAACAAATAGAAACGCTTTGACGGTATTCGGATTTCATTCAGGTTGGTAGTTTCGGTATAAATTTTAATGAATTACCCAAATTCAGTTAAGGAAAATGTGTCTAAGGAGTTTTTTCTCTTAAATGACGTACGTACTCTGTATACCACAATCCAATTACACTTTCTCAGAGCTGATGATTGTTCTCTTCCTTTTCGATTGCCCATGCCACCTCCTATTTCTTTATTTCCTCTTCTCTCATTCCTTTACGGCTGCCTGGTTCTGAACTCCTGGACTTCTAACTTGGAGATAGCTGTTATATTCCGTTAGCTCTTGTACGAAAATATCTCTAAGCCTACCTTGGTTGGGCTCTTAGGTTAAATATACTGACAGGATTAGAGCTAATTTGGTTTTCTCACTGGTACATTACGGGCTTAACAGTACCCAATCTGTCCCACACGTTCAAACCATTTGCAAACATGCGCATTGCCAAAAGAAATAATAATTGCTTTCCCAAGTTTCCAGTATATCTTCTATAAATAAAAGTATAATTTCCTTTATAGTTCCCCACTAATAAAAAACACTCTGTAACAATGCCTATTCGTTTAAGCCGATACCAATTGAGATTGAATTTCGTTTATACATGAGTGTTTACTATAACATGTCTTGTGTTCTTTCGCGGATTATTGATTACTACATTACTGAGTTCTCTAGATTGGTTTGTTCTGCGAGATTACCACAGAGATTTCCATCTCTAAAGTCATAGGGCGCATCTCTTTAGGAGTGGTGGATATAAATCATTTGATTCATACATTTTCTCCCTTCTTCCTTCTGGGTTTAAGCAACTGAAGTTGGAATATATTTCATTAGGAAATCTAGAACTTTTATCAAGTAGAAACTTATTTTTATTTATATTAAGTTCTGTGTCCGAAATTTATGACAGACATGAAAAATAACATATTTATAGTGATTGACATTCGAAAGTGAAGCCATTAGGACTAGATTCGAGCAAAATTTTTTGTGTTTATCCTGTAAAGACTTCCCTAATTAATTCGATAATGAGAGTAATAAAGAGTGTCTAATCGTCTTGTGTGCTTTCTCTCTGTCATTTCTATCTGGGAAAATTGCGATATCGGGCTTGTAGATCGTAAAACATAATATTATAAAATTTCGCCTTTGGTAAAAATCGATCTATCAACAAACATTTCATGGCTGATTTATAACGCGAGTTGAAATCAACGATGCGGGAAATCAATTTTTCATAGAATACGGGTGTTGTAATGTATAGCGGCCTATCTAAAATATTCTTATATTTATAATTATACAACTTTTCACCTGTTGCAGAACAGCGGATAAATGCAATATAAATTCATTTCCCTGACATTTTGAAGCCTCATCTGAAGAGAGAGTATTATGAAGGGGAAATTTATGCTTTCAAAACAGCTGCCCTTGAATCGATGGCTATAATTCAGAGGATGTTTTCGTCTTTTAAATGTTGCCTCAAAAAGTTTTCCCCCGGATTGATATTGGTACAAAAGTCGAAATGGAGGAGACCAAATAAATTGTAAATAAATGAATGGAACTGTGGGAGAGGGCTTGTTTTGTAACTGCTCAGTTGCCAAATTCGTAAAGTATGACTCTTCTATGCTGTAGTACTGGTAGGAAGTTTATTTTCTGCCTCTGATATATCTGCCCACTAGCTATCACTCGTCAACAGTTGACTCAGACTAGAGAGAGGAAGTTAGGACAACCTGCAGTTGACCCAGAACATTTGTTTACCAAAGGCGTCGAATAGGAAAACAAGTTGTCTTCATGTTGTCGATGTTGAGATACCAAAAAACAGTCGGACCGACAACAGATTTAGGCCGAAGTAACTGTCAGAACGATATTCACCCGTACATCGATTAGGATGATGGACGACTTAGAAAAAATATGTGGGAATTGATTGTGCCGAGACAAAACGTGAAAACGGCAGCTATGACTTGTTTTTTCAGTCTCCGGTCCATGTGTCTGCAGCAAAATTTCATGACTAATGATTAGGAATTTATGAGGAAACGGAAATTAACCACGATAGACACTGAGTCTCTCATAAAACGACTAAGGTAAATAAGGAAACAAGCTTCTATTTGAGTTAACAAAATAACAAGTAATATGTCTAACAATGCAACCCCAAAGCTCACTCAAAAACGTGTAATCTAATTCTAACCGATCAATAAATAGGTAAAATTTATAAACGCCTTCAAGTGGGTAAAGTTCCGTATCATGAATTACTCAAATGAAAGTTTTGGAAATTCAGACAGTTTATCGACAAAATTTATTGTCAAAAATCGGAGGAAAATGATAAAATTTTGAAGTAGTTAAACATTGACTTACTTATTCGAGATAGAGCTAGCATTAATATGTCATAGTGACAAAAAGTCTCAATCCGGTTAAGCTATTAACACAGCATAAATGATACGTAAGAAAATAAGACCAAGGAAGATGATCTTCCGTGGACGTTTGCGGGTATAGCATTTGTAATTGACTGTTAATTTACATTTTCTGTTTACGTTACAGATTTCCAAATAGCAAAAGCATATTTTAAATATTTCATAGAGCAGAAAGATAATCAATTTATGAAGTTTAGGAACTTCGACTGTTTAATGCTCATCTCAGGGTTGTGAACAAGTGTAAATATTTTGTTGTTTGTTTTGGGGAACATCTGCTTCTTTCAGAGTTGCATTTAATTTTCTCAAAAAATTCTGAAAATGTATCATTTTTAATATATAAGGAATAACAATGTCATTTTCACAAGTATTTGTCTGATTACTCTCGTCTATGGAAGAAATGTAACTTTTAAATAAAAGTAAACTATTATGCTCTCAAAACAGGGCGCTTAGTTTTACCACTATGATAAATCTGTCCACTAGATAAGCCTTGGTTGCATTTAGCTCAGATCCGAATAATTAGGCTTAATGCAGTTGCTTTAACGGCACTTGATTGATTAAACAAGGGCTTTTATAGGAATACGAGTTGTCTTCAATTGTAGAGGTTTCGAGGTTAAAACATCGCCAGCCTGACGGTAGTTTGGTCCCGAATAAGTATCAAGCTATTAGATGTAGCGGGCACCTTCATATCGATGAGGACGATGGGGAACCAAGAGACACTGTGAGGATCGATAATCCAGGGAAAAAATAACCTCTCTGCTGCTTTGAGTATTGCTTATCGGCTTTTTATCAGTAATATGCAAATTTGCAATGTTCTATTTGGTATCATGCTAGATTTTGAAAAATAAATATATCTAAATAAAATCGAATTAAGTCAGATATTACTGGATCTATGCCGATCAGTGTACGACCAAAGATGTGAATTGGTTCGAATCAACAAGAGGAATGGTGGAATGCGAGTTTCCATTTAGAGCGGACGCAAGATGTTTTCTCTCATTTTAATTTAAATGTTAGTAGCGTGCATGAAAAAATGTTTTCACTTTAACCAATCCGTTACCAAAATACTGTCTTGGCATATAATTGACTACCGTTTGAAATACAGAAACGTTTTAGCTTTTGTACTGAGCGGTTATAAAATTGCTCAAAATTAGATAGCATTTTCGAAGTATATAAAATGCGTATGACTTCCAAACGATAAATTTAACAAACTACGATTTTATTTTTGTGGTCCATTATTTCCACCCACTCAGTCATTATTCTGATTTCTTCTATAAAGCCATCAAATCGCGAACCTTCAGGTCGTTCTTCCATGAATAATGACGCTGCTCCATATCCACTTCCGAATGATACTGCACAAGAAATAGATGTTGCGAGACCTCCACCCAAGGCCGCGAAGCCTTAAATCGATATTATGTTCTAGGTTAAATATTTAGGATCAGTTATATTATATTAAACAGGTCATTTCGATTTTTATATTGCTTGCCTGAGTGAATTTAATAAAACTTATTTTGTATAAAGATGCGGTTGATGATCAGCATTTTCTTAATATAAATTAATAAAGCTTACTGCTTGATTATTTCGGCAGGATTCAGAAAATGAATTATAATTTCGAAAAAATAATAATTTTTGTGAGGCTAAAAAAATAATAAATTTTAACACAGCTTTTTCATTAATAGTTAAAGAGTCGCGACGCCTTACTGCATTTTAATAATTCTTAGTAATGAGACGAAACAGTGAACAAAAATTTTCAAGTTGGATGCCCTAGACTTATATGTATAAAACTAAACTTCGTAGGAAACCTATGAGCTCCAACTTTCCATCAATAAATTAATGGGTTTTGTAAGTACTGATTCATCACATTTGTAAATTTTGGAATATCATTTCTATTTGATAATAAAGTCATAAGTATTGTCGTTAAGATTTTTGTGTTAATATCAGCTCATTGATTTTAATTTCCATGGTTGGTCTCCACTATAAGCTCTCTCACCTCAACCTATGGTATTGCTAGAATATTATACTGAAATGCATTTTATTATTTGAGATCGTGTACTTTTTTTGCCGGTGGGAAGCCGGATGGAATAATTTAAGTGTGTTCAAAATAATTCAATGGCTTTTTCCCCATACACATGATCATAGAAATTCATTTTTTACATTCGTACCTGTGAGTGGGATTTGGTTACTGATACGCTATTGGATGGAAGAGAAACCAGTCATATGTTATATTTAATCGAAATTATTTGTAGATTAATATATCTTATTCTATCTCATTAAAATTTTAAATCATGATCAACGCCGTTAATAATATGTAGGTAATTTGAATGGCTTGAGAACTTGATTATACCTGTGTCATCAGCGCTCTCTGTATCGAATCATACGGCAGGGCAATCTGAGTGCGACTGACTTCCAACTGTCGCCAATTGTAATTGACACAATATAATTCAGTGTGCTTTGAATAAAACGTCTTTTCTCAGGGGGCTTCCAGGATTTAGCATTAGGTAAAGAAATCGTACAATACCGTCTTAAAAGTTTCCCTTTTGATAGCCCAAATGCAATTGCTTAAGATTTGAATGTAAATTGAAAGTAAAAGTTTAATTTTGAAGGGTAATAAATTAAGCAAAGCAAGTTTTTAAAACGCATTTTTATTCGAAATATGCGTTCTTTCAACTATCTGCATGTGTACACTAATGCGGTTTCGCAATTTTCCGTAAATAATTCGCTTTTTAAGGAATTCTAAATGAGAAAGGATCAAAAAAGGGATTTGAAGTTATTAATTGAATTGAACTGAATTCCGCCATTCCCTTTATTAACCGGTGCAGTTGGCCAGTGCCATTCCATTCACTGAGACCTAAAACTCTTGCTTCACAGATGATCACATTAGCCGATGTACCACAGACACACTAGAGAATATTAATCACTGTGTTAAATCTTTGTTATCATTAAAATTGCGAAAATAAATTTAAATCACTGACTTCTTATTTACATCTCCAACGCAAATAACTGACTTTTTATAGACTGTTTTATAAAGAATCCGGAATTTACTTTAAATAAAAAACGAAACGTCATTTAATTCGAAGAGTTTAATAATTACTCATTACTGTTCTAGTTAACCGCTTTGAATTCCAATTTTAAATAAGAGCAATTGAGTATTTCACATTCTTTTTCGAGCTCAAGATAATTCTTTACTTTTCAGGATCAAATACTTGATATGCCATTTTCCTCTTCCATAAAAATAAAGACATGGTTGTCAACATCGGTCCACCTCTTTGTATGAATTATATTTTTGCACATGCCATGTGATCGAACACACTTAATTGTAACTCAATTTGAAGGTGTCCGGTTCATTCTCTGGATGGGTTTCAAAACCATATTACCTGATGAATGGAAAAATAATAACCGATCACTCTAACCGCTCGCAAGTACTTTATAAAAATGCTCTTGTTGCATAATGAAAATAACTTATTTTGTTGATATATTCCATCATCCTATTTAAAGTCAAAAGAGAGTTCATACTTATTGAAATAGGTATTACATAAAGTGAGGTTTAGCAGTTTCTTATTACAGAAACTACTGAAATTTGCGCCTAGGAGGGGGGAAAGTCAAAGAAAACAAGTTACAGAGAACGAGAAAGATCTGTACATTATTTATCCTTTGTATTAGCAAAAGTGATGGTTTTGTTTAATTATTTATATCAGCTAAACACTATTGCACATATGGGAGATCGTATGTGAAAAGATGTTGTCATAATATTTTACAGCCACACTTATAGGTTTGTCTTAAAACAACTGTTCATGCCTAAGCTAAGCAAATGCAAATTAATATTTTAAGTTTTGATTTAATGATACGGTCCTTTGCCTTATGTTTAAAATTAAAAAGAACAAACTCCTGCTCTGACCTCTAACGGTTCAAATTAGTAGATATTAAGGTGTCTACAACGCTGTGTATTTATTCACTTATGTGCTTCCTTAAGTACACCTTATCTGTCTTGACAACTTTTCCCTCATTTTCCACAAAATTCTCATATAAATGCCCCAGATTTGGTGCAATAATCTTTTAAAGGGTTTATCATGATATGAAGCCAGACGAATATAGTTCAGAGGTTAAAGATCGCTCCTATAAACGCATCAGGAAAGTAACACTTTTTTATTTAAAATAGCCTAAGAATACACAGAAAGATTTGATTGGGGAATGCAGGCGAAGCAGTTTGTGATAAAATTAGTAAACTTTTGACAGTAGAGCGTATAAAAAGCGCAAAGATCGTAGAGAATCCATTTATTGTTCCCTGCCGATTTTATATATCATTTTCATAAAGAGAAAAATCTCAAAAAATTAAAAAGTTTAGCTCGACTAAAGTTGATTCTTCAATTGAATTGTTCATAAAATGACATTTATGATAAAACATATTAAGTATATTATTTTATCTTATTTGTTCAAATCTGAAAAAAAGGCAGATACTTAGAATAAGAATGTATTAGTCGAGTAACACTAAATTTTTAGATGTTATTGTTTACTTCAGCTGACAAAACAATAACAAGTTTGCAAGTTTTAATTATGAAAAGCGTCTGGAAGTCTTGAATAACAAACAAATGCAACAGAGTATGTAAAGAGGGAAGGGTTAACAATAATCTGGTGGTGATGCCACTATATCGCAAGTCTTATTTAAATGAAATTGAGACCATTCAGCTGTCTATATTTTCAGAAAGAAAAGAATTCACGAAGTGATGTCATTATGCTTAGTCTTAATCGCTTGATTTCCCGTTTAATAAATGAGATGATGCTCACCACACTCAGAGCTCGTTGATCGGTTGATTTTTTTCCGTGATTGGTCATGCCACTCGATTCATTTTTTCTCAAAAACATCATTGATCCTTTATTTTGTATTGTGATGATATTTAAATATTTAAATAGATGCTTTTCTGGTTTTAGATTAAAAATTATTTCATATCTCCTTAAGTATTAAAACCTGGAGCATGCCACTGTGTGATCACGTTTCACATTAATTCATGCGATTCATTGAATATACATGAATATGAGATGATTGTGTGTTTGTATATTTTCCCGTAAAATTCGATATTTTTAAAGTTCACAAGCCTAGAAAAAAATTTTCCCAAAAGTTGGTTTATTTGAAACTAATGCACAATAAATATTTTACAACAGTAATACAATAAGTTTTCAACTGTTAATTCCGGAGGCTCAGAAAATCAGTTAACAGAAGTTAACAGGCCTTCTCAAAAACGAACTGAAGTGGCAAGGCTGACCATCATGACTAAAACACTGGTCATTAAGCACCGAGCATCGGAGACAAGAATTTACTCCAATTCCGGAGAAAAATCATGAAATGGGAATTTCGGAACCTGAAACACCCATTAAGCAATGTTCTATAATCGGAATCCAAAAATCAAATGAAATAAAATACCTTGACTTAATTTTCTATATCTTTCGTATTATAAAAGAAATTTGAAAATTGAAAAACGAAAAATAAATAATGATGAGGAAATGAGAAGGTAGCAGAATTAAATGAATGAATAATACCTCTCAAAGCCGAATTGTGATATGTAAAAACGTGCATTTTGAAAATTAATTAAATTACTTAACTAATTAAAAGCAATTTTTATTATAGTCCTTTTCAAATAGTGAATTTAGTGCAATTAATATTCTTATTAATAGGCTACAATAATGTTTCGGCCGTGATTAATTTTTTTTCTGTCTTAAGGAATACCGTTGATTTGGTTGCAACGCCAATTTATGAAAGAGCCCGAACTGATTTCAATACATCTGCTATACCACTTAAGCACTGGTGTAAATTGCAAATTAATTATAATTTATCCAGGATAAAAAAGGGAATTGTTAACAAAATAAGTTCAGAATTCTAGATTAAAAGGCACTATTGAAAAAGGGAGCAAGTTGCACAAACAATATCAAATTGTTCTTTAGCTTGTTATCTAATTCTCTACCGTTTTCCTATGTTATAGCTGATTTTAAAATTTCTCCATCTGCACAATCTTCTCTTAATTTTGCCTTAAAAAAAATTAATGAAAATGAATAACTATTTATCGAATTTGGAGTTATTTAAACAACCGAGGGATCGTCATTTGAATTTTGATTTATAAAATGCACAATAAGAATTTCAACAACAGAAATCTTCTATTGATAATGAGAACTTTCAAACTATTTGCTATGGACAGATAACTCGGGATGGCAAGATAAAGGGTGAGAAAGTTAAGAGGAACTGAATATCTATCATATCCAAACCAACTTGTCCTGCTATCTAACAATATTCCCCTTATACACAGTTGCCCTATTATTTGCACAAATTCACTTAGATTTCCTCGTTTGTTTTTGTTACACTAAGCATCTACTAGTGCTGCAAAATCCCATCTAGTTATCCTTACAAGGTTCTCCTTTTTGTAATCAATATTTCATAATTAAAACTAGTTCTTTCTAATATTCACACACCTTCTCTCTGACTTCCATATCTACACTGTCCAGATTATAAAGTAATATGCAACAATAATTAAAAGAATAAACGATTTCATTGCAAAGGCGTACTTAAAAGTGAAACTGAAGAATAGGCACTTCTAGAAGGATCATTTATATATATTAGAGGCTAAGATTTTATTTAATTAAATGCATTTTAATGAACAGAAAAAGTATATATTCAATTATAAGTATAAGATGAGATTGTTGCAAGAGTAATTTTCTTGAATAAGAAACTGCTTTTTATTAATTCATGGACTTCTTACACGTAAAAGTAATTCTAGAATTAAACTGTACATTTAATGCAGTCAAATACCTTTTAGATAAAAGCAGATCAGTTATGGGATGATTCAACAAGCAACACTTTTTAAATATGAAATAAAATGATGAAATGTCTACTTACAGTGAAAAACTGAATAACTATGAAGATCCATCTATTATGAAATATTAATATTAAATTCGTCAATAAGTAATTGCATTTCGCCCTTACAATTAGACTAATTGCGATTGATGTAATTCAAGTCGTTGTCAATGTTATTTTAATTTTATTATACGAACGTAAATAAAATTTTATTACAATCTAATTTTTATGAAAAGATCTCTGAAATTGCCAAACATTTAATAGTTTTCACTTTGCACGCTCGATATCCAATACCACGAGGAATATTCTCATAATCCTCTAGTATATTTTACCTGTGAAAAAGATTTTATAATCATTTTTTCCAGAATAATTTTGAAGGAGATTTACTTGAAAATATCCAAATTAAAATTTAATTTAATATTCTGATAAGTAATTTTATTGAAACAATTTAAGTAGCATTTATTTTATCAGTTAAATATTTTTCTGCGAAAATTTATATGAAAATAGATAATTATGCCCAGAATGTGATGATTTTATTAAACTATTTTTTTGTGGTATCGGCGTTCAGTGCTGCTTTGAACATCACATGACCAAAAATGGCATTATTTTGCACTCTCACGTGCTGTGCAAAAGAAATCGATATTGTTTTCATAAAATGAAGCGCTTGCGTAATCACCATGGTAGCGTCCTTGAAATGGCTGCTCTTTACTGGATAGAAGTTAAACAAGGCGTCACCGCTTTACTAACAGTTAAAACGTTAATCATATACTCAAATTAGGGACTGCGGCACAAACTCCCACTGTACGCAATATTTTTAAATATAAAATTTTAACACTTTCACATAAGACAGATAACGAACAGGAATGGTAATTTGTTTTTATTTACATTTCCTTTTGAGTTGAGTTTTCTTAAAAATCTCATCAACACAAACCTTTAAAGATTAATAAAACTCTTTATGTAACATTCATCTTTGTCTTCAATCAACTATATCTGATATTTGTTTTTTTTATTAGATTTCTAGTTTATTCAAAATTTATTTTCTTATTTTAATCCATAATTCCTAAGTAACTTATTAAATTTGCCTTATTTACTAAAACACGAGGTAACTTTCTGTGCTTATCCGTTAAAGTGAATAGACAGATTAACCACTTTATACTAATAATCATGTATTATAAATTGTCACTTTTATTGCTAAATTTGACATAAAAGTGAATTTTTTCTAAATTTAATTATCAGAAGATTTACTATCCACGTAGTATTATAACTTTACACCTTGCTATTTTTTCAGTGATTCTGTGTAGACCTCATAATCATTGATTACTGGATCACCCCGTACTTGAGGTAAACAAAGCGGGTTACTTTGTTTTTTTTTTGTATGACCTCATGAGGGTCATCGACGCAGCACTGCGTGACATCACCTTATTACTTTAATTCTCTTTTGCAGGCAACATGCGCAGTTCATGCACTGCGATAGTTAGGTTTATAATCGGGATCCTCAATATTCTCTTTGGGGTGAGTCAACAATTTTTGTAATTTCTGATGAGAAAGCAAAACTAGGTCATTGAAATGCATCATAGCTATAAAACAGTCAAGTGTTCTAATAAGGAATAAAGAAGGAGGATGTTTGAATAGAAAGTGAGAATAAAGTCAGAATATTGAACAGCCCTTAATTCATTCAAAAGCTGGATTCATCAGAAAGTCCACTTTTACTTAAAGATGTAATTTATTGACTGCATATTTTTAAGCAATTTCGAATTGATCATATTTAAACCCTTTTATTTAGTTGATTTAGGAGGGCTACCGTCACTTAGCTTAATACTTGTAATTTTACATGTATTCACTATTTTCATTCAAAACCGCTCTCAGTCGTTTGGTACGCGACACTTTTATACTCTGGGTGATTCCACGTTTTATAGGATTTTCCAGAGCGCTACTTAAAAAAATTTCTATAAATGCGAGCCTCGTAAAACAAAAGGATGACATAGGTAATTTCCTATTTCAAATGTTCGGCGGAGTAATAAAAGTTTTCAGCGGTAAAATCAACTATATCAAGCTTATTTTTCATTCGTTGCGAATTAACATGAAAATTGTCGATTCTTTTAGACAATATATCATTATAGCTGGTTTGTAATTTGAGATATTTTATTATAAAATATGACTACTTTCATAATTTAAAGAAATATTGGTGAATTATGTTCTTTGGACTTGGACAAACTTGGCTGCCTAACAAAATTTAATTTGATAGAAAAGCGTAAAATATAAGATTTGAATTCTATAATTAAAACGCCCTTCCCGATCTCAACTTTTAGCTGATGCTTTTTATGACTGGGATACTTCTGAACGTTTAAAGATATAAATTTCGTAAGGACTTACCTCAAAATTTATTTCGATAAAAATTGCACTTATATTTGGCCATAGGTATTCACTCAAATCCTTATATTTAAATTCATCTTTCACAAGTCAATTCCAATTTGTTTGATGGTTACAAAATCTTCTAACTCGAAATGCTAAAGAATGGAATATTTTTTGGTGACACTACTCTCATCATAACTAACCACAATTTAGATAATAGTAATCATATTATTGTTTATTTCTTATATATTGCCTATCTTATAAATTTTCCTTTAATTAATTAAAATTGTTATAAAATACCTCGATTTTATAAAATGTATCGATTTGGTAAGGTAAATTTCAGAGCTTACTTAATAAAAACTATTTACCTAGTAAAATTATTCTAGCAGTTAAGCATTTCACTACCTAAGGGAAAACATTAAATTTTAAGTTTCTCATTTTGTTTTATGGTACGCTTTTCTTAAAGTTTAAGACAAATTATGTCCTTCTATTTTAAGAGATATAGGAAGGTAGGAGACAATATAAAACAGTTTCCTTTCTGCAAAAACGTTTAAAAATAGTAAATATTATAAGCTGTCCAATTTTAAAAGGATGTTTTAATGAATGTGCCGTTATCTATAAATTTGAAAAAAATATCCACAGTTATGCTCTACTTGACAAAATGTGATCATTTGTTTAAGTTCAATCTAAATAGTCAAAGAATTCATCATTCTAATCCTTCAATCTTTACGTCACCAAAATTGAACTACCTAACTCAACAGCCTTTTAAAGATCAGTTCGGATCTTAAGAGATCAGGGGTTGCTAGAAAACGGCAAAATTTCTTATTCGGTTTTTATTTCTCTAACTTACCAGGTACGCATTGAAATACGTTGTTTCAGATATAAGAATTGAATTTAATTCAAGAAATATCTATAGCTCATAACTTGTCGGGAGAAGGTTTATTTCAGGAACAGAGAGAACTTGCTAGGCTATGGCTATTAAAGACTAACAAGCGTGTAATCAATGGAAAGAAAAAAGATAGACTGTGGCAAGTAGGTTTTGGAAAGAGGTCTTGATAACTGAACAAATCGGAAACAAGTAAACTGAAGATATGTCTAGGTAACATGTTAACAAGTTGAAAGTTATGTAACAGAAAAATGAGTCGGAATTTTGAGAGAAAACGTGAAAAGTTTAGAAAACGGGAATAGACTGATAAACTAATTAGCAGCATGAAATCTTAATAGATATTATAAACTATTCGTCTCAAATAAAATCAGACATTTCCTTCCTCTTTGGAGAGTACAAACACTAGTCAATTTAAACGAGGTCAGATCATAGGTATTTTTATGAGGCAGAGTAAATCTGATCTAACAAATTGTTGGGAAATAACGCTTAATGCTATGGTTTTTAAGAAACTCCTTAAGTTAATAGAAATATTTCTGCAAAAAATGCACAAACAAATTGATAATGAACATGCCTTTTATATGAATTTTGTGCTTAAAATTACAATTAACCGTTTATTTGATCATAAATAACTTTGCATTCTTTTAATATAAGAAAAATATAACTATTTTAGATAAAATCAACTACTTATGTCTTCGTTTAGATCCTCTTTATAACTATTGGTATCATCGGTGTTCTTCTTCGAACCAATAAGGATTTCCTCATCAAATTCACAAACGCTTTTGCAGACGATTTTCTCAGTGGTGTTGAAAAAGACAGTGTGCAATATGTCTCTAATTTTATTCTCGAAAATGATGGTAAGCAAAGATAAGTATAACAGAACTCGGTTACTGATTTCAAAGCAATCCAGTTTTATTTTAAATCCTAAACATAAAAAACATTCAAATATGTAAAACAAAATATAAATTCGTATGGAGATTTGAAAATAGAAGGTGGGATAAGTAGATGCATAAAATAAGGTCGAAATATCATATATTCTGTGCAAAAGTGGATATAGCTTTCTAGGTCATATCCAAGTGTTCTAAATTTTAAATTTCAGGGCTCTTAGTCTCTGAGTCAATTCGTGTCTGTAAAGAACAACATGGTAAAGTTGGTTTTACTGAGTGGTTGGTCAAACCATTTCACATTTCATACTAAAGACACCATAATTAATATATTGCTGCGATTTAATATGTTATGGTAGTAGTCCAGAAAGACTAAAAATTTATTATCCATAGCAGTCGCCTTATCAGATTTTTAATTTTCATACATGCACGGTAAAGAAGCACACAAATCTTGTGCTCATACGTGTTTTAAAATTAGCAAATTGTAGAATGTTTGATGAGCCAGGATATTCTTTCCAAAGTGAAGGAATATAATAATTATCTCATTGTTTTTTTCAAAAGAGTCGAAAGATTTTAGCTCATAAGATCACTGCGAGTTAAATTACTCCCGTTTAAGCGTCATTTAGAAGTGTGAATAACCTTGATGAGCTATATTCAACAGTAGCGTAAAAAGGCTTCATTTAAAAGTAATAATGCGATATTTACTAAAAATAGTTACAAAATTGCCAAATACTTAAAAATACTAAAGTAATTTTGTTATTAATTTGAATTGATTATAAATGCTAAAATATTAACTGAATCAATGCGGCAGAGTTTTAAATGTAATGTAATCAATAAAATGAAATCGTAGAGTCCATAACAGGGGATTATATTTCTCGGCTCAATGCTCCTAGTAAATACGCACACGAAATACCCATTTCTATTCTAAGATCACTTAAAAGACAATGATGTATGACAAGGTTAAGTGACTTTATATTAGATAAAATTTGAATGCAATAAAAACGCATTATCTCCAGCTAAATAGAAAACATTACGAAACATTAACCATAAACAAAATCGGAAACTTTGCTTATTTTCATATACCTTCAATTTTTGAAAGTGTTTTTCTATGATTATAAGATTATAGGTTAAATCCATCTAGCTAACTAGCTTAAAGAGTACTCTTCAAACTTCAAGGAGCGAACTACTTTACCGACGTCAGTATACCAAAGCCAAACTTATTAAAGCATTAATCATAGGAAATTTCATAGGTTTTTTTAGATCTTGCTCAATCTGAGGGCGTTATTATTGCTACCCGTTTTTGCAACCCAATTAAGAAATAAAAATCGATCGGACTGAATTAATTATATCTCATCCCTGTTTTTCTACCCTTTAGTTCAGACCAGCGTCTTTTTCATTGTGGTTGGATTTGTGATCGGTTTTATCTGCCTAATAGGTTTTATCGCCACTTGTTACTCTTGCAGCAAATTAATTCAAATCGTAAGAAGCTTTACTTAAAATTTAAATATTACCATCAGAAACTCTGAAATAACTATTAAACGGTCTTCATATCTTTCAGTATGCTTTTATTCTAACAGTTGTCGTTATCGTTCAAGCCGTGGTTGTTGGCGTTGTCTTTGGAGTTCCGCGGTTGGTAAGTCGAAATTACAAATAATAAATGCGGATTATTACTAATATTGAGGAAAAGAGTGTTAATATTTTGCGTTCGCACTTTTCAAAATTCAATAACTGATAAAATCAGCAATATAATATAATTTTCATTATCATTTCGTATACAAATACCTCAAAGGTACGGAAAAGACTTTTAAATAAAATTTATTGAGAGTAATCTTAAAATTCAGTTGAAAGATGAAGATTTCACTTAAATCGCTTAATCTGATCCTATCGAGAAAAATTTATTAATGGAATTAGATAAGAAATCGATAAATGGATGTCACTGCATATTCAAATAATGAATTCAAATCCTAATGCATTCTGCAGATTAAGATGATTCAAGTTCCTAATTCACACAAATCACAGTTTTTGGGAAATTAAAATTAATATTAGTAATAGTGAGGTAAATCCATTTACCTCAATATTTGAATAACGGTGAATTTGATGAATAAATACAGCTAGTGCTGTCTCGCAAGTTCATTTTGTATTTCAATTTTGACGGTGTTGATAACTTATTTAATCAGTTGGCTGGGGTTTTAATTAATCGACTTATTAGATAATTGTGCATAATTATCACGACTTAAATATTTGTATTTTGCGGAATATTATGGTCGTTATCTCCTCCTTATTAGTGTTAAATTAATTAAAGGCATAGAATTTTTCACTCTTTTATAAATTGCAGGTTATTACATTTTCATAGTATTAATAACAATCTTATAAAAGTGTAAATAACAATTTTTTACATTTGATACTAGATCAAAATGCCTTATTTGCATTCCTTACTCAGAATACTTAAAAAATTATTTGTTTAAATTTTCGGCCTTTGAACCGATACATTTAAATGGCAGTTTAGACTTTGGAATTCAGAATTTTCGTATGTTTTCTATTGAGTTCTGATTAAAGAATACACTGGGGTATTTTTCGTCAAGTTTGCGTATTTGTAAAATGTATCAGACTGTAATTTTAAATTAAATGACGATTGTCACAGTAGTTTTTTGATAGCATTTCTAAATGTATATCGAATTAATACTTTTTGCTGATAATTTAACAGTTTGGAATTATTTCCATAGCACATTTATTATATAATATAAATAAAATCTATTGATCTTACTAAATTTTAATGGTAAATTAATAAATATTTAATTTAAAATTCCTATTAATCTAGATTAGATTGCATTTGTGTTGCCTCGCATCAAAGTACAACATTTTGTTCTTACGTGGGGAATTTAAATACATTCCTCTTTGCTAGACTTTATGCGACTTAATTGTCACTTGATTCCCAGGCATCATTTTTAGCTTTTGAAGTATAAATTTCATTATCGATCACAGAAAAAATGATTATTTTGGGGAAAAATGTTAAGAAATAATGCCTTTCTAGGAAATTAAACTTGACATTTTAAAAAGCATGACACAAATATTTTATTTAATCGATATAAAAAGTGATACTTTTATAAATACTTTCAGATTTTAAGAATACATATGAAAAATTTTCTTATAAACCGTACAGTAGGTTTTTTCATTATGTGTATATGTCAAGTATATTGACTTCAAATCGATTTGATGAGGCAAAATCAAATGAAATTTGCCCGGAAGGAAACGTATACTTTCACATTTACTTTCAACAGCGAATAAGTTCATTCTTTCCAAGTGAAGACTAAAAAACTCTTGGGTTTATAATAAACACCTATTTCTGACTACTTTAACATATTTTTTAACGAAATAAGTCTATTTTTTTGAATAGAGCATGATCAAGAAAATATTAAATAATATATTAAATCTAATATTCTTTTAGGTAGATCAACTATGCCATGTAAAGATAATATAGTCTGCTTGGTATAATGTAAGATCATTCTGCTTTCAAAACCTCTGGAATAAAAATAAATTGAAACGACAATATCAAACATCATTATTAAATAAATAAATTAATTAAATGGATAAGCACTGTACATCTTGAATAAGAAGTCGCTCAGTAATCCGGTAGAGGAATCACAAAATTTTAATTTTGAACGTGAGTAATTTATTGAGTAGGACTCTTTAATACATCAAAGACACTCTCAACGTCTTTTCAATCTCCAGTTTATCGCTTATTGGACTTTATGTTAATCGAATTGTAAAATTTTTCTATCTTACAAAAAATTGTAAAAATAGGAGACAATGAATCTTTATTTTGCTAGACTTTAAAGTTTAGACTTATTTTTCGATCAGATATACCACTATACTAAATGCTAATGTCAGCACAACAATGTGAATTCTTATGGTTGTTTTCATTATTTTAGTATCTTACTGTCATCGACACGTCTTTGGAGAACGGCCTTGAACAGTATAATCCAAATACAGAGGAAGGAAAAGTTGCCGCCACTTTATGGGATTTTGTAATGGGTGTAAGTTGAGATTCATCCTGATCCAAAAAAATTAATTATTTTTATAACGGATCCGGTGACTATAGGTAGTTAATGAATACACCATTTCCTATAATCCTAAACTGATCGGGATTTTTCTAAAGGGGAAGTTTTATATATCACGTTTATAATCATATTTTTAAAAAAACTGATAACATCCTTTATTGGCTCAGATGCGGTTTAAATATGGCATATAAATAAATAAAGCCACTTGCCAAATTAAAGAAAATAATCAAAATATTAATGGTCTGAAATTTTTAAATATTTAGTGCATGTGAACGAACCTGAGATCAGGAGTAAAATCCGAATTAATTAATAATCTAAGATATACAAAAGCGGGATGATATAATTACTGCCATTTATAAGAAATTTTTCATTAATACTTTAAAATTTTGAAATTGCGTTTTCTTAACCTAAAAAAGCTCTTTTAACACTTTTTATGAATTTAATTTTATGTCTAGAAATGCAGATAATACTTCATGATGTTACCACGGTAATAGAGGTAAATATTTTATTCATGAGGGAGAGTAAATGATGTAGTTTGGTAAACTTTTAGAAATATTTAATAGCTAATTACTCGATTTCGATCCCAATATAGTTTGCCAAGTGTCTCTTCTAATTTTTAAAATATTTAAAATAAATGATATAGATGGCCGTGAAAAGTGGATCTTTTGGGAAATATTTGAGAAGGGAAAGAGAGGACCAAATAAAATTGGAATGGCTTGTTGCTGATGTAGGTTGTGGACATGAAATGGAGATAGCGGAGATCTGGCGTATGTTCATATAAAGAGAATGTATAGTTAAGCTAAAGGGATACCATAATATAAAAGGATCAAAGAATCATAGGACACAATTCTGGAGATAATTGAGGAAACGTCTGATGTAAAACACTGACCCGACGTTTAAAGCTCCATTAATCGCAAAACTCCCAAGCAAACCTTCATCTTAAGCTATGTTTCATCTGAAATAAAAAATGTACCTCATCAGACCATTTAAATTTAAATGAATGCACGAATCTTGAGATATTAAAACTCAGGCATGAAAAACAATAGTATTCACTACTGACAAAATCAAATCTTTTAGTCACATATATTTTTGAAATTAAAAAACCAGAGTTAAAAGACATTGAAACAACAAGATATGTTGGGTGTCTATCTTTTCTAAGCATTTTTTTCTTAGTTGTGGTAAAGTAAAGGTATCACGGGATGCCCATATTGATGACGTTATGCACAACCGCCAGAATATTGCAGATCGTTACAGTTTTACCACCCACACTAATGAGGTTCCACGACAACTGAAGCCAATATATAAATTAAAATCATAAATACATGAATAAATCATTAAATTAGTTTTCAAATTTGGTTAATGAATTAATGTAGTGACTCTTAATTGAACAGCAGATAAAAAATGCTTCACTGAGTAAAATAATGCTGTTTATACTTACGAGAAATTTAAATTTGTTTCTCTTATTAAAAAAGCAAGACGCTTGCCTTCGAGAGAGATTAAAATTTACTTCTACATTATTTTGCATTTGAATGTTGCCATTATGTCTCCAAGTGAACGAACAGGTTTATGTTGGCTATCGGCGTCACATAAACGATAATTCGAATATGACCTTTGTTCCTCTGTGAATCTTTATATCGAGATGAGGTAACGTAAATTAAACTTAATAAAATACATATATATGAAGGAAAAATACATATGAATACAGTAGCATTTGTCAATTTTCGTTTCCTCAATATCTGAATTATAAACTTTTACTTGATTAAAATAATTGAGGAATCAAAAATTTTGTTTTCAATCACAATTTTAGGCTGAAAATAAAACCTGCTGCGGTATGGATGGAGCGGAAGACTTCAAGAAATCGCCCTACGCTCCCAGTAAGTGAACATATTATTAAATCAACGCCTTTTAACCATTTGTTATGACATTAAAATTAGTAGCAGCCATGGCAGTAAATATGAAAGTTCTTTAATTTCTTAAGTAAAGAATAGTAAATGGAGATTGAAAATAAAGCTAGATTTTCCTACTTAATTTTGACTTTGAGTTGTATTTTAAAATTATCGTATATTGAGTCGATTTTATACTTCATCATATGACATTAAGTGATACAATTTCCGTGTGAGTCCAAGTACGAAATGGCTATAGCTTATAGACCAGTTATTAATTTAAATAGCATTTCATACCATTTCGATAGAGTTAATAATCCAATATCGTTTCCTTAGTAATCTCTAATCCAGGTTGACTTTATGGAAGCTCATTTTCGCTTGCTCTTCTAAAGAGTAGCTACATTTCGAAAGCAAAAATTACCTAACGCTTAGGAGAAGTAAGGTTTGCTGTCGACTAGGTTAATATAAAATTTCATTCTCTGTGATCGTATAACTTGATATTGCTCAATTAAGAAATGTCTGAGAGAGAATATAAGTAATGCAACAAAATGACTTTCCGTGATTGACATTCTGTAAGATAATATTATTTTCTTCATATATAGCAAATACAGTTGGTGGAAAAATTTAATTAGTAAATGTCCAATGTAGTACTCTGAAACACTCAACTCAACTAATTTCTTAATTTCCTAGAGTTTCACCACAAAGTACAGATTCTCGGTATTGGATAAATCCGTTTTTAACACGCTTAAACCTTACATTTCGCAGTTATTAGAATTTCCACATAAAAAATTAATATTAATTTCAAATAAATCTATTTTCATAAATAAAATAAAGCATTGATTAACTGTTCTTATTAGAAAATATTGTTTTGAAATACTTATATGCAAATTTCAACAATTTATATAATGTTTCAAATATTTTAGCGTGTCCTGGATTTTGCTGTGAGACGCAATTACCTTGTCTATGCGATAATGCCATGGCGCTTCAGCCTCCAGTGCCAGGTTGCCGAGAGAAAGTCGAAAAATACTCCAAAATATATATGCAAAGAGTTCTCATTGTTCTCATTTGTGTCATTGTTGCTCAGGTAAATAGAAAAATAACCATTCTACTTAAAACATTCAAGTACCACGCTTTAATCCTGTTAGATCGGAGTCTCGTTCGCCCTATCATATTTTATGCTAAATTAAAGCAGCTTCCTCTATCTGTGATTCACTTTCAGATGTATATTTTCATTTTCCTTTCCTTGACTTCCTTTTTAGGCAATCCTGGTAATCCTAACCTACGCGGCTTTAACTTGCAAAACGGCATCGCCGATATAAGAGACGTACACTAGTTTCTCCTGTACTTCACACTTACCTGCAACATCCATCAAACAAGATCTTCATATGCCATTGTTTTTCTCTTCTCCCCCTATTGTATGAGAAATGTAATCCTATCTATTTATCCGGCTATTACACCAAAATATCCCGCTGAATTGCAATAGAGACTGTAATTGAGGCTACAATTAGCTTTTAAGTCATCCAATTAATATTAACAAATATTCAGATTAATTCTCCACAGAAATGCAAAGAGTACATCGCGTAACGCCTTCTATAGCAAAAAATTTAATCGAGAATGCTCTCAATGTTGGCATTTGCAACAATATATTATAATTTCTTAAGCATCAATAATAGTATAATATGAGGTATAAGTGTTTTCATACAAAATGTAAGAAATCCTCGTCTCGTCTATGAATAGGGAGGAGAAGAAAGATACGTTTCAAGGCCGTACAGAAGACCTATCTGTGTCTTATTTATAGGTCGATTTGGTTTGCTTACGAGCCAAAACGACCAAAGCTAGTTAATCAATGTTGTCTAAATGTATGGAAATGCAAAAAAAATTAGGAAAACATTATATGTGGAGTAAAAAGAAATAAATTTGTCATTTTTTCTATTACATCTCCTAGAAATATTTGACATTTTGCAAAAGTATACTGCGTTTGTCAGACTAGTGCATTTCAAAACTTTAGACGTCCAAATTTGGAGTAAGAGTGGAGGAAGTGATCTACGAAGTTAAGACTCTTCTCTTATTTTTAGATAGCTCAGACGAAATAAATTGACTGGAAATTTTTGTTGTTTTGGGTACATGTTAATGCCCTCCGACTTCTAAAACGGAATATATGCCCCTTACAAAGGAATGACGCTCCAGTCCTAAGTCAACTGCTTATTAATATCGAATGATAAACAGATTTCCCAAATACAGACACATCTGGCAAAGTTATGCATTACACCACTCTTCTAACTTCTAATTTTAAAGTAATACAATTGGTTTTATGTGGTCTTAGGCTGGGATTTAACTGTCGTATTCATTCCCTTCAGGGCGAACCTGAAGTTCGACTTATATTATCATCTAGGTTACTGCCCAAATCATGTAGACCAACTGATGACAATGAGTGGCACGGTTCTTTCTTCTGATATCTAAAGAGCAGCTGTCTGTTACTAATAAGGCTCGTGTTAACATACCAAAATTTCTTACACTTTATAAGTGCACTTTTATTTCCTACACACAAAGGAAGGCCAAAAGTACAAATTCCAATTTTGAAAAAGCATTTAAACCAATCTAACAAAATTCGGTTCCTAGAATCAGGTTAAAGAAAACAATATTCTTGATTATGGTTATCGTATCATATTCAAACCTTTCAGTGGTCATATTTTAGGATAAATCAGTGAGTTCATGCTCTCGGCCTTCAAGGCTTATTGACCCGTTTTAAGATTAGATGGTTGGTGCCTATCGATGCATTGGCCTACCGATGCTTTGGCCTATCGATGCAAAACGTACGTCTTCTTTTGATATGGTGGATTTGTCTGGTTGTATTTGCAACTAGTGCAATTTCTAAGGGAATCTAAGGGTCGGTTGTGATATCCTATGCAGAAAAACAGATTATAAGGATTAATGAAGCACCTGCCACACATTTTACTCCTAATATGCATGGATTTACTGGACGATTAAATCAGCAGCAGTTTAACATTGCCGAGCTTACTAGAGTTCACCTACTCTGAACTATAATTTATGCAAAACAGAGATTCTTCTCTTGAAATGACTTCTTCAATACATATTTTCATAAACTGATGTCCTCTTATTGTCTCCATTATATTCTAGACTTATCGTATCCCATGAGTCTAAAATATAACCACTGCTTTTGCATATTTGGTTCATCAAGAAATATGCAAGTTTAATTTCTATTCAATCTATAACATAACGTTACACACATTACACAAATCAGGTCAGCATGATGCGCGTTGCTACATGTTGTGATGTCTTCTCATAAGGTCATGTTAACTGCTTAGATTCATGTAAGATCATGCTGCTTTTCCCGAATTCGAAAGAAGAAGTGAATTAATTTTTGACCCTATTTTCCTACCCCTTATCGAACTTTGCTAACCCAACTTCATTAACTTCCCCACAGTAGACAATTGTAAAGTTGTTCTGCATTGCTATTGGTCAGAATAATAAGGCTCAACACATTGAATTCCTTTCACTATCTCATTATTTTTCCAGCTAACATAGTTAAGCTGAAGTGGATAAAGTTTTCGAAATAAGAGGTCTAAAATGAAGTATTGTTCTGATCTATGTCAGTGACGTAAGTTGACTAAATTCAACCTTTGGAATTCACAACGCTAACAAGGCTGATCAAATCACGTGGGCTAGAACATTCTGGAAAATGCAGTGGGTAACCAGACATGTAGAGAACAAGCGCGGACACGAGTGCAGAGGCCTTCTCAGCCAATCAGTAATCAAGTTCCCTGCATCCGAGCATGATTTTGTATTTAATGACTGAACTTTTGGTAACGAGCGACACACAAGTAGTGAGCAATACGTCCTCTCCACCCAACACCCTGCTTGTTCTTGCTACTTTGGGCATAACCTAGTTAATTTTGAGAGCAAATTGGTAATAGAGGACTCTGCTAGAGGCTATTTGAACTACTTAAGAGGATTACTTAGGTGTAGCAAAAGACTTATTGGTGTAGCATCCGCTACAGACATTTCAAACGCCTAGGTTGATGTGTTACTAGCAAAAGAGATACAATATCCCCCTAATTTCTAAGATTTGATTACCCTTTTATTTTATCAAATGTAATCAATCAGAAACAAATAATTTGATGATAATTTTGAGTTCTCTGTGCCAGTAAATATTATGATCGAGACTGATGCTTGAATCTTTTAAGCCAAAAGCTGTATGATACATCCTATGCAGTGGGGACCAGCTCTTAATGTTGAATATTGATATCAGTTGAAATTTGCTGTTTTCAACTTTAGTGTTATCAAGACAGGGTAAAATCGAGCAGAAAAGCGTCTAAATCCGAGGAGCCGAAAATAGTTCATTACGGCCTAAGAGGAGGAGACCAGGTAGAAATACGGAATGAGGTTAGGGCTTCATTATACTTTACATTATACTTTAGCTAGTGCTTCTTGGCTATTATGAATCTGTAAGCTAATGAATCGCATTCAAGTAAATATTTTGTCTTTCAGCCACTTGAAGAAAACCGAATGAAACGCCAAGACTAGCACTCCTTGATTAGATAATACCGGGTAATATTCATTGAACATCATAGACGAGCACTTTTTCCAATCCAGGGGACGAGCCGTGAAATTCGAATTTTGGAACGTGAGTTATCACCTAGTAAATTTTACACGTCGAACGCTTTCTGTTAACCGATCTCAGTTACTTCCCACAATAAAAGATTGTGCAATTTTGTTGTATTACTGTGATTACAAAAATAATAAAATTACGATTTCCATTTGGTGATATAAAATAATTAAATGCCTCATTTCCTCAGTTTTCGAATGCCAGACTACTTGTCTGCGATGTCTGGAACTTATTAATCAGATGAATATTTGGAATGCTTGGTCACGCTGTGTCGATACGTTATCTACTTTTAATAGCCAGGTGAGTAGAAATGTCATTGGATGTCCCATATACACAGCCATATTGAAGTAAGACGTAAAGAGTTGAGGGCAGATGAATCACTTCGAGAGTTTTTTAGTCATCAATGCCATCCATTTTGAAACATCAAATAATTACTTATTTTGTGAATTGGTTGATTGTTCAAAATGCTCATCGAGTACTATTCTATTAATCAAAATAAAATGAATCATAAAGACTTCAAAGTATCACAGAAAATAAGATTTGCGGCCGCTTTTGTAAATTAAACTAATGGACTTTAATTGTAAAGGTGTCATTCGGAAGCAGAAATAGTAATAGATGGAGAATCAAGTCAGGGCATCAATAGACCTGAAGGATGAATACATTCGCGTTTCCCAAATTTTCGCCTGTGTTACCACTTATTATTGAGACCTAATAATCTCGATCCCACAGTGGTGCTCGACGTTGTTGATCCCACTGTAAACCCAAGCTCTCTTCGGATAAACATCGTCTGTCCTCAAGTGGCTTATTTTAATTATTAGAATAAGCTAGTTGAGTGTACATCGAACGAGCGTTGCAGAGGTACAGTTTCGTCTCGGCGATGACCGCAACCATTCCATCTGTTCGTCCTATTCCGCCTTTTTCTGTAACTGTCCCGTTTCGTTAAAAGTTCGCTCAAATTTATGTTCTCACGCGCCTCCTCGCCCAAGTGACTCATATTAACTNAGTTAATATGAGTCACTTGGGCGAGGAGGCGCGTGAGAACATAAATTTGAGCGAACTTTTAACGAAACGGGACAGTTACAGAAAAAGGCGGAATAGGACGAACAGATGGAATGGTTGCGGTCATCGCCGAGACGAAACTGTACCTCTGCAACGCTCGTTCGATGTACACTCAACTAGCTTATTCTAATAATTAAAATAAGCCACTTGAGGACAGACGATGTTTATCCGAAGAGAGCTTGGGTTTACAGTGGGATCAACAACGTCGAGCACCACTGTGGGATCGAGATTATTAGGTCTCAATAATAAGTGGTAACACAGGCGAAAATTTGGGAAACGCGAATGTATTCATCCTTCAGGTCTATTGATGCCCTGACTTGATTCTCCATCTATTACTATTTCTGCTTCCGAATGACACCTTTACAATTAAAGTCCATTAGTTTAATTTACAAAAGCGGCCGCAAATCTTATTTTCTGTGATACTTTGAAGTCTTTATGATTCATTTTATTTTGATTAATAGAATAGTACTCGATGAGCATTTTGAACAATCAACCAATTCACAAAATAAGTAATTATTTGATGTTTCAAAATGGATGGCATTGATGACTAAAAAACTCTCGAAGTGATTCATCTGCCCTCAACTCTTTACGTCTTACTTCAATATGGCTGTGTATATGGGACATCCAATGACATTTCTACTCACCTGGCTATTAAAAGTAGATAACGTATCGACACAGCGTGACCAAGCATTCCAAATATTCATCTGATTAATAAGTTCCAGACATCGCAGACAAGTAGTCTGGCATTCGAAAACTGAGGAAATGAGGCATTTAATTATTTTATATCACCAAATGGAAATCGTAATTTTATTATTTTTGTAATCACAGTAATACAACAAAATTGCACAATCTTTTATTGTGGGAAGTAACTGAGATCGGTTAACAGAAAGCGTTCGACGTGTAAAATTTACTAGGTGATAACTCACGTTCCAAAATTCGAATTTCACGGCTCGTCCCCTGGATTGGAAAAAGTGCTCGTCTATGATGTTCAATGAATATTACCCGGTATTATCTAATCAAGGAGTGCTAGTCTTGGCGTTTCATTCGGTTTTCTTCAAGTGGCTGAAAGACAAAATATTTACTTGAATGCGATTCATTAGCTTACAGATTCATAATAGCCAAGAAGCACTAGCTAAAGTATAATGTAAAGTATAATGAAGCCCTAACCTCATTCCGTATTTCTACCTGGTCTCCTCCTCTTAGGCCGTAATGAACTATTTTCGGCTCCTCGGATTTAGACGCTTTTCTGCTCGATTTTACCCTGTCTTGATAACACTAAAGTTGAAAACAGCAAATTTCAACTGATATCAATATTCAACATTAAGAGCTGGTCCCCACTGCATAGGATGTATCATACAGCTTTTGGCTTAAAAGATTCAAGCATCAGTCTCGATCATAATATTTACTGGCACAGAGAACTCAAAATTATCATCAAATTATTTGTTTCTGATTGATTACATTTGATAAAATAAAAGGGTAATCAAATCTTAGAAATTAGGGGGATATTGTATCTCTTTTGCTAGTAACACATCAACCTAGGCGTTTGAAATGTCTGTAGCGGATGCTACACCAATAAGTCTTTTGCTACACCTAAGTAATCCTCTTAAGTAGTTCAAATAGCCTCTAGCAGAGTCCTCTATTACCAATTTGCTCTCAAAATTAACTAGGTTATGCCCAAAGTAGCAAGAACAAGCAGGGTGTTGGGTGGAGAGGACGTATTGCTCACTACTTGTGTGTCGCTCGTTACCAAAAGTTCAGTCATTAAATACAAAATCATGCTCGGATGCAGGGAACTTGATTACTGATTGGCTGAGAAGGCCTCTGCACTCGTGTCCGCGCTTGTTCTCTACATGTCTGGTTACCCACTGCATTTTCCAGAATGTTCTAGCCCACGTGATTTGATCAGCCTTGTTAGCGTTGTGAATTCCAAAGGTTGAATTTAGTCAACTTACGTCACTGACATAGATCAGAACAATACTTCATTTTAGACCTCTTATTTCGAAAACTTTATCCACTTCAGCTTAACTATGTTAGCTGGAAAAATAATGAGATAGTGAAAGGAATTCAATGTGTTGAGCCTTATTATTCTGACCAATAGCAATGCAGAACAACTTTACAATTGTCTACTGTGGGGAAGTTAATGAAGTTGGGTTAGCAAAGTTCGATAAGGGGTAGGAAAATAGGGTCAAAAATTAATTCACTTCTTCTTTCGAATTCGGGAAAAGCAGCATGATCTTACATGAATCTAAGCAGTTAACATGACCTTATGAGAAGACATCACAACATGTAGCAACGCGCATCATGCTGACCTGATTTGTGTAATGTGTGTAACGTTATGTTATAGATTGAATAGAAATTAAACTTGCATATTTCTTGATGAACCAAATATGCAAAAGCAGTGGTTATATTTTAGACTCATGGGATACGATAAGTCTAGAATATAATGGAGACAATAAGAGGACATCAGTTTATGAAAATATGTATTGAAGAAGTCATTTCAAGAGAAGAATCTCTGTTTTGCATAAATTATAGTTCAGAGTAGGTGAACTCTAGTAAGCTCGGCAATGTTAAACTGCTGCTGATTTAATCGTCCAGTAAATCCATGCATATTAGGAGTAAAATGTGTGGCAGGTGCTTCATTAATCCTTATAATCTGTTTTTCTGCATAGGATATCACAACCGACCCTTAGATTCCCTTAGAAATTGCACTAGTTGCAAATACAACCAGACAAATCCACCATATCAAAAGAAGACGTACGTTTTGCATCGATAGGCCAAAGCATCGGTAGGCCAATGCATCGATAGGCACCAACCATCTAATCTTAAAACGGGTCAATAAGCCTTGAAGGCCGAGAGCATGAACTCACTGATTTATCCTAAAATATGACCACTGAAAGGTTTGAATATGATACGATAACCATAATCAAGAATATTGTTTTCTTTAACCTGATTCTAGGAACCGAATTTTGTTAGATTGGTTTAAATGCTTTTTCAAAATTGGAATTTGTACTTTTGGCCTTCCTTTGTGTGTAGGAAATAAAAGTGCACTTATAAAGTGTAAGAAATTTTGGTATGTTAACACGAGCCTTATTAGTAACAGACAGCTGCTCTTTAGATATCAGAAGAAAGAACCGTGCCACTCATTGTCATCAGTTGGTCTACATGATTTGGGCAGTAACCTAGATGATAATATAAGTCGAACTTCAGGTTCGCCCTGAAGGGAATGAATACGACAGTTAAATCCCAGCCTAAGACCACATAAAACCAATTGTATTACTTTAAAATTAGAAGTTAGAAGAGTGGTGTAATGCATAACTTTGCCAGATGTGTCTGTATTTGGGAAATCTGTTTATCATTCGATATTAATAAGCAGTTGACTTAGGACTGGAGCGTCATTCCTTTGTAAGGGGCATATATTCCGTTTTAGAAGTCGGAGGGCATTAACATGTACCCAAAACAACAAAAATTTCCAGTCAATTTATTTCGTCTGAGCTATCTAAAAATAAGAGAAGAGTCTTAACTTCGTAGATCACTTCCTCCACTCTTACTCCAAATTTGGACGTCTAAAGTTTTGAAATGCACTAGTCTGACAAACGCAGTATACTTTTGCAAAATGTCAAATATTTCTAGGAGATGTAATAGAAAAAATGACAAATTTATTTCTTTTTACTCCACATATAATGTTTTCCTAATTTTTTTTGCATTTCCATACATTTAGACAACATTGATTAACTAGCTTTGGTCGTTTTGGCTCGTAAGCAAACCAAATCGACCTATAAATAAGACACAGATAGGTCTTCTGTACGGCCTTGAAACGTATCTTTCTTCTCCTCCCTATTCATAGACGAGACGAGGATTTCTTACATTTTGTATGAAAACACTTATACCTCATATTATACTATTATTGATGCTTAAGAAATTATAATATATTGTTGCAAATGCCAACATTGAGAGCATTCTCGATTAAATTTTTTGCTATAGAAGGCGTTACGCGATGTACTCTTTGCATTTCTGTGGAGAATTAATCTGAATATTTGTTAATATTAATTGGATGACTTAAAAGCTAATTGTAGCCTCAATTACAGTCTCTATTGCAATTCAGCGGGATATTTTGGTGTAATAGCCGGATAAATAGATAGGATTACATTTCTCATACAATAGGGGGAGAAGAGAAAAACAATGGCATATGAAGATCTTGTTTGATGGATGTTGCAGGTAAGTGTGAAGTACAGGAGAAACTAGTGTACGTCTCTTATATCGGCGATGCCGTTTTGCAAGTTAAAGCCGCGTAGGTTAGGATTACCAGGATTGCCTAAAAAGGAAGTCAAGGAAAGGAAAATGAAAATATACATCTGAAAGTGAATCACAGATAGAGGAAGCTGCTTTAATTTAGCATAAAATATGATAGGGCGAACGAGACTCCGATCTAACAGGATTAAAGCGTGGTACTTGAATGTTTTAAGTAGAATGGTTATTTTTCTATTTACCTGAGCAACAATGACACAAATGAGAACAATGAGAACTCTTTGCATATATATTTTGGAGTATTTTTCGACTTTCTCTCGGCAACCTGGCACTGGAGGCTGAAGCGGTAAAGCGCCATCACAATGACAAAGTGACGGTGACTGTAATGCTTTTTATTTGCACTGGTATATTCACACGCTAATGATGAATATCTCTGCATTTGGAATGGCATCAAATTGATTTATTATCGCCACTTTTGCTGTGATTTGTTAACTATTCGGTGACTGCTGTGCAATCAATGTGGTACAGTAAAATTTATGATAATTTCTCCTAAACATCTGAATCGAAGAATTTTTCCATCGATTTCATTAAATAATTTAGTGGTCATTTTCTTCCAGTATGGAAGAAATTGTGCAATTATTAACTGCGGATAAATGATACACGAGTTTTAACTATATCGGCTGACAGGAATTTATCGGGTATAATTCACTAAATGTTCAAAATTGGGAAATATTTTCCGATGGAAAATGCACAATGAGATATCTTTTAGTAGAAACTTCTCGAGAGGTGAAGGTAATTGAGTGCGCCTCGTAACAAACTGACCTGTCTTGGATTTTTAAAGTCTAGATTGCTATCAGGCGATTTTCTCTATTTGATTGAGCCATTGAGCACCATTTGGATGGGAATGTTTTAGAAACTGAATAACCGGAATCTGCAATTCTAGATCTGGGCAGTGAATATCTAATTTGCTACTACAGAAAAGCTTCAATCTTAAGTTTTTTGCAGAACTCTTTTAACATCGAATATATTACAGCAAAATGTTCATTGCACACCATTGTTGTCACTTATACTTAACAATGGGAATATTTTGAATTGATCAAACAATTCCAAATGCACTCTTAACCCTTAGCAAATATAATTTCAATTTCAAAATTATGGATTTGGAAATAATCGCAATCTGTGAAATATTGTCTCACTCCAATTTGCCAACTTATGGCATTAAATTTTTCCTTGTACATGCTCCAATAAACATCGTATGCAATCCGTGAATAGAATAATCCAAAATGAGTTATTGGTACAATTGATACATTCGATTGCACAGATTCAAGATTTACGACTCAGTTAAACCTTAATGATGAATTACCAAGATGAATTTAACGTGAGTGAAAAAATAAGTCTGCGGAGTATCTATTAGCAGACTAGAGGAGTAGGAGTGGCGAGTTGCAATTTCTACTTTAGAAGTGAAACAATGTGTCTTTAATTAAATGAAATTACTATGCGAAACGTAAAAATGATATAATGCTGGGTGTAAATGATTGGGAAAATATAGAGATAATAAAATTTTTCATTTTTCCTTTTAACTGGGATTAAGTGTGTACATTTTTTATAAAGGTCTAAAATTGATGAGTATTCATATAATGAAACCTATTTTTCGGGTAATTTTCAAAGTGAAAAATGCCACATATTTACTAAAATTACGTGGCACGATTTTGAAAATGCATTTATTATTATTAATGTTCCCTGAAATTAGTTCGATATTTTAAATTTAAATGATCAAACTTTCAAGTTCAATGGAAATATTCTGCGGCAAACGAAATTACTTTTATATGGAGATCCTTCCAAAGGAACTGCTGAAATACCAGATGGATAATTGTTGAAGCTGTCATGAATGTCTATCATCACTAAGATCATGTAAAGATGAAATACTAAACGATTTCAGGCGCAAATGGTTGAATTTTCTGTTGTTTTATTTTTTCTGATATAAATAATTCCAATAACAATTCCTCTGATTTGAATCTTTTGGCCGTTTCAGTAATTACCGCTTAGTAGATTTTTTGGCCTTCTAAACAATTTACACGAGCCGCCACTAAATGAACCATTCATATGCGTTTTACTTAGAACCTGCTGACTTAAAGGAGCCTTTGGAATAAGAGAATTGGGGAGACCTTTCGATGAGAAATATCCTCTCATTGTAGTTAAATATATTTATTAATATACGCCGTTTAGATTCATTTTTGAAGACGAATCCTTGTTAGAATGATTAGTCGTTAATTCAGCTGTCCTTATATTAACAAATGTTTGGTCAAAACAACTTTCACCATTTGGAATATTTCACGGGATGTTAATTAGTTTAATGCTGCAAAGACTCCATTTCGTTCAAAACTAGTAAATTAGGGATTCCTTTCCAGTTCCTAAACTTTTTCATAAAATTGGTGTTGAGGTTCCCATCAATGAACTAAGTATTTAGAGAAAGTAAGTGCTAAAAGCAATACCCCAAAATTAGAGCCTCATTTCTCCTATTATGAACTTCTTTCACATGTGACATTATATTTAAAGCCTTCAGCATTAGCTCTTTTCATGAGCCGTTTTTCTGAGTGGCAACTATTATTCTTAGTTTTTTGAAGTGAGCGATTTAATGCTTCGACCATTATACATGGAATGCTCCATGTAAAGAACTGCAAATGAGAAAGTAGGATTAAAGTTAATAAATATTAATGAATTAAACTTTTTATTTTTAAAATATTAACTATAAATTGTAATTTTACAACATTATTTATTAAGAAATAACAATAATTTAACAAGCATCCTAATTTTAAAAAAAACGCTTATACTGAATATTTGTTAAAGAGAATTATTAATATTGAAGAGGAGAGTAGAACGAATAAGGAGAACATTTTAAATTCATCATTTACAGATTACTAACTAATTGATCCGAGTGTCTTAGAACCTTTTCAGTTATCAAGTTTCTCATTTATGTATTTCAAATAAATAAAACTATCTTGAAGGATGACTCTGTGGACATTCCCAAAATCACTAATTATTCGCATTCTCCATGAGAATACTTCCATTTCTCGCCCATGAAGGCACAGTAATACCTTTATGTCACTATGACTCCAACCCCGATCTGTCATTATCTGGACAAGTTTATCGATTCCCCTTTTTACTATAACTGTCTCATTTCATTTGAAAGTGCACCGCACTCATACCTCACGCCACGTCCTTGCCCAAGCGACTCATATAAATTGGCTTTATAACTCTACTGGAACACACGGATAAAATACCCCATCCTTTCTGGGTCATACTCTATCCGCCAAACGTTTCCGACCAATTAATGTAAAGTAAAAGAGATTCAAGAGTTCCTCCTACCGACATCCCTTAACTAACTCCGTCTATTATTTGGCAAGAAAAATTTTCATCACCGTTTTCTTCCCCATTCTGAAGCAACGATTTCTGCTCTCACAGAACTACTAAAATCCCAATGGCTAATTTCTCCGTCCCCCCACCCGAAGCTGTAACTGCCTTCGAAGAAGTCAATACCTTGCTAACGGATTGATCAACTCTTGCATATCAGGAACCAGAAGAAATCCTAACACAATCCATAGACGCTTCACAGATTCCTCTTAGCGCGGTACTGGAAAAATGAAAAGTGGATGTGCACATCGCCTTGCCTTTTAATCTGCCAGATTAACACCCATTCAAGCACGTAACGGCACTTTCGGGTGAGAACTTTCGGCAGTCTAGAAGGTGGTGAAGTATTTCCAATATCTCCTTGGAGGTCGAAAATTCCCGATCCTTACGGACTACGATTATACTCTGCAGTTCACCAGAGACATAAGACACGTTAGAGGCAGTAGAGGTACGGGCAGTATTATTGCTGATTGTCTTCCTCGATTCGATGTCGAAACAGTAACAAGGTCATTGATTTTCGTTCCATCTCTGAGGCTCCAAAGACTGACTCCGAGCTCTAAGAGTTCTAAAATTGCTCAAGTTCTCTTCAGTTAGAAGATGTTTCATTGCCAACAACTCCGAGTTTGATAATATGTGATGTTTCAACAGGCTCATCAAGACCTTTTGTCCCAAAAGTTTTCCGACACCAAGTTTTCAAATCTCTCCATAATCTATCACACTCCAGCAAACGTGTAGCACCAAAACTCGCCACTGATTGGTTCGCCTGGCCATCTTCTCACAAGAACATCGTAAACTGGACGAAAGCTTGTCAAGGGTGCTAACAAGCAAAAGTTGATAAGCATACTAAAACCCCTCTCGTAAGATGTCCACTATCGGACTTCAGATTTGAAAATGTCAATATTGATACAATTGCTTCTCTCTCACTCTCCAATGGTATTTTCTGTCTTCTAACTTGTGCTAACCGTTTCTCTCGATGGCAAGACACTTTTCCACTCCGTGACTTGGCCGCCGAGACCGCCGCCAGAACTTTCCTAGAGAGATGCATCACTACATTCGGCATGCCTTCTACTATAACTACAGACCGTGGAACACAATTTGAGATTCACCTTTTTCTGGATTAACTAAACTTCTTGAAACCAATTAGATTTGGAAAATTGTGTATTGTTTGCAAGCTAACTGCTTGGTCGAACGTTTCCACCTTCAACTGAAAGCAACCCTTATCGCCCGTTGTACACCTGAGAGATGGACAGAAACCCTTCCTTTGGTCCTCCTTGATATTCGAGCAGCAGTCAAAGACGATCTTAAATGCTCCGCCGCAGAAATGGGCTTTGAAGTTCCATTCAAACTCTCTGGCCAGTTTCTACACAATTCTAACTATTCCTTTTGCCTAAACCGTGTAAATTTTGTCGAGCATCTATAATCCCGCATCCCACCCTGTCTCCAATCCCATTTTCGTTCCCACTAATCTTAAAACTTGATCCCACGACGCTGTCCATAAGCCTCTCCAACAGATTTATAATGGTCCTTTCAAGGTCCTTCAAAGAGTTGAAAAGGCTTTCACTGCCCTTCAAAATGGCAAAGAATTTGTTCTCTCTATAGATCGCAAAAAAGCCCGTCTACCTTGATAAGTTAGTAATTAAAAACGCTCCTCCAGTGTTTCATCCAAACCCTCCAATCAAGGAAACAGAAAAATTTATATCGGTTACTAGTAGGGGAAGACAAATATGTTTCCAAAATTGTTATATGGTTTAAAATGATTATCCACTATGCCTCCCTTTAAATTCCTCTGGTTGCCTCGCCTACTTCCTACAGCCTCTCGAAGAGTAAAAGAATTGGCTTGAACAGGGCAATTACACTTGGACCAATTCACAGCCGGAAATTTGCGTCGCCTCTACATGCCTTAAGGTTGGGAGAGGGCTGAAGAATAACTCTCTACGTATTTTCGGAACTACCTTTTATTCGCATTCCCTATGACAACACCTCGTTTTTTCGGCTTCGAAGCTATGCTTGCGTCTTTTATGTCCCTATGGCGCATAACCCTTACCTGTCATGTCTAAACGCTCCCACTGATTCCCCCTTTTTCTATATCCGCCTCGTTTCACCTTAAAAGGGACATCTGTGTTCATGTTCTCGCACGCCTTTACCCAAGTGACTCATAAAGCTATCTTTGTTTTTCATCTATTAACAACGCACCTGTCAGGTACCGGCTCCTAGGCTTCCTGCTCACCTCCTCTCTTCCTCAGCATGCTTCCCTCTCTATCTTTCTCTCTCTCTCTGTCACTCGTTTCAAAACCTGTTGTGGGTTCCTTGAATATATTTGGGTCTAATTAACTCTTACTGTTCTGCTCCATGAGTGTTGTCAGCTTTTACACAAACAATTACGAACTGGTGACTGTTATTGCTGTTGTGATTTGTTAGCTGTGAACCATTAATTGTTATCCAACAGGTTCTTATACTGCGCTCTTCTTCTTCTTCGTCATCAGCCAATATGTGGATGATACCGATGAGGTTGATTAGTTACTGCATCAGCGCGTAATAAAGTAATGTGTGCTGGAGCCATATTGACAGAATAATTCATTTTTTCACTTCACTTTACTAAATGGAAATAATGGTTAGTCAAATATTTTGAACTGACTAAACAATCGCCTTCTGGTCAAGGTACGACACAATAATTGTTTTTTTTCACTTATGTTTTGGCCAAATTAATTTAACATGCTAACGTTATCGTTTTGCACATATTCAATACAATGGGAATAAAATAAACAACACAATTGTATTGATTGGCAGTTTTAAATAAATGCGTAGGATAAATTCGCAAGAAATGCCATTGTGTGGCGGCTTCGGGACATTGGTCACATAAATAAAAAAGAATCAAAAGATATTTGCACCTTCAAAAGCATTCAAGAACAAGTGCTTTTGATTCGCCGTCATCAATTGCATTCATTAGAGTGACGTTCGCTGTAACCTCGTGTGTAAAGAAAATGTGCTTGATGATAAATGAATTGATTTGTGGGTTTGCTCCAGTGGTTTTCTTTAAACATCCTTTCATAGAAGCTTACTTGCTGGCACCTATGAGATGAGAAAGAATTATTCTCAAGTCCTACTTTGAAGAAGTGTCAGTGGACGTTTGAGCATCCACTTTTTGCTAGAAAGAATTGCAAATATTTACTTTGACAAGGTAACTTAGGGAAACTTAAGATAGAAAGGAGTAATATAGTTTAAGGAGATGGAGGAGAAGAACCGAGTAGACATAAGGAAAAATATCAAATCAATTATTTCCTTTTGGGTTCCAGACACAAGGCCCTAGGTGTTTCTAAATCTCCACACTTAAATTGCACTCATTCACTTTTAGATGATTCAGCGGTTGATTATTAAAGAGTTTTGTCATGCCACCTAGATAAGTTCCCTTCTTAAGTAGCATAAGTACCAATAAAACGTATCTCATATGAACTGAAATTACCTTACCATATCAACATTAATTCTATTGCAACACTTAACCATGGAATGAACATGGAATGAAATTCACATGATAGCAGATTGGGGGATCGAAAAGACACACACATATAGTATGAGATGGGGAGCATCTCATCGCTTTGATTGTATCGTTTAATCAGGCATCAATCTCACTTGGCTTCATTTAAAATAAACTCCATCATTGAGTATTTTTACATTCTCCTACTTCTTTTGATAGTGCAAGTGATAGTTCATAATTATGAGTCATGAAGCCATGTAGGTTTTCTCGGAAATAATTTGTTTCGGTTACTTCATCGGGAACCAATTGTGTTCACTGGTCGTAACAACAGTTATGAACGTTGTTCGATGCGATCTGTTCATTTTTTGAATGTTACCCTAAGAAGGGAGCATTTTTTAGATGGTCTTCCACAAATATTTGGAAGTCCAAATAGAACATTATGCAACATAACAGAACAGATCAGCAAAAGGAAACAATACTTTGGTCAGCATTCTTCTAAAATCGCTTATCGTAAGATTTTTAAAAAAATATCAAAAGATTGTAATTTAAAATTAATGTATCAACGCACAAGGGTGTGTGCATAATCAATCATCTGCAAAAAAAGAGGTGAAAAGGCAAAAAAACTGACCTTAGATTACAAAATATCATCTATCCTCGATATTGCGATAGATAAACGCAACATAAGTAAATTCTGTTTTGTTTTACTCTTAAAATAAGAATTCGTCTGTAATTAAAAAATAATATATATAGGAAGAGTGCGGCATCCGAGGACACCTTACACCTTACTTCAAGAAAAACAGAAAATGAATTTGTTGATGATCAGAACTCACAATTTCTTGCAACAAAACAAATAAATATAATACTTATTGACCTGGATTGTATTCCATATATTCTTCTTCGGCTTCTATCACTCACTCAATTCGAGTCCAAATGCGATTGCAAGCTTTGATCAGATCAAATGGCCTTTGCTAATGATGTTGATGATGCCCCACATTGCTCGGGCTATTACTTCCATCAGAGCGAAGGATTTGGTGTTAGGGGGATGCTTATTAACTTTCTTTTCAATCTCACCCCGCTCACACGTGTAATTGTCGAAAGGATTTAAGTATTCTGGGTTAGGTGGCCATAAGTTTGGTGTGACAAATTCATTGGTGTGAAAATTCTCAGTCATCCATTCAATCCTGGCTTTGGAGAGCTTCATTGCTTACGTTGTCTATCCAAGGCGGCTTAACAACAATGGTTTAAAGAGTCTTCACAGGGGCATCTGCATTTGCATTGACTCTAAGGCTCCGCGAAAAAAACAGAGGAGTGATGATCTACCCATCACTGCTAACAACATCGACAGACATCGCTTTTGCCTGCTGGAAACTTCGTGCGCATACATAACAATTGGAACTTCAGTGCAGTCCGCCTGCGCATAATCACCCCTCATTTCTTCCATTGACTTTTTCATCCTGGTGGGAGTTTTCGTCGGGGAAATACCAAACACACTCACCTTCTTTTGGGTGTTTCAATTTATTTAAGAGTGGCTTTGCACGCATTGAACGATTCTCTTCAATTGTTTTGGTCGACGTAAACTCACCTCGCCTAAGATCGCATGATTTGTATCCGAGGTTCTGATGAAGAACATTCCTAATTCCTCCTTCGGACACTGGAAGATCTTTGGGAAGATGTCGCGCACTCACTTTGCAGGATTTTCGTCCTTTATGCCACACACTCTTCTCACGTAATCAGGTGTCCTGATTGAGTCAGCAGGGCGTTGACAAGGCTGTTTGTTCTTGGTCGTGGCGGCCAATTTATCCGCCTTGTCTCCGTTCGACTCCTTTCTAACTTTGCAAACGAAAGATCTGGGAGTTCTTAAAAATCCTCCAATTCCTAAATTGCTGTGTTTTGTAATCTAAACACTACCACGACTTGTCCCTTCATTTCATTATTTACAGTACTATCTGCCATGATTTCTTCTGACATATGCGAAATATGCAAAATTCAGAAATATAAGTCTATAAAGCAATATTCATAATAAACCACGGGAAAGATTAAGGCAAAAATTAAATTATGGAAGGAGAATGGCAATCTAAATGAGAGATATGGATGAAGTAATGGATGAAAGTCAGAGTATCAAAAGAGCCTTGATTCAGATTGATATTTTGGGTGATTTAGATTTTAAAATATTTACTAGAGTTCAAGAACATTTTATCAGTTAAAGCCAAAAGGCTTTTGGAGTGACTGGAAAGAATCTGGAAATATGTGTTAACTAAATGGTATTTGACTGTCAACTCTGAAGACGTGAATCCCTACCACAAGGAAATCCAACTAAAAATAGTGAACTGCATACAATGCCAGTAAGAAATGTCCACGTATTATGGACGGGATCAATGTATCTCAGGCGCAGCCACCAAAATAGGTGCCATATTTATGCACTTATTCATAGGTATTCATAGAGCAAGGGTATTTAAAGGGTCATATATTCGATGTTTACTCATGAAATGGAGTAAGAGGAATTCAATGCGAGCCTCTTCAAAGGATCTGTTGGAAAAAACACCAATGCATATTTTCCAGAACTAAATAGTGAAGAAGCGAAACCCTATAACTAAAGGACCAACTATCCCTACTATTTTCGCAAATTATATTCATACACTTATGGATCCGCTTGTTCGAGCATTGCAATGCGTGTCATCTCGATTAAAACAAAATTTTTCTATTACATTTCATAGTTATTAATAGTGTTACTTGTTTCACACGTTTTCATCATGTTTTCGTATACATATGCTCACAACTAATTTAACCTCATCTTAAATGATTGGGACGGATTTTGTTCCCACAACTTACTCAATAGTCGAAATTCTACTGACTTTAAATATTAGAGATGACTTGGAATTGAGAAGGTGACATATTTACCATTTAGCGAAAACCACCCTCACATAAACGCAAAAGAATTTCAAGTGTATCATTGGCGCACTTCGTGCCCTTTGGTAAGATTAAATTTACCGTAAGACCTGAAAATAGAATTTCCACGACCACTTCTATTATTCTAGTATAGAATTTATTACTCGGGTGGTGCAGTAACACACATTATGAATTAATTCAGCTACGGCTTGCACAACTATTGCATACTGATTGATTTTAATTTGGAAGCATCTGGTCTTTGGATTGGAATTTCGGCGAATACAGCAGATGTGAATGCAGTAGAACACAGATTAAATTTTGATGGACAAAAAAAATTATTCTGAGGAAATTTAAACTGCAAGTTTGAATCTCTTGACAGGTCTTCCCCGTTTATGATGGTCAGTTCATCATTACCTTCTCATATTACACGCGTTTAGAAAGAGTCGATGAAATCGATCTCCAGCGGATAATCTCTCTTTAGTTCTCCATCCTTTAAATTGTGCTTAGCGTTTTAATTAGAAAAGAAAAACAAATTTCCTATTAGGGTTTATGATCAAAATCCTTTTTTCTCAACAAACACCTGCGCATCATAAGCTTTGAGCCATCTGAACTAGCTATTTGTTTTTGGTGGACTCTATTATTGATTTATCATTCAGATAATTATATTACAAAATTCATATATGATATCTTTTTTAGTTCAGAAATGCCTCAGCGTTATATAAACACAATAAAGTTGGTCCAGGTAAAGCTACTTTAGGAGCCAGATCATGCGCCCATGCAACTATAAGTTAGAGTCAGTTCTTTTATTAATATTCGCAAAAATTGTGTTTTTTTGAGGATATTAAGAACTCTCTAGAGTAAACTGTTTGCGGTGTCTGGAGCTTGTTGTCTGGTTGAATAATCTGAATGCCTTGTCTGCTTCAGATACATTGGAGGACCAAAGCTCAATAGAGTTCTCCGAATGAAAAGCTTCTCTCCAAATCAACTGGTAAAAATGCCACTTTATTTTACATAACTTTCGAATTATATAAAATGCATCAGCAAAACAAATAAAAGGGGAAATGGGGCCAAGATTAATTTGAATGAATAGAAAATGCCAAATAATAATTTTAATAACTATTTTCGCCGAATCAATTTCCAAGAATGCTTTATTTTCCTTAATTTCATCATTTTTAATTTTAAACGTCGGGACAACTGAACGTGTCAAAATATTCTTCGTTTTGCCTACAATATGAACTAAACCTGAAGATACGAAAACTAATTTGAGATTTCATAGTTCTACATAAATTTTTCATTATTGTCCCTCCTGTTCAGGTATTACATTCATCCTTATTGACCTTGAATGTTTCATATCATAGCTTTTATTAGCTGGATCAAAATATGCATCAAATTAGTAATTAACGATCATATTTGTAAACTGTCACTCTGAACAAGATATTTTTAAATCCTCAAAAAGATAAAATTTAAAGGAAATGAAAAATGGTCATAAATTAATATAACACTCTACGTGGCCAAATTTCAGCACCATACGCATGGAAAGTTGTGTTTTATTTTGATTTCGGAAAAAATATGTAACGATTTCAGTTACATTAAAAAATAACGAAAGTGCAAAAAACATGTGTGTGAGTCAAGAATACCTTCCATGTTGGGAGTTTATAAAGGACTTTTAAGTTTTCTTAACATTTTCAAACAGTAGGCGCCAATCACTCATCTTTCGACCCTCACGGTGTAAATCAGTTCACCACCCTTAACTTATTTTAACTTTTTACACTTCTAATTACACACGAATAGTAAATCGATTTCTTGAGTTTCACTTAATGTATTTTTTTTCTAATTTTCTTTGTGAAATCTAAGAAATGATTAAAAAAGGTTAGAATAGATATCTGATTTAAAAGAAATTCGAAAAATCAAATTCAGTTAGTCCTTTCTTAAACTAAATCCTAAAATATTATTTATTTGGTGCCTTTCGTTCGTGTATTTTCAAGGCTTAATAGGGGCAGTGAATATATGCTAGGAATATTCGGGATGATGGATCAGTTTTCCGGCTAGTGCATACGTCTGAATTCCAAATTCCCTTTTATAATATTTTCTTTGGAATATTCCCATTCTTTTTCTTCTGGTTGCAATAAGAAATACTAAGCAGAGGTAAAGAATAACTTTCTTTTATTTTATAACAGCAGCGCAGAAGTTTAAATACAAGGAAGCGGTAGTGGTTATTCATTTAATTTTCTGTGTAATTTAACTAAAGTGATCTTTTTTATGGCCTTTTATTAATAATGGTAGTATTCATTAAAATTTGTGGCTCTAACAAATAGAAAATAGTTTTGAAAATGCATAGGGAGATTTAGTTAGTGGAATTCGGGATGATTACTTATTCTCTTGCCAGGCAGGAGAAATAAAAGCTACCGTTTCAATTTCAAAATTTTGTAAGAGAATTGCACTAAATCGGACGTCAGGTTTAAAGATAACATTCTAAAATTCGACTTTCTAACAGCCCTGGCCTTATTAAGTCTTAAAGCAACCGAGAATCGGACACTGGAAGTCCTAACTTATCGTCACGACAAAGAAAATGGAATCGTTATCTTTTCGCCCAGTGGTGGCTGTTCACACTTCAGCGTTTCGTTTGAACTCCTTTATGTTTGGAATTTGCACTATTAAAGATAGGTATTGAAGTTGTTGCCTGTTATAGCCATGAAGACTCAATCAAACCGAAGACAGTTCTGGCACCTTGATTGAAGTTTCTTTGACTTGACCTTGTGTAAGTTTTCGTTTAGTAATCCTTGGTTTCTAATGACTCAAATAAGTTTCCCACAAGAGAACTGGGATGAATTTCAGTAGTAGCCCAGAGACGATGTCTTTTTCTTTGGGACTCATGAAGCTAGTTTTATGATAGGTTGATTCTAGGATCGTTCTTCTTGAAATATTTAGGAAAGACATAAGTTTTGCTGTGATTAGACACTGCCAGTATTATTATAGTAATATGTTGCACTGCGAGCAATGGTGAAGCAGAACACCAAGAGCTGATTGAACTAAGATGTATTGAACAAACCGCAACAGAGACTTCCAAAAGAGTAAGAGATAATTGAGAAAGGGAATTAGAAGGCAGCATAGGAGGATGTGTCTGACGCTCGGAAGTCTACGTGTCTAAGTGTGCATTGGAAGGCAATTTAAATTCGTTACTTGGATGAGGACGCGCGTGAGGACATAAATGCGTGTGTACTTTTAATTAAACGTGACGGTTGTAGGAGCAGGAAGGATAGCATGAACATTAAGACCGGTTCCGAATATCACTGAGGTGAAACTGTGCCTTTGCAACGACCATTTGAGGTACACTTAATTAGCTTATTCCGATAGATAAAATAGAACACTTGAGGGCACACGATGTTCATCCGCACAGACCCTGGGGTTACGGTAAGGTTGACAATTTCAAATGCCACTATGAAGACGAGATAATTAAATCTCAGCTATTAGTGACGACGCAGAATAAAAATTTCAGAGACGCGGAGGGACCTATCCATCAAGTCTGGTTCTTTGCATCCTTTGATGTCATGGCTTTTTTGAAACAAATTTATCATATAACGCATTAATTCAAACTTAAGCCCATCTTAAAAATTATTAAAATCGTCAAAAATTTTAAATTTCATAAAATTTGGTTTTTTCTCCTTTAGTTATCGTGGACAATAAAGTTGGATTTTTATACCTATTAATTGAAAAATTCAAATTATGGAAAATAAAACTCTCCATAAGTGTTACATTAAAAAATTAAACTTTATTAAATTTAAACAAATGTGTTTGAATAAATTAAACCACTTCAAGTCAAATAAAAATTCAATTAATTTAAAGCCCATGAATTACAGAGTGTTTGAATCTCGAGGCAGAGTTTATTTCTAAATAAATCATAAAATTTTACTCTGTCAAAGAAAGACATATTAGTAAATCATAAAATAGACTTTTATTTTAATGAGAGATTTGAAAAAATATATAATAAGACGAGAGTGCCACTAATATATGTGCCCTCAAAATTAGTCAGTCACGAGTGAACGGCTTCTTGATTTCACACGAACATGATCTGCTACGTCAAATGTGTGATTTAAAGACCCCAAGCAAACGCAAAATAAAAGCTCTTCAAAAGAATGTTCTTTGGAGAATTGAGTTCCAGCCCTAATTTTTCGAAAAATGCCACTTTTTCTTCAGGGCCAATTTCGGCTGTGAAGGCAAATCATAGTTAATTAATCGCAGCAAATTGTGAAAGCCTTCTTAAGAGAGCAGATACATACATTCTAGTTTGTGTAAAATTAAATTTGAGCTTTGAAAAACCCATAGAATCTCCTAATTTTATTTCATTTTTCTGCAATTTCAGGCTATGAAACTGAATGATTTGCTTTTTAAACTGTCTGAGCAGTGAAGATGGTTGTTAGGATGATCAAAGAGCATCATATACTTTTCAAGATGAAGTATTCAGTTGAAGTGAAGATGTTTACATTAGGAGCTATTCAAAGCCAAAATTTGATCAGTTGAAAGACCTAAGAGATATTAATTTTTTATGGGTCTGAATAACTGGTAAATATTTGAGAAAACAATTACACGATTTTGATTCTCCGAATTTGGGCCGTGTGCAGATATTGCATATAGTTGAGAAGCTAATAAAACCTGCGAGAAAGCTACATCTCTCAATCCTTTCAGATTTGCAAAATTTGCAATATACATATATCTAAAGATACATTTTTAATTGACGTGGTTTTTTAAACATATTGCTTCATATATTTATATTTTTCTAACTTAAACTAATCCAATAATAACTAATTTATTGCATTATGTCAGAAGAAATCATGGCAGATAGTACTGTAAATAATGAAATGAAGGGACAAGTCGTGGTAGTGTTTAGATTACAAAACACAGCAATTTAGGAATTGGAGGATTTTTAAGAACTCCCAGATCTTTCGTTTGCAAAGTTAGAAAGGAGTCGAACGGAGACAAGGCGGATAAATTGGCCGCCACGACCAAGAACAAACAGCCTTGTCAACGCCCTGCTGACTCAATCAGGACACCTGATTACGTGAGAAGAGTGTGTGGCATAAAGGACGAAAATCCTGCAAAGTGAGTGCGCGACATCTTCCCAAAGATCTTCCAGTGTCCGAAGGAGGAATTAGGAATGTTCTTCATCAGAACCTCGGATACAAATCATGCGATCTTAGGCGAGGTGAGTTTACGTCGACCAAAACAATTGAAGAGAATCGTTCAATGCGTGCAAAGCCACTCTTAAATAAATTGAAACACCCAAAAGAAGGTGAGTGTGTTTGGTATTTCCCCGACGAAAACTCCCACCAGGATGAAAAAGTCAATGGAAGAAATGAGGGGTGATTATGCGCAGGCGGACTGCACTGAAGTTCCAATTGTTATGTATGCGCACGAAGTTTCCAGCAGGCAAAAGCGATGTCTGTCGATGTTGTTAGCAGTGATGGGTAGATCATCACTCCTCTGTTTTTTTCGCGGAGCCTTAGAGTCAATGCAAATGCAGATGCCCCTGTGAAGACTCTTTAAACCATTGTTGTTAAGCCGCCTTGGATAGACAACGTAAGCAATGAAGCTCTCCAAAGCCAGGATTGAATGGATGACTGAGAATTTTCACACCAATGAATTTGTCACACCAAACTTATGGCCACCTAACCCAGAATACTTAAATCCTTTCGACAATTACACGTGTGAGCGGGGTGAGATTGAAAAGAAAGTTAATAAGCATCCCCCTAACACCAAATCCTTCGCTCTGATGGAAGTAATAGCCCGAGCAATGTGGGGCATCATCAACATCATTAGCAAAGGCCATTTGATCTGATCAAAGCTTGCAATCGCATTTGGACTCGAATTGAGTGAGTGATAGAAGCCGAAGAAGAATATATGGAATACAATCCAGGTCAATAAGTATTATATTTATTTGTTTTGTTGCAAGAAATTGTGAGTTCTGATCATCAACAAATTCATTTTCTGTTTTTCTTGAAGTAAGGTGTAAGGTGTCCTCGGATGCCGCACTCTTCCTATATATATTATTTTTTAATTACAGACGAATTCTTATTTTATTTTACTGACAACATAAACGAATATTTTCTGCTCTATTTGCATTATTTCTTATAGTTATAACTCTATCAATTGTTAAGTGAACCGGAGTAAAGTTCGTCCTCTTGTTATTTAAAAAGAATTGTTGAATCATTTTGTTTTATATATAAGTTAGTCCTACTATTAACTTTGATGTTTGAATTTTGTCAATTTAAATGTCCATCTTTTAAAATCATCGCAGAAGGAAAATTATCTATTTATACGTCTCTAAGATATTGAATTAGGACTTTAGATTCGATTAATTTTGCTAATTATTAAGCGGCTGTTCAAATATGATTAGGCCACAATTACATCATAATAATTCTTCAATCTTATTGGTGCCATCAATTGGCTGTACCATAAAAACTGACCAATCAATGTCGAGCCATTACGTAGATATCATTTCTAATTTTGCTTGTGGTATTAATGCACATTATTATAAATAAAAAATTTGATCGGCACCAAAATTATCTACGGTTTGACATATCCCATAAGAGAAGATGGGTTGCGTTATTTCCTGTGGAGTTAAGCTCGTCCTGCAAATCTTCAACACCGTTCTTTTTGTATGATGTCTTCCAACTTATGACATACGCTAAAATCGTTGATTAAATTTTGCCATTTCGTTCTAGGTTGCCTTTATTGCAGTCGCCATATTTGGTATTCTACTGAAAACTTCAAAACCGGTTGTTGAATCAATAATTAATCGATTAGTTTCGGAGCATCATGTTAATAAAGATGAAACAGCAAAACTTGCACAATTTATTATTGAAAACGCAGGTAAGTAATTAGTCATTTATTCAATATTTTGTCTCTTTATTCTGTCTTATTTTATTATTTTTTTCTGTTCAGATGCCGTCTCTGCATTACTTATTGTGGCTGGATTCGTACTAGCTGCCCTTTGTCTTATCGGATGCATTGCCTCATGCTGTGGTTGCAAAATGTTACTGAAGATTGTAAGCAAATTTCCTAATAATAAACAAATTACCTATTAAATATCCAATGTTCATAACCGTTTGCTTTCTTCTACAGTATGCGTCAGTCTTAATCGTTCTTGTAATCGTACAAGTTATTGTCGTAGCATATTTCTTCTCAGATCGTAATCGCGTCTCTAAGTTTATTGTAATATCAATGACCAAATCCCTGGAATTCTATGGTGCGGACGGTGCGAGTGGTGACATATCCACTGCTATTTGGAATCTTACTATGAATGTATGTAATCATCTGAATTAATATCATGTTTCTTCTTTAATAAATAACTTTTTTGACTGAGATAGTTCATTTTTTATAGTTCCATGATGAGGGCCGGTGCTGTGGAATGAAGGGATATACCGATTTTGGTAGGATTTTGTTTATTTTTTACCCCATACGGTTTTACTAACATTCGTAATTTTGGAGTTTTTTCTTTCAGCTAATGCCTCAAGTGTGCCTAATGCTTGTTGCCAACAATTAACAACAATCTGTAGTTTAGATAAAGCACAACAAGATAAAATTGAAGGATGCGAAAAAAGAATAGTTAATTTTACATATGAAAAGATGGAAATTATTATGCATGTTTGGATTTTTGGCATAATCCTACAGGTAAGAAATAGCATCCTCAAAAAATTCTATTAAACAACGGAAAACTGATTATTTCTCTTCTTATTTTAGATCGCGCTCGTTGTGCTAGTCTTCCTAGCGATTCGTCTATAGACAAAAGGATCCTTTTTCATTTTGAAAACTGCTTCCAACTTGATGGATTTTTTTATTTGTAATTAAACAGATTAACCGCTCACTGCATTCCTATTTACTTATACAAGAATACTTTTTATAGGTTATTCTTTGAGTGCATTTTAGCTGGAACAAACAAAGTTGGCTTTGAAATAGCAGACCAAGTAATTTTTCTTTAATCGTTAAATTTTGATGATTGACAAGAAGTTAGTTGGCACTTAAGATTCGCGCTTATGCTGGCCTAGATATCGATTAACGATTCTTCTTTTTAAATACAACAAACTTAATTATTCATTAATTTTTTCGTCAATTACACTTTTCCATTTCACATTCGAGTAAATAGATAAAGTTCTTGAGGCCTTATTTTCAATATTAAGTCGACATAAATTGTTATTTTATTCAATACTTAATAACGTAGATTAAAGAACGTTTTTACTTATACTGAAACAGTTGAGTGTCCATTTATTTAAATATTAGCAGACCTCCTGTTTGGTAACCCTTATTTGTGAATTGATTTTTTAGAATTAGTACTTCATCTTATTATCATCCACCCGTTCTAATCAGGGAGATTTTCTCGTATGGCTTTCCGGATGTAGTATATCTTGGAAATCTAATTATTTCGATTCGTGAGTGAAGAGCTGTCAAGACGAATACTCCTAGAGTTTAAATCAACTCATTTATCTTACCTTTTTTCAGAATGATAAAACAAATAAAATAGAGAGACAATTAGACTGGTTTGATTTTTGTTATCCCTGAACTTTAATTTATCGAATTTGCTCTATATTTATTATGAAGATCTGATATGGACGAACATCGAAACACGTATCCTCCTGTGTTTCAGTAAGGACAAACTATTAATAATGCAAACGGCCAATATTTAAATTTCGTTTTCTCTTCCTTTACCAAAAGCAAAGTTGAAAGAAATGTATAATACTATTCAGTTCGTATTTGAGTATTATTGATTAAATCATCTAAGCACTTAAATCAAATTTCCTTAGGACTCATTTTAAGGTCAAACATTCATAGAATGCAGAATTTTGATACTATCTTTTAATTTCAAATGCTATGACTACATATCACTTGACATTTAATTCGCTTTTACGAATATATAAAAGACCAAAAATTAGGAAAACAAGTATAAAGGTTATTTAAAAGGAAACAAACTTAGCAAAATCCATTATCATAATTAAATCTCTGCGGAGGTTTGTTATGCAGTCAAGAAAACATGGATTTTCCGTTACGGTAAATCTACTTACTTCCTCGTAGAAACAGCATTCCTCAATCGAGTATAAAGCACATGAATCAATTTTTTCAATCCGTTTTAAAAAGTGGTGTATACTTGTGTAACGTCCAGTGTGCATTGACCTATTTTAACCTATATTCCTTGCTGCGGGGTCATTCTGCAAACTTTCATTTCTTCCATGGTAAAGTGCCCAGCGTGCAAATTTGCATTGGCAGAGACCAAGCGTTTGGTACACATTCGTGAACAAGACGAACAATTGTTCTGGTTAAAAGCAGCCACGTAAAGTAAATAAAAACGCAACATTTTCATTCGATTCTTAAAGTTTTTAAACATTTACACAAGACGAGCAATGAAACACTTCACTTCAAGAGATTTGAATTTATCTAGGCCAACCCCCGCCTATTTAGAACTTTTTATATTAACATGCTGCGTCAGCTTACCAGTTCATCAATTGCAAAGGAAGTATATGCTAACCCTTTGATAAGGGTAATTTGTGCCACTTGTGTGCACAAATGAGTAGTATTTTGAAGCCTCGCACTTTTAATAGCTCTTATTTTTTATCCAAAACGTCGTCGATGTGACTAGCCCTTTTTGTTTTTGTCTGTACTAATAAGTAACAACTTTTTATCAAAAGTTTAATTATTACAATGTGATTTTAGATAACCGAGACGGACTTAGTTCTCTTTCAGATGTTCATTCTCATCTAATACGATGGTCTAATAGTAAACATCTTGAATGGAGTATTATTAAATAATACAAGCTTTAACTCTCATTGTAATTTAATATCTGCTAAATAAAGTGAAGGGTATATGCTCATAAACCGTAGTAAAGAATTAATGCGACCTTTGATTTCGTTTTAAGTATTAGAACCATTCTTTTAAAAGCATTATTTTAATGAATTTTCGCAGCTCATCTATAATTGATAGCAATATTGATCTTTCAGCACTGTTAACATGTGTAGGAATTTAAATTGATCTCGAAGAAAAAGAATTCCAAAAAAGAACATTCCTTAATTGAATCACTCTGTAAACCTTACCTGTTTAGGAACTAAATACATCTGAAATATTATAATACTGCTATCATCTATTGTTTAAATCTTTATCGATTCCTTAATAATTTATTGAGTACTATGAAGATCTGATGTGATTTCTGTAAATATTATTATATTATGATATATAAATCCAAAAATCTGTTTAGAAATATGTCTTTCCAAAGTTCACCTTGATTAGAGAGGTAGCATCATGGAGTCTTCCTGGTAAAAAAATCGAATTCTACTCCATTATTTATTGGCTTAACTTGACCAGTATAGTTTGTTATTTTACTCACAGTGATTTTGCAGGTAAGTATGATAACCTCCGCGCCACATTAGGTAAACTAACTCAGAATATATCTGTTTATGAGATAAAATGTAGGTATGGAATGTCCTTATAAAGCATAAATAAGGTCAGACTCCTTATAAGTGCGAATTAACCGATTGTGTACACAATGTAATAGACATTTCTATAACCTGAAGTAAACTAATTTAAATATATTCATAAGTGGGAATAGAGGAATGATGCCATTTTGTTAAGTGACCAACTGATTTTGACCAAGCTAATGACCTCAATGATTCACCCCAAGAACAAGTTAGGACTTTAGAGGGCACATGCGTATGCCTAGGTATCACGTCTTGAATATAGAATTCAGGGAGAACACCTATGGAGAAAGTAAGGTGAAATAGGAAAAAAGAAATTAGAAATCCATTTGAGGTTCTTTGATGGTATTTAGTACGAAGTTTTATAAACTTTTCCATATGTTTATAAAGGAATTATCAAACCTTCCTGCCGGTACTAAGGGAGGAACTAGTAATGATTGTGAGTAATTAATGAAATCAGGATTTGTTGAATTGAACTCTTACTGATAATCTCTAACTTATGGTTTGTCCAAGTTCAATAGCCCATTCAGTGATCGGAAAATAACTAAGATGTCCTAATTTAAAATAAGCTAACTTCATTAATGAATTGAAGTGCACATTAATTTAGCATTGATGATCACAAATGATCCAAGTTTGAATAATTCAAAGCTTTAATGGAACCGGATTTGACCATCAGTTAGATACAGGTGAAATACTGACATTTAGCATCTTTTATATTGATAGATGGCTACAGCACTACCGTTTCGAGTAAATGAATATGCAAGTATCTCGGATCACGAGAATATTCATCTTACTCTTGTAATCACGCTACTGAATTTTCTTCTACAAAAATAGGCAATTTCAAATCTGCACAAAGGCATTACAAGAAAGAAAAAAGTGTCGGATTCCTAAAATTTGTCTTCTTTTTTTCTTCTACTGTTATTTTTTGGATATTTTGAGATCGTTAGCTGGAATTACATTCATTTTCCACCAAGTGAAGATTGAATAATTTTTGCACTTCCAAGGGTAAGGGGTTATGCGTTGCAAAATTTACGGAAATATGCAGCGTCCGTTGGACAATCTGAATTCGGTGCATAACAGTTAATAATTTAGGGCCATGAGGTCATTGCACAAATGCCGATTTTAAGATGAGTCAGATTTAAGATATCGAACAGCCAACATTGGACGCTAGAGGTAACCTTAAGGCAAGGAAAAATTAAAACATAAATGAAGGCATAAATTCCCGACTTGAGATTCAGTTGTCGCTGTGCCCCATCATAGAACGATCAGAAATTAAGTTGAACGGGATTCGGGAATTAACGAATCTATTTTTTTTAAAGATAGTAATGACAATTAGGAAAAGTTTTTACAACACTTAATGCCTTGGTGGAAAAGCTCTCTGGAAGGGTTTCGATAAAAGTCACATTTTTACGCCTGTTGATCACAATTAAGGAGTGCGTAAGGATACTGGATTTACTCTCTTAAGCTATAATCTTATAATCTCAGACTTTGTAGGTGTGCACGGTGACCGTTGGGCCAAATATATGAAAAATTAAAAGATATTTTTAACACCTAGAGCTATATTTTTATCAAAAAATAATTTTATAAAAAAAATAGTCAGAAGCCTCTTTAAAGGATAAAATTAACTAGTTTATCATCGTGTGTCGGTGGATAAGCATGGTTGGACATTAGTCTCCTGACTTCAACTGTCGACGTGTAATTGGTATTTACGTTCTCAATACACGCAGAAGATTGCTTGTTAATGCAGCCAAATGAAAACGAAGGATCTTAAAATTAAAGTACGATCAAAATTATACAATATACAGAAGTTGGCTTGCTTTGACACATTGTGTAAGAAATTCTAGCTGAAGAAATGTCAAGGTGAAACAGAAAAAAGGGTCAATCAATAGTCCTTTATCACAAGTGAGGAAAGAGTGCGATATATTGATAAAGTAACCCAAGTTTAGCGTTAGGAGACAATACAGAGCAGGAAGCATTCTTGAATCTAAAGCTAAGCTATAACTGCAGGCTTTATATAATGTAACCGGAGTGGTAAAAATTTTGCAGGAAAAGAAATATATCACTCACAAAAGAAGTAATTCAACAAGTTAAATGTAATTATAAAGTTCAGTCACTGTGGATGAAACTGAAAGGTTGATTACTAGTTTTTAAGTTGAGATAACTTAAAAACGGATAAGTCATTATCTTAATTTCTTTAAATAATCCGAATATTAACAAAGCTATATCAACTCCGATGACATTGATTTATTATGAACAAAAGATAAAACATTATTGATGAAAAATAAGTATTAGTCATGGGATTTCGGATTTCTGTTCCATTAAAGTGGAATGAAAATGTAAAGATTATATTTTATCTTTCCAAGAGAAATGAAATAAAAGTGAAGGTTAGTGGATCATGGGGAGGTGAGAAGTAAACCAGTGTATCAAAATGTCATACGTCATTTGATTAAGTTGATAACTTGGTAAATTTTAAATATAAATGTCTGAAGAACTTTATAACACTTGCATTTATAATGCTCTGGTAAGTTAACAGTACAAATTTGAACTTATTTAACTATAATTTCTGTAAACTGCTTATTGTAAGTATTGCATGGTCTATAAATTTTGCATGCAAAAATAGCAATGCAGAGAAAAATATCTGAGATCTGGATCTTAATTAATTTCCTTCATAGGCAAAGATATAGTCTAGATAAATACAAAATGCACGATTTAATACTAATCTTTTAATTAATGATTTTATGTATTTATTCTTAAAAAAATACTTGACCGGTGCAAAATAACTGCTCCCCATTTAGTTATTTGAGGCAATTTGTGGTAATTAAAGCAGATTACAAATATAAGTTGGAGAAAACCAGTTAAATGCAATGTTTTTACTTTAAAGTGAGCGAGTTTAAAAATGTTAATAATGATAGGACGTTTAATTATTTAACAGGGACTGAATGCTCCAATAAGGAATGAGGGAGAGTGGTGGAGGAAGCAATACAGATGTGGTTAATAAAGTTAATTCATTACTTTCTTTCAATTATAAGATCTTGGATGTAGTTCACTACATTTGGTCCAAATGTATCAGAGCGAGTTGGTGTTGGTAATAATCAGAGTTAATTTCATTGGATTAAGCGAGCGGTTTGTCATCCCACTTCGATGCGATGGCTCAGAAGCATGCATCGCCCCATTTTAGCTCTGATCGACGCTTATAGAAAATTTACATTATTATTTCCTTTGCTTTATGTAGGAATAGTTTAAGATAATATTAATCATTTACATATTTGTAGCGATTCTAGCAAATAAATTGCATTGTAAGTGGTTAATGTGTTGCATATTTTTAGAAAAAAGCGATTAGGAGGCTCAATTATATTCGAAATAATTTATTTATATTTGTAAAGAACATGCATTTTCCAAACAAGTCGTAAAGAAAGATCCTAAAAGCAAATTATTCTTAACAGTATATTTAAAATGTGAGCATTTTACGAATTTTAAATTCTTTTAATGCTCTATTTAAAATAAATTGAGTTCTTTAAATGTCATTAATAAGTGGGTGACAGGAAGCCCTCCTTTTAATGATTTTCATTGAAAATATTAAAATTTTTCCTTATATGCGACATAGGAAAATTTTAATTAAACTAAACAAAATTTTATGTAAATAAATGCGTATATCTTAATGTATTCATATTTGCTTAATTCAAGCCACGTCTTTTCAATCTAACGTTCTGTTTCCCCAAAAATTTGATTTAACTTCAAAATTTATTGTGTAAGGGAAAATAGCATTTGTTTATCTCTTGCAACAGAGAGTCTAAATTTATTCCTTACCTAAGACCAAAATTTTCCCGATTTCTAGGATATTTCCACAGTAAAATCATCGGCCCGTGGAATTTTCCAAGCACTTTTGCAAAATATGCTCAGCTTTATATTTTAGTTATTTTCCAATATATACCATTTACTTTGAAAATAAGTAAAACTATTCATAAGCATTTAATGATAAGGTTTATTTATAATCGCTAAACTACCATTAAAATTTCCCTTACTCTGCAGATTTCTGTCGAGATTCGATAAAAAATCCTATTACTTTCGTCTAATTCTTCCAAACTACTTTAAATTAAGAAGAGAAAGATTAGAAGTTTGAGAAAAACAAATACTGAGCTGTACTTATATTAATTAAGATGGAAAATTAGAAAGTCTTCAGTGTGGCTGGTCTGTCATCAGTAAATACTCAGCAAAGACATATTCCAGTTTCTCAATTGGTAAAGGAAAACATCAAGAAAATAGAGTAAGAACAGTATAAAAGAATATCTCCGATTCTTAATTATCGGAGAAATCAAAACACAATTGTGACTTAATTGGATATCTGTTAAAAAAAATCCAAAAGACTCCAAATCAATACGCCTGGTGTAGTTCATATAGAGTTTTATTGTTTCAGCCACAACTAGTTAGATAGCCAAATTGTACTTCTTTGAGGACAAGAGGTGGTTAATCATCCTCAAGTCACCGTGTCTCAGTGGGAGTCTATCTTGAGGTTTGACAGTGGGCGCCCAGATACCGCAATAATAAATACCAACTTCTTAAAAATACTCCATTTACTAAAGCTTTAACTAAAGAATAGCTTGATTTAATCATTGCCTCTCCGAATTTAATCTCTATTCCCTACATTAAGTGAGATGCATACTTAATTATGAAAGACTCTGAGATATAATCTCCGCACATATGCTCAAAGTAGCAGAGTATTCAGATACATGTCTTTCCCTTTCAGCTGTGACAAATAACAATTTCTATACTCATAGATGTGCATCCCTACACTCACTGTTAATTAAACTCTTATTCAGAAAGTAAAATACTTACTGGTGTATACGAGTAAATTGCTATTACAACAACTGATTGATTAAGGAGAGGACAGAAATTTTGCACCGCAAAAAGAGAATGTTTATTGGGAAAATTCAAATGCATACATAAATTGGATTCTTTAAAAGCATCTGATTGTTAAGTTAACCCAAGATTGAACAATATTGAATGCGAAATTTTATCCAGTAGATACTCTAGATTAAGACGCATAAAGTGGAAGTCAATAATGAATGTTCAAATGCGTGGGACGTGTGAACAGCATGTGATAGAAAGGCACAGAAAACAGACGGTTGTCAAGTCGTCGATATCTTTACGTGATGCTTAGCAGCTGTGGGGTTTCTTGCTCTCAACAATATCATTTGAATAAGTTCATCCGACGTTCTAATGACTTCTTGGGCATTGATTGATAGAAGAGATGAAAATACCGTACCGAAAGGATATTTAATATTGGCCTTAAAGCATTCCTCAGATTAAATTATCTTAAGAAACATATTATAGTGTCACATAAATACATCTGCTTTGTACTCACCTGAAAACTTAAAAATGCTCTTCTCTGAATTAAAACAATTGACGTGACTTGTTTCAAAATGCATCAGAACATGAATCTTGTTATTTATTACATTTCAGCTGGTCTATATTTTTTCATACACTTTACTTTTATATCCACTTTGAAAAATCCACTGAATAAGTTAAATTTACTTATTAATCAAAATATTAAATCGTGTAATCAACTCTTTTCTTTAAATTAACTCTATCTAATGTATTAAGATAAGTCTAATATTAACTTTCTTATTTTTAAACATTCCATAAAGTTAAAATTAAAATAATAACATTTGCAGACACAAGAATGATATGATATTTGTTGCTGACACAACACAAATGAGTCCTTGACTAAATATAAGTAATCCTCTTTGAAGTCCTAGCCACAGACAAGTGCACCAAGCCTCCAGTAAAGTACCCTAGTATAAATTGGTCCAAAATTTGTAAGACTACGTCCAAAGTAGTGAGAACACAGGAGGTATTATGAGAGGAGATTTTTACTGAAAATGCTTCTTGATCGTGAGCATAATTAACGTTAAGGTGCACAAATTTCGATTGCTGATTGTCTAGAAAGCCTCTGCATGCACACCACCCTTTTCCTGATAAGCAAATGGTAGCGTGTTCGTGCTTTCCAGGATATATCAGAGCGCGAGAGATTCCTATAGACTATCTTGATAACGTTTAACACTGCAAAGATTTATTTTAAATGTTATTTTTAAATCAATTTCATTAAAGTCATCATTTACAGTTCTTAATAAAGAAAAAGTTAAACAGCTACGTTTACAGCATTTAAATTTCAATAGGATGCGAATAAAGAGTGAAATTTACACGTATCAAACGTAAGAAGTGAAGACTTCGTTTGTGCTTTTATGTTCATACGACCTGCCTTGCTCGAGAGGTTGAGTTAGACACTTTCAGTCGAAGGTTTTCTCAAAACCTGCATAAAGGTCGATTGTAATAAGTGCCGGAGTTTAAAAACGAAGTTCATAATACTGTATTGATCTATTTCATCACTTCTAATAAACTTGAATGAAGCGTACAACTCGGATTGGACAATTTTGCAAGACCAGTTGGTGACATTTCACCTATTGTCAAGATTAGTCGGTAAAGAGTAAGATAAGCAATCGTTTCCTAAATTAGCATAATTAGCCATAAAGTAATCAGAGGTTGCTTTTGACGCGGTGATGACCTCACGCCACCTGTATTGCTTTTCTGTCCATTTTACTGAACTCATTAAATGACCATAATCTGGGTCAGCAAGATGGACACTTTTGTGGAAACCAGTTCAGGAGTGAATGCTCGAGAAAATCAGTACCATAAATATATTTTTTATCCAGTGCTTTGGATTATGACTATCCCGAACATAATATATTAAAAATTTTACATTAAACAAATTGCCACTTCTGATAAAATAATATTTCTTGAAGACCATTTGCAGTTGGTGATATTGCTAAAGTTAACTCTTCTTCGTCGTTACTGGTTCAACTGACATTATTAATAAATCCTTTAAATGCTAGCATTATTCTAAACCAAATCAATGGAAAATTGCTTCTCGAATGCGAATTAATTTCGTATGTAAAAGCGTTGTTATGGGAGATGTTGCATAATAAATTTGCATTTTAGTAAAAGATCTGGCCTTTAATTTACGCATACATTGATTCCTTTATTATCATACTTTCACTGAAGTAAAACTTTGTAAGTTTCTTTTCATTTCGGTCTAACGTGCCCTTTGTGAACGCTTAAAATAATATTCCGTTAAAATACACCTGAAATCGATCAAAATTTACTGACTTGGGATAATTATAGAAATGTACATCAAATTTATTACCAATTTTCAAAATACCTCTTCAATTACCTATGCCCAAGATAGCAGACATGAAGCTTTATTTTTTAGGTGATAAATGCAAATAAATTTCTATTCTTATTTGCCACTTAACTTTTTTATTAATTTCAGTGTGTGTTTAATTTTGGAGCCGCATTTATAAGATATTTTAAATATGATAACCTATCATTAATCATTTAAAACATATGATTTCTATTCACTTATTAGATGATTCTTGTCTTGGCAAATATACACATTGATAGCACAATACAAATCAATGTTATTTCCTTGGGTTTTGAATTTTCAGCATTTTAAACTGGTACTTTTAAACTCGCCTACTTTTCAAAATATTATAGGAGATGTAACCTGAGCTCTTAAATGGTTGTGAGTTTGCCTATTAAGGTAGGTGCTTTGATTCATTATGATGGAATAAGTCACTAAACGTACACTTGCAGAGCATCGTCATTTTACGTTGGAAATTTGCACTGGTATCAACAATGAACGGCAGTAATAAATGATATTTTTATGAATATCTTTTTATCCGATTTGAGACTCTTTGAAGCATTTAACTGAATTCACATGAACGGGTTCCGACTGTGGATATTCAATAAAATTACACTATAAACACCGAGTACAGAATGAATAACAAGAGTGCAGGTGAGGTGTAAGGAGAGTTCCCAACAAGTAAATTTTTTATCAGTTTGCGAACGTGCTTTGTCTTATATCCGTAAAAATTTTAAGATATAAATAGGATGATACGATTAAAAAATAAACCAAGTTAAATTATTTGAATTATTTGAATTTGTTTGCCCGCTTATGCAGGAATTAATATTTTCATCTATATAAAAGTAAAAAAGAGTAAATGAAATATACCCAAAGCTAATTAAAATAAATAGCAGAAATGGGCGCAAAACTGTTAAAATGAGGTTTAAAATTCACGTTTGTTTAATACTTTTTATTGAAGAAAGCTAAAAACAAATATTTCTGCTATAGGAAAAGAGGTGATTATCTATAAATGGCTAAAGTTAAAGTAATTTGCTATTTTTCAGCTGACGTTTGGTAATTCTATAAACGTTTGTCAAGACTAATCTTGCGCAATTGAAGTGGGAGTGTCATTCTATCAAACAGTCATATGTTTATTTTGTCAAAATGTCCCGAAACAAGGGCGACTGTCACAAGATCAAATGAACACCTCAGATTAAGCTGAGCTTTAGGTGATATTTGCTTGCTATTCCGGTACACGGAACTGCCTTTCGGAATTCACACAGCATCATCAATTTTCAGCACTTCCTGAACATAAGGACATGAAGGTCAGAGGATACTGCAGTTATCTGGATAACTTCATCATGCTTCAAGACCGCGTCGAAAACACCTCGAGGGTGTCAAAAAAGATGGATTCAAATAAGGGCTGATATATCCCAGTCCTTCATAACTTCTATTAAATATCTTGATTTCATTTTTGGTTCAATGGTCGCTATCCTGATTCCGATGAAACTCGTGCCATTTTGAAGATGTCCGCCCCAACAAATCTGAGTTTGCTTCGTTCTTTTCTTGGATTAATATCTTATTACAAGTCTTTATTACTTTCTTTAAAGAACACAGAGCTCCTCTTAACAAATTTTTGCCCAAGGATATGCCGTGGAAATAGTCACCTGCCTGTGAAAAACTTCCGAGAGGCCAAAGCCGTTGCTGAATTCGGAGATGCTGCTGACTCACTATGGTCCAAGTTTCTGGCTGATCCTAGCAGCTGACGAGTCTGGTTACGGAATTGGTGCAGTCATTTCTCATCTGTTCCGGAAGGCTCCAATCAAACATATCTCTCGTACTCTAATCCTGTCAGAGAGGAATTAGGGAAAAACTGAAAGGGAAGCACTTGGCATTTTATATACAGTATACAATTCCATAAGTATGCATATGGCAGACAGTTCAAGCTCCTAACGAAATTTAAATCACTATTGTCAATATTTGACTCAGGAGTGGGAGCTTCAGTCTACTGCAAATCTTCAACAGTGGGCCCTCATGTTAATGGATTAAGATTACGATATCAGGAACCGAAAAATGGATTATTTCGGATAAACCGATGGTTCATCTCGCCTCATCGAGAGTCAGTGCTCGCAAAACGAAGAAACAGTGGTTGCTTTCGTGTTTGTAGAAAGAGATGTTCAGCACACACAGGTGGAGCCGACTCGAAACATACCGGTAACGGTAGGAGACATTCGAAAGGAACTGGCAAGCTTTAAACTTTGCCCAGTCCAAGGAGCCTTTATTCCACCAAAGGCCACCTGTTTGAGCTTTACCGTCGGGGAGATTCAAGATGGAAGTTGACTCTTGTATAACGTTTTTAAATAAAGTCATTGCTCCATTTATCCTAAGAAATCCAGTCAGAGGATACGCTTACTAATCAGGTATGGACAGGAATATCGAATATCTCAGCAGATATTTAGTAAAAAGTGTCGTTATTAAGTCCTACTTTAGGGTGTTTTTTGATTTTTTCCGCCTGAATTTGTCAAAAAAATAATGCTCATCACTTTTTCTCCTCCTTATTTCTCATTCGAATACTGATTGGCGTTGGTCTGAATGGCTGGATTGGAGATAAATTTCCACAAAGCTCTGATTTTTAAGACAAGGTCTTAAAGCTTAGACTTTTAAAATGCAGAAAGATAAATGAAAGTCACTCATATTCAAAAGTTTTCGTATGGGTAGATTTCAGATCAGTCATACTAAAATAAGATTCATATCATCTGTTAAATTAGATGAATTGGTGCTGAATTGATGCTGTAGTTCTAATGTCTGAAGTTGCTTCCTGTTCCTTGCAATAGGTTTTCGTATTTTGGCTATTTTTCAAACTCATAAAAAGTACATTTAGGACTCCATGAAGCAAAATCAACGTAAGTTCTCTGTCCACGCGCACGTGCTGGTCTGCTTCATGCATTTGCCTTCGACTACCATCCAGGCTGTTGTCATTCCTTTGCATTCTCTGATTGCAATCTCCTCCCTCAAAAGTACGGTTTTATCTCCATGTAAACAGTCTGCATTAACCGCATCCACTACATGGGCGCTCTTCCTCTCGTGGCTCCTAGTCTGCTGTGTCCGCTACGCCTCCCAATAAACTCTGGACATCACTGTTATGTTTCGTCTTCTCTCTCTATCCTTTTTGGTAGTAAAGATAGGAAGGAAATAGAAATTCCCGCGTTTGCTTACTATGATTTGCCGATCAACTTCCCCTATATAACTTATTGCATTAAAATTCATTCCAACAAGATTGCCATATATGGCATGCATGAAGACCGCCATGGTGTACCAGTACGGTCTATGCTTGTGATCTCACCGTGTAATCATATTAGCAATGTTGCTTAACCACCCAGTCATGTTCAAGTTCATATGAGTACTCAGCTTTGAACAGAGCCAACCGACGTTTAAGATTTCGCGGATAATATCATTGAGCCTAAATAAACTCTGAATAGCATTCGACGTGCGTGGTGTATTCGTTTTCCCTTCACCATTTTTATTCTGCCACTTTAATGAACTTCTATCATTACTTACTTACTGTACCTTCAGTGTAGACTAATTCTATAGAGTGGTCCTTTTCTCCAATGGGGATTGGCTGTTGTTAGAGTGATAACATAAATTTTACTCACGCTAATGCTTTTCTTTTATGGAGGACATTAAGTGGCATCCACTCTCCATTTTGAGCCATTAGCGAATGACATCAAAGCCCTTGATTTGGTATAACATAAGGATACTCTTTTAAGAGCAATCATAGCCCAGTTTATAAAATTAAGACAGTTTTGCAAGCAAGTTATATAATTTTATTTTAATGTGATGTGAGTGGAATATGAGTATGTGACAGGAGACTGCAAAGTGCATGCCACACCTTAAAAGTTGACCCACAGCTTGGCTTGCAAAATAGAGGCAAACGCCTACACGCAGAGTGGGGCTGGATTTCAGTCATCTACCTCTGTTGGGGGAATTTTGTGGTTATATGGTTCATATATTTCATACATACACACATCTTATAAACCTTATACCCTTTCCGATCCATTTACCTCTTCTAAATGATATATCTTAATAAAGCTCCATTTAGACAAATTCCAATAAACAAAGAGTGGGAGGGAGGGGAAGAGGGGGCGGAAGAAGAATACATGTACCATGGAAGCGGAATGAGCTTCGTACAGCAGCACAAACAATGATGACAGGCTAGAGAGGGAGTTTAAAAATATATAAAAGCTCGATGAAGGCGATTAAGTGTGAAGAGATAATTCGAAAGGGATACAAACAAATAGCGTTTTAATGAGAATAAAGAACTAAGAGTTGTATTGCTATAGCATCAAATTGAAATCCAATAACAAGAAAAAATAGGTTAAAATGTTCTATCTGTCCAGATTTCTGCCTTATACGTTAAAATTGGATAGAGGCTCCTAAAAGGAAAATACCCCTACAAAAATAATAATTGTGAAAGAGAACTTTGGATTTTCCACCAACGTTTCTTTGTTTTGGTATTAATCTTGGTGAGTTTAGGAAACATTAGTAATAACATGAACTTTATGCTGTGGAGTTCACAACGCTGCCAAGGCTGATCAAAGGAACTTCACGTGCGCTAAAACATTCTCGAAGGGGCGGTAGGTAACCGATCCTGTAACGAGCAAGCGCGGCGTACGTACAGAGGCCTTTCCAGCAAATCAGCGATCAATATCCCTGCAGCATATCATTAATTATATTTAATAACTAAACGCGCTGGCAGCGAGCCATGGTTGTGCTTGCTATGCAAATTCATACTAGAAGACTCTGCTAGAAGTTAGCTGCATGCATTTGCAACTAGTTAAACTTCTAAGAAGATTACCGAGGTTTAGCAAACAGGCCACAAGGTAAAGACGTCTAATCCTGTTTTACAAATATTAAAAGAATTTACCAAGAATTGTTGTTTATTGGACATAGTTATCCGCTTTTTTTCAAATTATCTGCTCATGCATTAAACGAAAAAATGTCCCCAGCCGTGAATCATCTACATGTGATGTGAATCGTTAAGTTCGGATACCCGATACCAGCCGAAGAAAATGAGAATGATTTTAATTGGCATTAGACTGACATATTTTGACCTCATTTCTTCCTTGGAAAGCCTACTTATTACCGCATTAAGAACAACACCAATGTTCCATTTCGCGTGCTAATTTTTTTCACTGCTAACTAGTATGTGTATGTTTTATGTGCTTAGAGGATTTCAATTGAGAAGGGATCCGTCATCCACCAAATAAATTGACTAAAAATGACAAAAATATGCATAGAAATAGTATAAAAATAAGCACCGAAAATCGCGGACATGAATTCATTATAGAAAAGAAGAAGAATCCTGAATTGTGAAAAAGAGGAAAACTGAAAATCCAGCAAACCCAGTAAATGCATGCAATCTAATAGATTCCCTTTGCATTACATTAATTCGACTATTTTTTGCTTTTCTTTTATTCAAATGCTTTCAAACAATTGAATTTAACGTTTTTCGCAATGCTATGACTTATAAAAGTGATAAATTTATAAAATAAAAAAATCGATTTACAATTTCATATGGACTTATATTCAGGAATCACATGCATGACCTAAGTTGATCACTTAATTGGGTTATATATATGATATCGTTGTATCTGATACAGATATCGTATTTCATGAAGCAATAAATCCCTTGAAGAAATTATACTTATTTATGGAGGTGGAAGCAATAAAGACACGCATCATTTCTGTATATCAGAACTACAAGGACGATTAGTTAAGGCAGTCTGATTCTTTAAGAGTAAATTGGATTTATCTTAGTTTTTTGCATTGTGGGCTCTTCTGGTTCAGATTACTTAATGTATTCAGAGAAGACTAGAGAAAAATATAACTGAAATACTAGTGAAAATCTTTCAGAACCACCATATTTTAAAAATCGAAATCAAGCCTTCCAATCATTTTCCTGCTCTGAGAGGTGGCATTAAGCAAAATTTTCAAGTTCATCATGAAAGACGGAAATAAGGAGATGTCCGTTACCTGAAGCAAGTGAGATTTTACTAATCAGAGGATAACTATACTTTATCTGATTCGTACAAAAATGGAGCAACAACCATACATACACATATCTCTATAAACTAAGCTACCACTAAAATAATGCTAAATACGGTTTCAAATCAGATTTTAAGGCACAGATAACACCAGTATGCTGTGACTCATTGTAAATACGACAAAATGCCGACAAACAAAGCTCGCGGTCATGGATTTACGCTTTCTCCGACTGAGCAATTCTCGCGGATGCTCTACAAGTTCTCCATCAACCTTACTAGTTTGCAGGTGACCACTGCTCCAGACAGTGTGATAGTCACTCGGAACAAAATTGTCACCGATTCTGGTCTTCAAGCGCAGTCACACGAAAAGGAGTCCTGTAAATTTAAATTGTCTTCGTCAAATCAATATTACGTCCCGAGTAACTTGCATCTCAATTCCATGTTCCTCTCTATAAGTTAGAGTCAACTGTGGTCAAGCAAATCCAATGAGACGAACACTTGATCAACCAGCTCTAAAACGCTTTCAAAATAGTTGTAATTTACAAAGATGATCATTTTTTAGTGATTGTCTGTCGAAGGTCATACCACTGCCGTATTGAAGCTTTAGATTCTGTCCGAATTTCAAGAGCGAATTAGGCCATTTGCGAGAGGTGTATTGTCTGTCTCGTAAACAAAGTGTTTCTTTTCCGTACTTGAATTGAATTTGTTATTCTTTTAGCAAAAAAGGAGACGAAATAAAGTAAAAGTTGACATGCGAGGAGGATAGTATTGAGAATTTGAAGGACAAGCTTCAAATCACATGATATAACACAGCCCATTATTTGAAATTAGAAAGATATGAGTAGCCATATTACTATGGGAAATGATAGTAATAAGTAATAAGATGATCATTTAAAGTAATACTTTACTGAGACTCAAATTCGCTGTTATCCGCACCTTAACTGAAAGTGAAATAGAGCATTTAAATTACCAAGCCAATTAACTAAGTTTCCTGTTGGTCCCAGGATTATCTACCTGAATTTCCTTAAAATGAAAATAATTGACAACATTTTTAATAGACACTGCAATTAAAATTCGACAAACTATTTGAAAAATAACTCATAAATAGGGAGTTTTCAAATAGACCTCTACTGACTAACGCGAATGCATATCTGCGCTTTTTCAAAATTTTACCAAGATATACTTGATACCTGTTTAACTAACCTTGATTGTTTGAGCTCCCTGCAATTGTTTCATTGCTAAATATGAAAATAATGGGAAAAAGAGTAAAATCGGAGAAGTCGGTAGAAAGTAAGTTATAGGAATCAAACAGCCTAACTTCACAGGAGTCACTAATTCAACAATTGTTAGCTTTACCCATTAGAGACTTGTTGAAAACAACAGGTTTCTTAATTGGAGGGCTTGCTTTCGAAAATCACCTATCTCTTACATAAATTTTGGAACAGATAGGGGAAGATTAAAGCTGGCATTTGGGTTCGTTTTGAGAGAGAGCGAATAGTGAAGGAGCTTCTCAATCTCTACTTTTACGAAAAAGAGAGTTAGTTTTTCCAATTGAGCCAAATTCATAGACATGAAGCCAGGGCTATTCATATGCTATTGCACGGACGAAGTGCTTGACGTCTCCATCCAAGTACACTTCATTTAAAATTCATGCAAGGTATTTCACCATCCAGATTTATCAGACTTTATTGGCGATTATTTTATTTAATAACTCACTGAAAAAGTAATAATAAATAATATGATCCTGTGATAAATCACTATCATTTTAGTAGTATTATCGAACCAGAAATGATTAAGCACATATCAACGGTTTAAAAGAGATCTGTGTCATTCACCAAGCAAAAATGATGAAATATATCACTTAGTCTTAATCAAAACTAACTAAATTCCGTAAACACAATAAAAGTTTCTTGAGAAAAATTAATGATACCTTTTCAATAACTGAGTTTTGTGCGTCCCGATGACCTAGGGACACAATCAAATTATTTATGTTTTAAGTGCATTTTTCTGATACTTACTCCGTACTTACTACTGGTAGTTTCACGGCCGATTGTGTACATAATCACCATAGAAACGCCACTGTCATTGGTTATTAGCTTATAGTCGGTCGGTTAAGTCCGGCCTCACGGTGTTGCAAGTATTATTCCATAAAAATTGCAGGTGTGTTTATTTCTACTAGTAGAAGTGAGGCAAAAATCAAAACTCATAACATAAATGACTGTATTTTTTTAAATTTACCTCTAGGTTATAATGGGCTGTGTTATATCTTGTGGTTTGAAGCTTGTCCTACAAATTCTCAATACCATCCTCTTCGTATGTCGACTTATACTTTATTTCGTCTCCTTTCTGTTTATTGTAAAATAAAATATTACGTTTTCACATTGTAGATTGCCTTCCTCGGCGTCGCAGTCTTTGGAATTCTATTGAAGGCATCAAAACCTGTGGTTGAGAACATAATCACAAAGATATTTGAGCAATTTAAGATAGGGGACGATGATATGCACCAATTAGTCACATTCATCGTCGAAAACGCTGGTGAGAATTCTTAATATATCACTTAAAATGATATTTTTAGATAAGTTACATTGATAACTGTTTGTGTGCTTTAGATGGAATTGCAATTATTCTCATTGTGCTTGGTTTCGCTCTTGCCGCTTTATGTCTTGTTGGATGTATTGCTTCGTGTTGCGGATGTACTATTCTACTTAAGATCGTAAGTAACATACCACTGTCCATTTGACGTTTTCATAGTTTTTTTGTACTGTATATGGTTTATTGATTAATATAGTATGCGGTGATTTTGATTATCTTCGTACTCGCACAAATTATTGCGGTAGCAGTTCTATTTTCTGATCCAAGCCGACTATCTGACTTACTTGTCAAAGCCATGAACGAGCTTCTGCCACATTATGGAGTAGCATCTGATAAAGGACAAACCTCTTCGTCTGTGTGGAATATATTAATGTCGGTAAGAATTTTTTCCGACTAGTATTTTAAACTAAAATATCTTGAATAGTAATTTGATAAAATTCTCGTTGCTTTAGTTTGATTCAATGTGCTGTGGAATGGACGGCTATACAGACTTCAGTAAGGAATAAGTTATAACAAATTTAGAGCTTTGTCTACCATTCATTCTCACCTGGCTTTTTGGAATTTTATAGATGTCGTCTATTTGCCATCTCAATGCTGCAACTATGCCTTAGCAAATCCACCGCAAATTTGTGACTTAAAGGAAGCAGAAAAAATTAAAATGCCCGGGTGTCGTGAAAAGATAGTCACTTTTATCTCAGATAATCTGCAGATTATGCTATATTTTTCCATCGGTGCTATCCTCCTACAGGTAAGAAAAAGTCGCAGATTGCTCTACATATGTCTTAGATCTAATCCTGTCATAATTTTGATGTTTTCTCATTTTCTAATTCTAGGCCGCCCTTATCGCAATCGTGTTTCTCACCATTTGCCTATAAGCATTTGATTTCACCGGGAGTTATTTTGGAAAATTAAATTACGATAAATGACAAAAAAACAAATCACTACCTGCACACATATGTCATTTTCAGACACCTCATATTGACCTCCCATACGTTTTCACCGATGATGTTGAAATAATGCGTTTGTTATTTTACTAATTTCTGTAATAACGATGTATTTTGTTGAATACCCAGAACAGTTCAGAAATACAAATTTTAGTTTGAATAGATTCTTTCCTTTACTTACGTAATTCATCAGATAAATTGGATATGATAAAAGTTCGTTAAAATATAAAGAAACCCTTTCCTTAAGTTAAAAAGTGGATGCTTATTAAGATCTGTTGGGTATCGGCCAACGTGCGCGCCAATTTGGAGACTGTGGGTTTGATGAGCACCAGCAGTCATTCACTGTAGGCCGTTAACAACCATGTAGTTAAAACCGGACGAAATTTGGTCGAATAAATACGAGTTTTTACCAGATAACCTTTTCAGGATGAATTTTTGCAAAATGTATGCATATTAGATTACTATTTGCAGTGGAACAATTCCGGCTTTAAAGAATGTAGAGGTATAATGAGTAAGAAGCTAGCCAAAACGCTTAATGGGAATATAATTTTGGTGACAAGAGAGAGAGAGAGGGAGAAAGAGGGGAGGGGCTAAGAATATAAAGAGTAAATGAAAACCGGGGGGGGGGAGGGGGCTGGAGGATACTTAGGAGTAAGAGATAGGAGTTGAGGTAGACGTTGGAATAATGTATAGTAAAATCCGAGATGTAATTACTGGTATTAAGGTGTTAGAATAACTAGAACACAGTGAGGGATTTTGAGGAACATTTTGGAATAGACGTTCAATGACTAAAAGATTAAAAAGTAAATGCTAATAGTTAAAAGAGTGAAAATAAAGACCTAAATGGATAGAGCTGTGTCTAACGACGAGTTAAGTTCTCGTCAGAGTTTTGTAAATATGCTGACATATATGATACCAAAGCCTTGTCAAATAAATATGGTTCTGGTTATACTTTCAATTCTAATTTCGATCAATCACTTGTAACTCATGAAGATTTTATTCAAAATTAAAGTTTAATTTAGCATGTAAATATGTTTGTTTCAATCACTGGAATTATTTAACATTTATAATATTGTAACAAATTTTAATAATGAAATATAAGTCAGTGAGCTACTATTTTATTTGGCCTATCAACTGAACTCGATTTATTTTCGGAGAAATAGTAGCTTTATGAGTAATACATTGTTATTGATCTTAACGCAGCAATGCTTGGTAATGTTATGGCTAATGCTAGGTATATTCGTTTCAGTACGGCGGCCAAATAAATGATCAAATATTTCATTAGCATCTGAAGCAATGTCATGATTAATGACTATTGTTGAAAGGTGCTTAAATAAAAAGGTAAACATTTTTACACCTCTAGTGGCAATTAAATAATATTATAAATATTTTTAGTCAATTTCAGAAACAAAATCCATTTTCTAAAGCTCTTTAGCGACCTTTAAACAAGTTAAGGAGTTAATATGACCTCAGTTTTAGAACAAAGAATAACCATGATTCTTGAAACCCAACTTTTGCATTAAAGATGGCTTATTTTAATATAAATAGAAGGGTAGTATATAACACCCCTCCGACGCTGCTCTTAGACACACTAATATGATCTTAGCTAGATACATATGTGCATTCTAGACGAAGAAAAGCAAGATATTTACCTTACACTTTCTGACTGCATGTCTTTATGGGCCGCAAATCAGGTATTGTCTGTGAATGACCATTCTATTTATCGCTATGGCCATAAATGAAGGTACATTGGTTGGCATCTCTTCAGCTGTGGGCCAATTATCCACCTTGATGCTTTTTCCTTTACTAGTGAATGCTTTTAATAATGCCGACAAAAATTTTATCACTTTCAATTATTATAAAATTTTTATCTTCCCTATGATATAGATTAATCACCGAGCCAATTTTCTTGCTTCTGTTAACGCCAGGAGTGCTTCCAATTTAGTGGGATGACTGTTAGCGTAAGTAGAAGCCGAAACCACTTCTCTCTTGTTTTTGAGTATTGTGTTACAAAGACCATAACAATATTAACCAAAAATTCAGAGTGTGCTGATCGAACGACTTGGAAGATGCTTTGTATAACTCATATGTACATCAAGGGACAATCTTGACAGTGACAGAGCTCCAAACCAATGTAATGGAGAACACGGTTCACCCCTAACATAGTTGTGAACACTATTGGAACTCGCTTGGTGTTTCTCATACAATATATGTTTGAATTTCATGAAATACATAACACAAAGTGATGATATCGACAGGATTAACAGCAACGGAAAACAGTTTAGGACTTTCATTGGTGAGCATCTTGAACATGTCGACGTTTCGTTGGACAAGATTAACCAACTTCTCAAAGAGGCTATGATAAAATCGGATTCTTTGGTCATGGTAAAAGTAGCTACAAAATTTGATAATAACATTCCTGGCCTCACTCTCGCATCTGCTTATTTAACCATATCATATATGTTAACTGTTTTTGTGACTGTACTGTCCCAAAATCTTTTAGAAATGACGCAGAAACCTCTTGATTTAACCTCCCTCTGATGTTTTGCCAAATTGCAGGAGTTCGAAAGAAGAGAGTCGAGTAAATATATGTTAAAATCAGAAAACCCCTTTGCTCCACATAGTTTTAAATGACACAAACAAGGATCCTTGATTTAAATTTGGACAATAAATTTAACAAATTGGGAAAGCACCACAGATATAATAAGTGACATTATATCTTTATGGGAGATATTCATTACATATAAATCTGATTTGGACGATGCTTTGATGACAAAATGAAGCTAAATGTATTCAAGTTATCACAACTCAATGAGAGTTAATCATGCGCCCCGGCACTGAGAACCTTGATACCACATTTTCAAACTAAGAAAATTTTTTTACTGTTTGATTATGAAGGGGTGTCAGGAAAGGTGGAAACATAACTGTCAGATAAAAACGAAATTTTTATCTTGGAAAAAATATTAATTTTTATTTAAGAGAAAATAAAATTAACAATTTTATCCATAGGCTAATAATGAGAGGTTATTGAGGTCATGCATCTACTTCTCTTTAATCCGATAGCCAAGGAGTAGCTTATAGGTAACAGTTAAGATGAAAATAGCATATGGCAGATCCTAAGTAAAGCTAATATTTTATTTTGCATTAAATTAATTTACTGAATAGAAATGATAATGACATAAGGCATAGCTTTCAATACAATGAGAGAAATGCAATGAGAGATATTCCAGTATTGAAACTTAGTTACTACAGTAGCTACAAATACGGTTAGGAAACCTCTGTTTTTAAAACCTTAATTCATTGAAGCTTGTTGGTGGAGGCCAGTGAGAAATTTTTTATAAGCATACTTTTAATGATTTTTGTGAGTTATTAAGATGATAGCAGCTTATATGATTCAAAGGAATTCTATTGAATTCACTTGAGTGCTAACAATTGTAATATTCAGTGATTGTTTGATCTCGAATATGATACCAATAATGATATATATCGCATTTTAAATGCGCCTTATCGTAGCATTCGCTGATGAGCAAGGAGAGCGAGCATGTTTTAATTGGAATAGTCTGTCATTATTATAACAAACAACTTAAATGATAATCACACTTGAGAAGTGAGGGATGTGTTACAGTTAGGATAACCACTTACGGTCGACAACTAACAACTAATAACAGCAACAACAATTTTCAATTTATAGCTGTTTGAGTGAAAGCCAGCGATGACTTTAGAGCAGAAAACCAAGAGCTGATTGGACTAAAATGTGTTGAACGAACCGCAATGAGGGTTCAAGAGGACAAGAGAGAGTTGTGGACGAAGGCAATTCGAAGGTAGAGTATGAGTTGATGTATAACGCATGTCTGCGTATGTTTGTGTGGGAATAGATTAACATTTTATATGAGTCACTTGGGTAAAGACGCATATGAAGATGTAAGTGCAGTGTATTTGTAATGAAACGAGGCGGTTATAGAAGGGGGGGAGTTGCATGAGCAGGTGGAATGGTTCTGGACATTGCTGCGAGGAAACCCTTCAAGGACCACTTGAGAACACAAGATGGCTATCCAAAAGGAGCTTGAGATTACAGTAGGATCACTCACTTCAGGAACCACTGTGAGACTGAGATAATAGAGTCTCAGGGATTAGTGATGATAGAGATGGGAATTTCGAAACGTATAGAGATTCATCCTTCAGGTGTAACGCGTAACCTGCGGGTCATTAGGGTATTGGAAGAGGGAAAGGTAAATTTGAAGGCATACAAAAAGTCTAAATATTGATACACCACGTTTCCAAACTTTCGAAATATTGTGGCCCTTGCCATCGAGGTAATACATCAAAATATGTAACGTTACTATTCATTTCAGTGGATGCGCTTGATTGATATTAATGATTTTACCTTAATACAGAGTTCAGAAGTCCAACTTTCAAATGCGGATTACAGGTGTCAATCTTCCAAAGCTATCTTTTAAAGTGGACCTAAAATATGCATAATGATAAAAAGCGCACAAATTTAATCCTAACTATTAAGCCAAATGCATGGAGGGGAAGTTAATAAAATCAGTTTATCAAATGAAAAACTATCTAGCTTGGTTATAAGAAAAAAGCAGAAATTAATTTGTCTTATGCACTTCAAGTACTTGTAAATACTGCGCTTTGTTATATACCGATACGAACTCGCCAATCAACGGTCTATCTAGCCCTAGGTTGATTAGACTTCTTTGTGGGTTTCCGGTGATTGTTTGACATTCACATGTGAGCTCACCACAGAAAAGGCGATTTTATTGGTTGTTGGTATGTTTCGATTTAGTTAAATGCAGATTACTCTCAGGTAAGCCTTATTCCCTGTTTTTATTCATGTGAGTTTAGGGTATACTCTATGTGATATAATGTACTCTTTTTCTAGGAGTTTAATGATTTTATCAAATTTCATTTCAGATTAAAATGGGCTGCGTTATATCTTGCGGTTTCAAGCTTGTTCTTCAAATTATAAATATTACCCTATGTGTAAGTCTATTAAAGGTTTATTACGTAAATTTGCAAGAATTAAATTGCCGGTCATATGTCTTCTCATTCTCTGTAGGTAGCATTTGTTGCCATAGGAATTCTCGGTATTCTTCTAAAGTCATCGAAGTCAGTGGTAGAGAACTTACTTGAAAAAATATTCGACAAGTTTAACGTTGGAGATGATGAAATGCGAGAACTGGCAAAATTCATGGTTGATAATGCTGGTAGGAACGCTACTTGTTATACTACTTGTTACACCATGGAGAAATCAGTAGTATAGATTAAATTATTCATTTTAGATGGACTCTCCATTGTCCTAATGGCTGTTGGATTCACCTTAGCACTTGTTTGTCTATTTGGATTTATTTCTGTTTGCTGTGGATTGGGTATACTATTAAAGATTGTAAGTGACATATTTTCGTAACACGGCTAAGTAAATTATTTACCGTCCATGATAAATTGATTTGATTTATCTTTACAGTATGCAATCGTTTTAACCGTAATTCTCATCGCTGAAATCATAGTTGTTGCTTACTTGTTCTCTGATCCTAAACGAATACCCGCAATACTAATCAAGGCTTTACAAGAGGCCCAGAAGCATTATGGTGGAACTGATGCTGAAGGTCAGACTGCAACTGCAACCTGGAATGTCTTAATGACCGTAAGTATTAGAAGTTTGGTTCGATTCCAAAATGCAACTATTATAATGTAAAGTCTTCGGTTATTTCTCCAGTTTGATGGACTGTGCTGTGGAATTGATGACTGCAAAGAGTTTCGTAAGCAAAATTATTCTTGAAATGGACTAAAATATAAAAAGAATTTAATTAACTATTTAATTATTGCAGCCGATCAAACTAAACTTCCATTGCAGTGTTGTGGTAAATACCCCAATGATACCTCGGCCACGTGTACCACTTGTCCAACCTCTAATCCACAGCCCGGATGCCGAGAAAAAATTGAAAAATTCGTATATGAAAACGCAAAAACGATAATGTATGTCTCAATTGTCGCAATAATTCTTCAGGTATGATATAAGAATGAAAAAAATCTTAATTCATAATTTGTAGCAAAATTACAACCCATTTTACCTTCTAGGCTCTTCTCATCGCCGTTGTTGTCCTTACAATTTGTTGCTAAATTTCTTAAACTCTGATATTTTGAAACTTTTATTATATTTATTTCATATTTAAACTTCCTTTCTGACTTTATTTTGGTTGATTCTTTGCCACTTTTTTAATTTAATAAGGAACAGATTAATATACACCATTTTGAATATAGAGTCTCTGTTAAATAATAAACTATTTTTAAATAAAAGTGATTATGAATGATAATCATTGAATTTTCATACTTCGTCAATTTATCAGGTATGATCGATCTATATTTCTCGGACTCCGTAGTTATGAAAAAGTACCTTTTCTCCTTAATAAAGATCACGTGCATTTTAGTATCATGAATTTGTATTTTTGCACCTCATGAAAAGCTGTCTTTAAGACATTCAAAAGGAAGATATTTTTGCTAAAATACAATTTGAGATATTATCTTACTTACAAACGGTTTTTGATTATGCAATACTAGTTAAGGTATGAGAAATGGTTTCATTCTCATGGAATTTATTTAGCAAAGTATTTATCAAATCAGCACGTGATTAATCAGAAATTCAGCAATTTTCCGTTTTGTTTAATAGCATGAGGTTAGATTATTGCATTGGGATACGAAATTTTATTTTAAAATAGAAATAATGGTTGAATATTCAAAGTACTATTTTCCTTTCTATAACGAAGATGAGAAAAGGAAAAGGAGAAACCATGAAGGCTACTTTATTCGCCTAGATACTGTTCAGATAGTGGCTTTGGAACACGTCAGTTTCAATTACGAACTCTTTGCAGATGCTATTTGTAACAATGATTCTCGAATTTAAACAATGTTATCACCCATTTACATGAATATACTAATATTATCCGATTTAAAAATTAACACCTAAAATAAACATTTTAGCTAACGTTAAAAATGAGGAATCACTTAAATAATTGTTGTAATTTCACGATATTCTGATTCTAAAACAAGGTAGAATTGCATTTAATGAAAAAATTTACCAACAATTTTTGGGGTTAAAGTGTTGCTTCATTAAAATTTTGACTTTTTAACGTATCGGTTTGTCTATTAATAAAAGGAGGGAGAAAACTTACTGTCTTTCATGCTACGACTTTCAGATTTTATTTGAAAGTTCGTTCATTCCTATTTGCCTACGAGTAATTTATGATTTTAATTTCTTCAGAAGCCTTTGAATTAACTAAGACTAAATTGAGGTAGTTTTTCTTCTAGGAAATCTCAAACTCTAGTTACTAAGTGAAATTCTTATGCTCAAATGGTTTGTGTGCACAATTTAATTAAAACGTTTAATTAAATTTTGATCAGCTTATTAAGGTTAGTAGATAGAACAGGTTGTTTGTATATACTTAGTTCATATTTTAGTATTTAATGAATCTTCTAGTCAACCTGAAATACGAATTTTATATTTGAAATACTGACTATGATATCTACTACTTACCTAGTGTCATGAATTTTGGAGGACAAATAAAAAGAGCCAATTAAGCTAAGCTAACTTCAAATAAATCTGAAAATATACACAAATGTATATTTTTTCAGTAATTTCCTCTCATCAGTTACTGGCGAATTAAGTTGCGGTGATTGAAGATTCAAAATGGTACGCAATACACTGTATGCAAACTCTTGATTGCAGACCCACTTGTGGATGTGAATATATATTACTTATTTAATCAATGACAGGGTAATATCCGAGTATCCGCTATCATACTGTCTTCGATGTATATCATCAGTTCATGTGTAAATATATAAGAGGAGGGAATTCATAAAGACGAACGAAGAAGATTTCAAATAAATTTGTTCTTCCCTTTGGATCATGGTAAACTTGTGGTGATTTAGAAATGTTAAAAAATTAATATAGTAAGAAGTGAGCAATTTGCACATGTGTTAAATAAGAGGATATCACATCAATGCTCATAAGTGGTTATCCAATATCCGGATGGAAGTGGCAAGTTTTAATGAAAAAAGAATGATACAATGCAGATTTCCCATCAGAAGGTTCCAAGGATGCACTTTCTATACCTCAATCATTGGTGGCATTTAGTAAAAATGTTCTACGGATAGTGGGGATAAATAGTACGGATAAAATGAAACGAACACCCTATTTATCGATAATTTCACTTATTAAGCAGCATTCCTTCATATTCAAGAAAACTTACAGACACTTTCACTCTAGTGGATCATTAGTATTCCAGCATCTAGGAGCTAAGTAATTGCTTAAAATTATATTATAAGAAATATTTCCAGTTAATATAGACTGAAACATTTGCTTTAATAATATGATTAAGGCGACAATTCATTTTGTGCTCTTTAATCAACTGTAATTAGATTCCTTAAAAAGAAACCTTGAGGTCTTTAATAAATATATATGTGAATTTTGTGCAACTTGCACCAAAATCAATCATTGACAATCTTGAATTCGCACCAAAAGCAGTTTGTAGTTCTTCACATCTCACAAAATCATGTGTTCTGACGGAGTAGAGAAATCAAATTTACGTGAATATATAATTGCGTTTTTCTCTTTGTACGTTTTCGATAAGAAGGTATCCACTACACAAGTACATTCAATAAAATCTGATGAAATAAATTTTACTTGCCAAAGGTGATGAGAAAAACTCCGTCAGCTTTAAGGAAAAGCTTGCACTAGCAAAATAGTACAGTGAGAGAAAATGGTGGGGCATAGAATAGGATTATTTATCTATTTAAATCCTGGAAATACTTTCAGCTTATCTCATAAGTCGTAATATTCAGTTTCTATTATCTAAATTTACGATTTAATTCCTGAGTTTCCGGTTAAATCTATGACTGGAGTGTTCATAACCTGTTGAAAAATTGATTAAACTTAGCAATCGATCGTGTCATTTTGACACTTTTGTACTTTCTCAAGGCCGTAATCAAGTAATCAGACAAAATAGGGATGATAACTGGATTTACCGATCATCGAAATATAAAGATTGAATAAGATTTTCTCGGCCAAAGTTGTTGTATTGTGCACTTATTTTTGGTCTACGAGTGTTCATCTTCTTTATGCAAATCTCTATAATTCATTACAGACGGAATTAGAATAAAGAAGTAAAAACACAAAACTCGTTTTCAGTAACCACATTCTAGAGGCATTTTAAATCTAAACAATAAAAATTCGGATATCCAACGATTCATAGCATCACGTGCATTTGGTGTAGATGTGGATGGAATACAGCATAAAGGGAAAGCAGAGCAAATGCGTCGGTGGTAGAATGAGGAAAGTGTGCAATCATGGGTAATTGGTGAAGTAGGAGAACTGTAAATGAGAAGTTAAATTATACATTAAATGTAGGCCACTACAGTTTTTTCTTTAAAAATCTATTTTTTCAGTGAGAGACCCAAAAGCCATGTAGTGACACATACACGTCGGGCCGTTTCCTTAACTTGTGCATCACTTTTCGTATTTCATTTCTCTCAAATATTGAGTTTTACTTCACTTCTCCTATGCTTTATCTATCCTCCCTGAAACCATGTATAGATTATCAATCTTCATCTAGCTCCTACATGTTAGATTCCTCTTTACTTTACTCAAAATAATTATTCAACCACAACTCTTTCGAAGTGTTGAACCTGGTCAAAGCTTGGCGATTAAATAGTTTCCCCATTATATTTTAGTGGCACGTAGGTTGGAGCCTACTTTAAATAAGACGTTATATCGGGTTATTAGGTCTCCTTTTCAGTTTTCAAAGACTCCATCCTTTGACAACTTCTAACTTTCTATTTCAAAGATAATAATATTTTAAATTTAGTATAAAACATCTAAATCTATTAAAGCAGTGTGAATTGATCCACTTCCTGAACAGTTCGATTACGTTTTTAATTTTATTTCATTTAAGTTAATCGTTCTAAAAGACAAAAACATAGACCGGTATTGCGCAGTTGGTTATGAATTTCATAAAAAATAAAGTTCTGATTATCTTTGAACCATGAATTCCGAATCTCAATTGAAATGATATGGGAAAATAATGAAAGTGATCGGACCGCCCACGGTTCTCCATTAAAGAATCAATCAAAATGGAGGAGTATTGTGTTTAGTTATATGATGAATAAAGACAGTAATAACTGAATATATATTTCTTGCGAGAAAGGAATACCCATTTCTGCTTAATTTGACTTTTATTGATACTACATACCAAACTAATCAAATTTCTTGATCTCCAAGAAACTACGTCATTTAACTAAACATGAAATAATCAGAGACATATTTTTACCCACCACCTGTTTTATCGGTAGAATAAAATAATACTTTCCTACAAACTGCCACGGGACACCTGTTGACTTTAGTATGATTATTGTAAATAGCTAAATAGATGAAAAATTTACTATGTTTATTCATGATAAATATCTAAGCACGAAGGACAGTAAAAATGTCAGATCAAAAGTTAAATGAAAAGGGGATGTGCACATGGTGAAGATTAGAGATTAAAGTCAGGAAATTTTACAAACCAAATGTAGGAGTTTGCTCCTTCGGTTGCTGAGAGTGTCCATATCCGCTATCTTCAAAGATTTTTAACCAGTTCTTCAAAGCTAGCAAGTTAAATGATTGATCACGTCATCTCTATTCTAAAAATCAAGGACACCTAACTAATATTGTCTAATAGATTTGTAACTTGACAACATAATACCGTTTCTTATGTTTTGACTTCCATTTTCAGTTGTTCACGAACTTAAAAAGGAAGAATTAAATTATTTGCACTTTAAAATCTAAATTAATTTTATTCATTTCATGGTGATTTTCTATTTGGGTGCTTAATTTAATTATGTGTGCGCCAATGTACAGATCGCCTGAGTGGGTGTATATTGCGATCTGTGTAGGCATTTTGTAAATTATTGTAGTAAAAAAAGCACACAACATTTTAGCGTGCGAAAATACATTAGAATTATTTCATAAGAAGAAAAAAACGCTTCTAGTTAAACTGCTCGTCTACGGAATGAAATGGCACGTGTAAATTCAGTGAGTGGAATGGCCAACAGCATTAGTAACGTCTTAATGTAAAATTGGGTTGATATAGTGCGTTTTTTATCAGAAAAAACTTCATGTTATTCGAATTAAGATGATTATTATATACCCTTGGAAATTGTAATATTAACCTGGACAATGATAATCTTAAGTAAGTCCCAAATCTGTCGAGTAGTATTTCCTCTTCTAACCAATTTTAGCAGTTGCTATTAATGATACCGCTCACTGGATGTACGCCATTCAAGACATGACCTACAAGATTTGACCTTTAGACAGGCGCTTTTTCGATGTGTTGCAGGTGCCAAAATATTTTATACAATGATTATTTAACTGAAAGGCTTAAGAACACTCCAATAATAATAAAGATATTACAATTTAACTTGAAGGAAAACAGTAAATGAGCTCATCGAACTTTATTCCGACTGATTCCTATCTTAAGCTTACAATAATTAACAGCCTTCTGCTAAGAATTTCGGATTTATGTATCCAAGAGACATTATATGACTGCATAGTTCCTTTAACGCACTTTTTAATGTCATTTTACAAATAAGAATTAATTTATGGAAGACAAAAGAAAATAAACCTGTGGATGTAAATATATATTAATGATAATCAAATATTCCTCCCAAATACCTTATAATCAAATTTCTTCATTATCTATGGTCAAATAAAAACATTTTACAATTTGAAAACATTGAAAAGCATTTTCAAAAAAGGAAACAGCAAAATTAGTTAATAATGGGTGAAATGGTGATCAGACAGATATAGTGTATGAATTTTTAGTATCAAAAGATCTTATTTTGTTTGATAAATATGTTCGTGGTATGTCCTATTCTAACTTATTGAGTAAAATTTTCAGCTTTAATTAATAATCTTCCAAAGTTTATATTTAAAAAACGACCCTTGGCGAGTGAGTTCATTTGGGCGATATTCAAGGCTTCCTGGTTAAAATTTGTGGCGGTTTATGTCATCTCGGTTCATTTGTGTCTTCTGACGGCCAAGTAATGATAGTTGGGCTAGTAAAAATTGTAATAGATCTACTTTTATTATGTAAATATGCTTGTATCACAAATATACGATGACAAATAAAATATGTAAAATGAAGTATGTTGTAAAACTTGTGAATAAGTTATTTTATTTTCGTATTAAGTAGTAGAAGAAGTATTTTTCTATTTAGAGCAATTTAATGGTCAGATGAAAGTTAAAATCCCTAAGAAATGATTGGTAGTTTGTTTTATTATTAATTCTTTAAGCTAAATCTGTAAACGAAATTACCCACAATTCAAACGGACACCTTTTCAGATTCGCAAAAGTATTCGTTGCTAAGGTTATGTCATTGTTTTCATATTGCCATGGTGATCCGCTTTTAGGTTTAAATGACAATGTTACTGCCAATACAATATGACTTTTAATATATTTAGCTTTCTACAAGCAAGAATCATATTTTTTTCCAAACTTATGGTTGACATCAAATTTAAATCAGTAGAAAAATTATTATCATGAATGAAAAACGTAAATACATAATAACTTCGGTGTTATTTATCTTCTAGAATCATTACGAAGGGGAAATTCAAACGGAAATGAAATATATTAATCAGGTTTTTATTTAAATGTGGTATTATGGTCAAAGCTTCCTATCTCTAACTGATATTTAACTTAACTCTTGATTCAAGAGATGGAACATGTCTTATCGGCACATATTGAAGTAAAATTGTTTTGGGAAATCGTATTACCAGAGAATGTGAATAGATAGTTCGCCTAAAGAGAATTTGATTACTTAAAACATAGTGATGATAGGTGGATTCTGCTGATAATTTGTTGAGAGGCAATAGATATTTTGCAGATTTTCCAGTCAAAAATTATTTTCATGTTTATTAATTGAAAGGTTAACAAAAATTGATTTGAATATAGGCCAGGTATCCTAATCTGCTTTTATGAGAAATTCGTTCATCAGAATTTACCTGCGTGATTGACCATCCATGTATCTAAATGTAAACAGTGAAGTTTATTAAGTTTGTGGCTCAAATAAAAACCTAATGAATCTGAAATTTGAATGTACTTAGATCCTTATCATACTTTAAATCTGGGTGTAATGTGAGAAGAAAAATGAAATTCGATGATGAACCTCGCAAAAAATATGTAATTTGACCTTCGAATATCGGCTTTAATTAAAATTTTGAACAGAGGAAAAATTTTCTGTGTCACCGACTGTTTGCGAACGAAAATGAGATAAAGCGTCAATAATTTACTGATAAGCAGCAAAGAAGGTTATAGCAGCACTAATTTCTGCAGTAAAGCTACAATAGGCTTATAAATTCCCCCACAAATCTAGCTCTAACAGACTAAACCAGCCTTTTCCCAAATCAGAAGGCCAAGAATTGAATTAGAATACCAGTATTGGACAATCGCAATGAAATGAGAGAGTAAGGAGGAAGAGGGTGAAAGGAAGTATTGGAAAATGAAGGAGAATTGAACAAGTTAGTACCGAGCGGGTACGGCTCAGGTTATGATAAAGCCGGCTTATTGAGGGAAAGTAAGATGGGTGACAGATTTAGCGTCCGTTGTTTGTTTGTGAGTAGCCAATAAAATATTATTAACTGATGTAAGTCAGTATGCAAGTATCGCAAGTCCAACTCACGGGTAGACGCATTTGTCCGACACAAGAATGATATGGAGATACTTGGAAAATAATTTGACTGAATATGAACAAAAAGTTGGTGTTCCGATCCATAAAATGTGAATATCACTAAAATACGAGATAACTAATAAAATTAGGAATTGAGAAAGAAGACAATTCAATGATTGTAACGTTCAGATTAAAAATTTTTTCCCCTCTGTTTCAAAATCAAGCTGTCTTTTCGGTTTCGCCATAATAAAAATTTTTGTGTTTTGCAATGGATAAAACTAGTATAATGAATACAAATCTGGTTTAATAAATACTTAATTAAAAATTATCTATCATTAAACCTGTTAATTTCTATACTATTTATCTTTCGTGAATTTGGCTATTGCATAATCTCATGCTAATGATTTTACAAACATATTCGCAAGTGCATTGAATACTATGAAGCACGTAGTAACAAGCGCAATAATGATACCACAATCTCGACTGAATTTTCTTGATTAAAATGAAAGAACGCAATTTTTTCAAGGCATACGCCCCCTTCTGTTCCTTTTTTACCAACAACTAGACTGAATCGATGTATGCCAACCAATAAAACAAACTACAAAGAATTTTTCATTTTACCAACTTTAGCATTTACCAAACATTTATTATCGAATAAGAAGGATAGTTTATTTGTTAACTGCTGTATATATTGTATTATATTTACAACTCTAACATATGACATAATTCAAAAGGATGTTAACCTCCAATTTGAAATTAAAAGCTTATTATTCCTCAGTTAGATTGTCCTATTTGAAAGTTAAATTATATAATCATTAGTTGATCATTTTACAAAATGGAGTTTTAAATTTCAATTATTTAAGAACATTCCCTGCACTTTAAACTAGCTGGGGTTTCATTATATACCTTACGAGCTTTGATTTTGCATAATAGTTCAAACAGTCTGTTCGTTGATCTAAGCTTGTGCTTTTGTAATAAACTACCACCTCCACTGACAACCAAATGAATACGCTTCCCAGTGAGCCGATACTTCTACGCGTTCTTGAATACTTATATTTCTAAAGATCCATAAAGAGGACAAATTTTTACAATATTTGTCCTCTAAAAAATATTACCTAATCGTAAAATTGTATTTTTATCTTTTGAATTAAAACTGGAAGTTATTTGCGTGGTTGATGAAAAAACTTTAAAAGTCGTTTGTTGAATTTGACACTTGAGGGCAGAGTGAAATGGCAGTGCTTGTGCAATTGCATTAAGGTTTGCGAAAGGTTTCAAATTTTCTTTTAAAAGAATAACAAAGTGCTTAGTGAGAAAACAGCTGGGGTTTATACCTTGTAGGATATTTCTGTCTACTTTATATACTTTACCCATATATTACTTTACATGTTCAAAATATAAATATCCTCGGTTTTTAGTGGCCTTTTAACTCAAACATTTATTTAATCTTTTTGTGTAACAATAATAGACAAGTCAGTGTATGTTCTGGCTAAAATTATGAGTTCATTCATATCGTGTCAGAAGTTTGTGCAATTCTTAGATTAATTGGGTTTCCGGCTACCTAAGAAATGAACGACGACCACAATTTTTGTCACTTCATTTCGTTACTTTCATCATTATATATTTTATTAAAACTGCCCTATATTACTTCATTTTGAATTTTATTATTTTTTTTTCTGCATAAAGATAAATGGAATATGTATGTGGCTAACTTTAAGACATCCATCGACGAAAATAATAGATTTTAATTGACAAATAATCACGATGTCCTTCTGTCCATTATACTAAAATGAACCAAGTATTTTTAAAATTAATAAGTACTTTACGTATTTTAAACGAATTTTTACTCTATTTGCAATTATATGAACCAAACTAGGCATATGTGATGATCATAACAGAAAAATAATTTCATTTTGTTGCCTAATTTTAAAATCTACATTCTTAAAGTTTGGCGTGTAATTTAAAAATATAGCATTTGGATATTAAAATAAAATAGAAAATAATTTTATAGGGACTATTTTAAGATCAAATGTTCTCCTGAGACGGGTTTTAAAGTAATCTTATTGTGCGTATGTTAATGTTACTATTATCAAATATATTATAAAATTATGCAATAACTATTCTTACGTTTCGTCAAATTTCTGCGCACAAATAAAATAATCTCCATCGTTTAATATTGATTTTCTGTTTATTATCTTAAGTAAATATGTACTTATGTATATATAAATATGTAAATATGTATTTGATTTATGGTGTTGGATGCAACAGTCGGTTATGGATCCAAACTGTTACTAAAAGCAGGTATATTTGATCAGAAAAACAAATCAAGGAGTGAAATCCGATTAAAGCTTTAAGAGTAGACGTAGGTTTCCTTCTTTTTAATTTGTTATACACTCTGTGTATATTTATTTAATTTAAATTATTAATGATTGTGACTTTTAACGTAACCATATAAGACGATTTTATTTAGAACGATCTATTAAAAATTTGCTTGCTGTGTTGTAAGGGATAATTTTGAAATGATCGAGATATATAATAGCTCACTTCCGCATTATTACCACTATACATACATGTGTGAATATCAATTATGAATTTATTAAAAATTCCATGGAACCAATTAATATTTCGTTTTATCACGGAAAAGATGATTACATTAGAATTATAAAAAATATCATTAAAAGCTCCATAGCAACAGTTGAATAATCATTTAAACGCCAAATTAATTTAAAAAAGAGAAAATATATAATTTTCTGAAGAATTTTATCCTTTCTTTCCTTAATTGCAAAACAAATGCCTAATATTAATTCTAGTATTTCAATAATCTAAAACAGAGAATTACCTTATTTAAATCAAATGATATTCAAGCTTATACGCTATTTACTGAACGATTTCAGATGATGTGAGAAAATACTTTTGATCCAGCACCATTATTGCGGTTAATTTTTTTCTCCGTAGATATAAGCAACACAAGTAGGCACATACTGTTATAGGCTAATCACTAAAAATTAGAATTTCTATTAATAGCTCGATCAATCTAATAATATGTAAAAGAGGTGTCACATGCCTAACTCTTAATTTATTTGATATTATTAAATTTTGTCTTTTCAGTAAATATTATACAATTTAATAAGCATTATGTTTCAGAGTGTTGAATAAATCTGATTAACATTAAAATAAATATACTTTAAATTGTATTGATCAAATTTATCAGGTAAATTGAGCAATTAAATAAATTTTATGTAGATTATGGAACAGTAGAAAATATCTCAAGTAATTAAAATACAAATATATTGACTGCTTTCGGGTCAAAACATAAATTCACAGTTGACATATTTAAGACTTGGATCGATGACAAATTTCAAAGTTCCAGGGAAAATATACAATTTAACTGACAACAATAATAATATGATAAATTTTTGAATAATAAATATCAATATCTCTAATAAAATTGCCATATTTTATTTCTTATCTTCCCATCATCTTGTTTTTTCTTTACATGGAATTTGCTTAAGTAGCTATAATATGTGAAATTGATTTACAACAACCACAACCATATTAAAAAAAGTAAAGAGAACCGAAAGAAGAAAAACACTCGAAATATTTATAATGCCTTTCAATGCTGCTAAGCAACGGCAACCCATGAACAACCATGAAATCAATAGTAGCTTGGCAACACCCATATTTTATGTCTCTTCTAACACTCACCATAGAAACGCACATTGTTGTGAAATGCTCTAAAATGATATAACTGTCATAACAAGTTATATAATAATCTACACAAAGTACCATTATTTGAACTTTTAACCACGAGATATCCATACAATTATCCCTAGTTGCACTTATTTTAATAAAGTGGTGTAATAAGTGGGTAGAGCGTGGGTCTTAATGACGATTAAGAGAAGCAGGACGGATAAAAAATTGTGAAAACTCGTGATATTTTAAATTTATTTAGATTACGCGCAATCAATACCCACTAAAAATTTTGTAATAAATATACTGCTAGCATTTAACGGTAGGTAAGCATAAGCTTTGTCTTCAAGAAATAATTGCTAAATAAATGTAAATAAAATTAATATTAACATTTGTAAAATTGAATCAGATATGCGAAGTTAACTTTAAATTATCCCCAGCTTTGGCACAAAGCTATTAAAATTGTTTTAGAAAAATAGAAAAGTGCAGGCTTATTCCAACTCTAGTGAATGTATTAGAGAGTTTTGTGCTGCAATAACTTTAATTTAGGATTTTAATATATCAGATAAAGTCTATTGCTCAATATAGGAGTTTTTGAAATATGCTTTAAGATTAATTATTTTTAAGGTAGATTTCTTAATAAAACACTTTTAGAGTGTTTATTTTACAAGGGTCATGAATTTAGAACAATTAGTTAAACAATAGTTCATTCATTAAAACTCCAAAAGTGTACATTCCCCAATCATTATGCAAACAATAACTAATAAATACATTATTCTTTAGCCTGTTAACTAGGTTATAAATAGATAATATAGAGGTGTATTTTATGTCTCAATGCTTTTGTAGCTACCTCTTATTGGCTAAATTAAAGCTATAAGTTCACGAATTACGTGTAAAAGCATTTCGTCTTCCCAGCCATTTGAAGAATAGACGAAATAAATTGACAAAAATTACTCTTCTTGCTTAATAAGACCAGTTATTATGCACTGAATAACATTGAAATATTTCTGCTGTAAACCAGAGAACGATTCGAAAAATCTGAATTTTTGAATATAACCTGCTTATTTAGCTGATATTTTACAACCTCATTTCAAAATCAAATGAAGGAAGACTTTTTGATATCTTGACGCTGCTCTGAGTATCTTTTTGACCCACCTTCTTTATCGTTTATTTGGCTTGACTTTAACTGGACTCTGTTGCTTCGAGCAATTAAGAATTGTAAAAATTTTTCCAATTCTGTGAGTACTAACAATAAATAATGATTTTAAAATAGTTTTTCTTATAAATTTTCTTACACAAAAAGTTATGCTTTGATAATAATATTGCTGCCATTAGCTGACTATTATAAAATAACACGCATAGAATAAAACTAAAACCAAACAAACTGCGATAGCATAAAAATATTAATTCCAAAGAGGGAGTTGCTGAAATAATTGAATAAAAACCCTCAAAATCTACGAATATACTTGGCAAACGTTAGCTCTTACCACTTTAGGCAACGCTTGAGAACAAACAACAAGTTGCAAACATAATACAATGAAAGATGAACGGAACGTTATATTCGGTCGTGCTATAGATTTGAAATGGATATAATACAACAATGTGACAAACTTGCAAAATTGTTTGGTTCATCAAGAGGATATTTAAGCATACATAGGATTTCAGTGAGGTTTTCATTAAATGCACGTGCCAGTATGGGAAACTTTCATTGATACTGAGTCAAACTATTCCTGAACTTACCTGCAGTTATCATAAAATAATGGATTTAAATGTCGCATTATTCCAGGTTTCAAAGTATTTTGGTAAAGTTGGAGTCTATTCTAAATGGATTTTTCATCAACATTAAACAAATAATATGCCTTTTTGCATAAATTTTATTGTGTTCATGAATTTTAGTATAAACTGAACTCGAAAATTTTTCCTGATTTTTCATTACACGCACCGAAATTGGCCCATCATTTCCAGATAAATATTCCCCTTAATTGCTTACATTGTTTAATTATGCAAAACTATGAAATGACCAAATTTATGACTTGACCAATGAATATACTCGATAACCGTAATAAATGACGTATTTATTTTTCTAAATATGCTATTCATTAAACAAACTTATAACTCAGGTGCAGGTAAATATTTATCTGTGAATGAGTTTTATAAGGTCATATGTAAATATGTACGGCTATAATATCACAAATGGATTAAAATTTGCGTATACTACATTGCAATATTTGTTAAAAGGGCTAATGAAACCACACATGGTTTAAACAAAGCAATTCCCACTGTTGCTTTTTTGCTTATCAATTTAAATGTTGAAGTATTTAAACTAGCAAAAAATAACATTTTACTAATAAATACGTTATCCAAATTTAGCAAATAAACAGCCGCATTACTAACTTACTTCTGTGTCAAATTAGGAGCTTTAAATAGAGAAGGCAATTTTTCCATCTAAATATTTGGGAGGGGTGTTCCCATTAATTTCATTAACATTTGGTGGACATAATTTAAACTTCAGTAGTTTTCCAACTCTAAGAGTTATATTAACTTGTAGTTCGGAAAAGCATATATTGTATTATAAAGGGTCATTTGTTAGCCAGCTCTCTAAAACATTGGTGGTTTATTAAGATAGCCCCTGTTGAATAGGAAATATTAGTACAATAACATGTAGTGTTTTAACCGGGGGAGAAAAAAATATTTATTTAATAAACAGTTAAAATATTGCAATATTTCACAGATTTTCAAGTTGTCTTAGAATCGAAAGTCTAATTTCCTGGTGATAACTAAATGCAGCCAGTTTGAGAAACTGTTGAATATGTGTAGGACTTTATTAATAATCGAATTATTGACATTATGTCAAACTGATTTCAAATATTCTCTTCTTATTCCGGAAATTGTTTTAAAGATTGCCTAAATACTGCATAATAATTTACCAGTATCAGTATAACTCACATGATCCCGGATTATTTAACGCACTAGAGCTAATGAAGTAATCATGAGATGAAATGTTATTATTATGTTTAGTTTTTTAAAAAATTCTACTAAGCCATTATTGAGACAATACTTAAGTTACACTTAGGCTTGACACATATTAGTCAAGCCTGTGGGCTTATCTTACGTTGAAACTACAAGGGTGGGAGTTTGGGATTTAGGAGTTTTATGAAGCATGAAGGTTATTAGTTTTTGAAAGATATAAAGTGTGGTATTTGGATTTAGGTAAGTGGTCAAGTGGTGGGAAAGTCCTAACTAGGGGAAAAACGGTAGAGTGGGGATACAACATCTCAGTGCTGGCTTCTGATTTGTCCCTGGAGGCTGGAGATGTTTTTGTAGGGCAGCTACCTCTTAATAGTCGTGATTTGGTTGTAATTCTCTTTCGGCCCTCACCCAGCGGTGCATTGCTAGCAACAAACCAGTTGTGTTTCTCGTATCCATGGTTCCTTGTGCCCTTTTCGGTACCTAAAGATTTAGAACAACCAGGAAAATTGCATTCAAACTTGCAGAAAACTTTACCTCTTCCCGCTCGCGGCAAGGGTGTGTTGGCCCTACTAGGCTGCTCCCGGCTTCCACTCGCAGTACTCATCAATTCTGGGTGACAAGATTGGATATGTTTCTTCACCCAACCTCTCACCTTGTACTGCTTATGGCAATCGGTAACTGGGCAGCTTAGTTTTGCCCCCTCGGATTTCACTACCGCTCCATGGTCTTGCCTTACGTGCCACAACATCTCAGCACGTCTGGCAAACTATCTTGAGCAATTCAGGTTGGAACAGTGCACCGTTTGGTGTCTACTGCCGACTAAATTAGGCCTATGCTGATCATTCTCAGGAATCTTACGACAAGAATTGGCTAGCCAGTCCTCAGCATCCCCTGAGAAGTGTTCTTTTGTATCAGCTTTAAGCTGACGATTCCAGAACTTGGTATGAGCCCTCTTTTTGCCAGCGTTATCTTTCAGGCAACTTTCTAGTAGTCTTTTCGTTAGGCCCTGCTTCTCTCTGCTCAGCCCAATCCATAGGCTCAGAAGCCTTTGCTGCATTATAGCAGCTGGGCATTTCAGAGGCACTCTCTTCGCCAGCTCCTCCGCCTTGAGTTGAGCCCAAAGATCACTCTTCGGACAGTATTGAGCAGGGCTGATATCCAATTGTTATTCCTGGTTCTGAGGACTACGGTGAAGAGCCCATAGTAAATGGCCGGGCTTATAAAAATCTCTACTAGGCGTGCCTTAATCTGCACTGCTAGAACCGAGCTACGCAGAATCGGGCCAATTTTCATCAGCTGCCTGCGCCCGTTAGCTATACCACCAGAGATGGCTTCTGTGGCATTGCCTAACGTGTTAATTGGGGAGCCCAAGTATCTGTACGAGTGGACTTTGTCAATGCTTTTACTTCCAAAGTGAAGTAACTTTCGCTCCGATTCCTCTCCCAAGCACATCCACTGGGTCTTGTCAGTTGCCATTTCCATAAGGAACTTTGCTAGTACTGTATCTAAACGAGGCAGAAGCTCTTCTGCTTCACCTATAGTATTTGTGATCAGACAAAGATCGTCTGCATACTCTATGTAGCCAAGCTTCCATTCATCACCATTTTTTGCTACCAGTGTAATACCTATCTGAGGAGCAAGGTTGTAAACCTCCTCTAGCACTAGCTGAAAGGTGATGTTAAAAAGCAGCGGACCTTCCTTGGAGCTTTTTCGAACTCCACGTTCCATGATGAAACTTTCAGTGGAGCCTCTAAGTCTTCCTACAGGCGAGTCTAAGAGTGCAGAAATACTATGTACTATGTTCCATGAACACCAAAGATCGATAAGCTGTTTGATTATCGCCCGAGGTGGAAGGGAATCAAATGCTTTCTTCAAATGTACGAAGATAAGAACAATGGATTTGTTCTTGTCACTGGCAAGTCGGATGCAGTGCCGGATCGTCAAGATGTCTTGCTCAGCCGAGTAATCCTCTCGGAATCCGTACTGCGTGGGCGAGAGTAGGTTCAGTATGTGCGCTGTCAGCCTTCCACATACTAGGCCAGCGTACAGCTTCCCTATGGTGTCTAACAGGGAGATGCCTCGATAATTATTGGCCTCTCTGTAGATCCCTTTCTCTTGTATATTGACATAACCTCAGCGTTAACGCATTCTCTGGGAATCTTTGCGCTGCCGTTCCAATATGAGTCAAACATATCCAACATGCGACAGTCAAGCAGCGACCCTCCCCACTTCAGCAGTTCGGAGCGCAAGCCGTTAGGACCTGGACTCTTCACTGTTTTGAGCTTAGCTTTCGATTTAAAAAACTCATCCATGATTAGGTCGCTATCCTGCTTTAGGTCGGAAAAGTCGGGTAACTCCACTTTCTCCCCTCCGCGTTTAAACAGAGCAGAGTAGTGCTCCTTTAGGCCGTTTGGAGATATGGAAGGTCTGGGAGCTGCAGTGTCAGCCCACTTTCTTGAGGTAGATCTCATCACATTCTTTAAGGTCGCAAATGCTTACTTCGGCTCGTTTGCGGCCATATGGGATGGGAATTTCGCTATTTCATCGTCCAGATATTTCTGCTTGGCAGATCATATCTCTCGGACCATATCGTTTCGCTCTCTTCGATAGGCTTCAAAGTCCTCAGTTTTCTGCGTCTTCAACCACTTTGCCCTTAGACGTTCCTTCTTCTGCAGTCCGGGTTGGAGTGTGGACTTGGCATTTTCGTAGCAGCCCTTTTTCCTTCCCTCTGCTTTCTTGTGGCTCCGACAGACAGTCGCTGCTGCATTCCCCACTATCTTCACTACCTCATGATAGTCGAGCGTACATTGACGGTTCTCACTCAGGAGTGAGTCCGCTATGATACTTATACAATGCTCCTTGTGCTTGGCAATGAGATCTACGCCTCTACCGAGTTGTCAGGTTTGCAACTGTCTGTTGGGGCGATATATGGTACGCCTGGTGCACGCCCTCACCCTCAGGGTCGTGACAACCAGATGGTTGTCTGAATTGGCTTCAGCTTTACGAGAGACTGACGTCCGTAAATTCAAAGGAGGGTGAGCTAGAACCTATCACTAGGTCCATCATTGCTTTCGCACCGTGAGGATATTTCCACGTCACCCTCAACACCACTTTCTTTTCATAATAGGTGTTCAGTATCTTCAGACCGTTATTTTCACAGAAACTGGCTATCCGCTGGCCATTTACTGATGATGCTTTGGTCCGTCGATGGGCCGATTACACCCTCATACATGGTACGTGCATCCTTGCCGATACGGCAGTTAAAGTCACCCATAACAATGACTCAATGCCAAGATGCTTTCCTTTTCTGGTACACTCTATCGAGCTGACAATAGCTGTCATTCTTTTCACTCTCACAGTCTGAACACTCAGTTGGGCCATAGCATCCAATGATGTCGATCGTGACGCCGTCACTTTCAACAGTTATGGAAATCAGCCGGCTAGAGTATTCTCATACGAAGGAGACTTTCGGGACCCTGGTATCAACCATGAATCCAACCCCTCCGTTAGCGGAGTAGTTTGGGTCATGACCAGCATTATGCATGACCCAATCTCCACACACCTTGTAGGACCCCGAAGGCATCCTTGTTTCCGTTAGCACCATTAACCGGGAACTACCCTCCATCACCTGGCGATGGATGCTCAGGAATTTCGCCTCACTGGCGCAAGAGCGGAGATTCCACAGACCAAGGTTCAGGAAGGTCATTGCCCTCCGAGGAGGGTCACACTCTATCGCGTATTTGTTTATAACTGTACTGGGGATCATGTTGTATATATATCAGTATGTTGTAGTGCCATCGTGATTAGGTTGAGGAAACTAGGGGTCGCCGGCCTTCAAAGTCCCCGCCTTTCCCATTTTGGTCCGGTGTCTACGCACATACCTCGTTTCACCTGCCACCTTTCCCTCGGCTTTTCCACGCATATGACCGTAAGTTAACCTCTAGGAATGGCGCATTGCACTGCGGTTCCACGGTACCTACTTGAAGATTCTCACATGATGACTGCTACTTACGTTCACTTCAGAATATTGCCTAGGTACCCGTGCGCACCCTTCCAGAGGTCTTTTCGGTATCTTTTAAGTCGAGTTGTCGATGTCAAGTGTCCCTTAGCATATAAGAGGACCACCATGCCCACGACGCCGAAGTGTTGAGATAAAGGCTTTTCGTGACCATATCCTCCATAGCCCGGAATAGAGTGGAAAGGATGCCTACACACCTTGCGGTTTGTGTGTAGCCAAATCCCGTTCAGCCCCGATTACGCCACAGGATCACGTCGAGGTAGAGGATGGATTTCCCTGTGGATTATTATGTTATATTATTTTGCACTTTAGCATTACTTGCTTGCAAAATTGGCATTGCTAAATAGCTGAGTGGAACTTATTTATCGTAATTTACTTCGAGGAAGAAAATTATTTTGCAGAATTAACTATTAAAATGCATTAAGACAAAATAAGTAGTAGGAGGGATTTAATAAAATTTAATGATGGAAATAGCCGGTAAAATTAAGAGAGTGGACAACCCTAGGACTCGATTTCGGTTTACGTCACTTAATTCCGGGTTTATTTAATTAATTAATTTGTCGAATAAGAATCAAAGCCACTTGATTGTAGGAGCTAGACCAAGATAGACCAACATATTTTGCAACACGAAATTGGACTATCTCTTATCAGAAAATCAAGTGTTTGAATGGAAAGTAAAATCTAACTGTACCACAAAAATGCCTAAGAGATAGTGAAGAAGAGAGATAAGATTGGAATTTGAGATGCTGAAGAAAAGAGATAAATACGTCCATACAGTGATGTGGAGTACTGGATTACCTTGAACAGAGGAAGCTATGAAAGGTAAAGTTGACTTTTGGCTCAACAATAAAAACTTTTTAATATGACAGATGACAAACGTTAATTTGAGACGAATGTAGAAAATATATGTGAAGTATTTTTTTCCAGATATTGTCATTCGCTTGATTGCGATGTCTTTCAGCTATCTGTGATGTTGTCCAAGCATTTATTGACTCAATGTTCTCATAATAATACAAAAGTTTAGCACCTTGGCACTAGCTAAATCGGGATTTACTAATCAGGAATGTGTTATTAGTAATAATAATATGCATTAAGCATATCTTTCTTGCAAAACTATCAATTCAAAAAGCTCGAGAATTTGTGATTTTTAAATTTCAATATATTGAGATTTCATTTGAAAATAATCCGGAATTAATAATATTTTTATATAATAAGCAGGAATACAAATTTGGAGGATTTGGGACCGTTTAGTATATCAACCTTTGAGTATTTACCCCATTTGGTAGGAAAACGTTCCCTATGACTATAAAACGGAGTAAAAGTCTATGAAAATCAACCTATTTAGGTTTTAGAGAACCACTTATGATATTTAGGCTCTTAGCGTCCTTCCACGTGATAGATTCCCCTTGAAGCACGGCGAATGCATCACGATTTCCTTCCCTGACCTCTGATAATATATTGCTTTCCTTCCTAAAATGTCGCAATCAACACAAAAATTAGGACGCGCTTTGGATAAAAGGTATTCCTTCTGAGGTCTACACTTATGGTACGTGAAATAATTGTGAATACTTTAATTTTGATTGATTAATAACTCCACATTGCATAAAGTGTAGAAATTCAATTTACAGCTAACAATATCCAAATATCCTTTCCCTTCGTCTGTAAATAGAAATGTTACATCCGTAACTACTAATTGAGCAAATTAAGTTGACTTACTTACAGAGATCCCAAAGAGTGCTTGCGTACTGCACTGATTTTCAAGTGATCATCACTCATTAGTCGCTCTTGGGGCGAATAAATGATGCTGAAGAGGCAACTACATTTACCGTACTATAATTTGGCCTTTTTATTGCATCTCCATTTCTATCTACTCCGTAATAGGGCTTATCTTTCGTTCTCTTTAACAACAATTACTATTTTCTCTGTCTCTCTCATTCCTTACAGTGATCCATTTACTCCTGATCGCACTCAACTCCTAGTTCTCTCTGTAGGAACGGCTATTTATGTTGTCAGCTCTTGGAAATTCATAAATTATGCGCACGAATATCGCTAAGACTATGCTGATGGATTTATGAAATAGTTTCACTGACGGGATTTATTTCCGTTTTAGAATGTCAGCTTTATGAGCTTAAATTGTATTCCATCTTAGTATGGATATCCAGGGTAAGATGCTTCAGTTTTAAGCACAAATTTATTACTCTATGATTACCTCTGTCACCTAGACAATAACATGTGATTCAGTTATTTTGTATGCTGATTAGATGTTTAGCTCGATAATCTCATAAAAATAATTAGCTTAGCAGGCACCATAAGAGCACTTGGTACAGATACTTTAACTGATTCTAAAATCTATTAAAATGCATTCACCTTAAAGCTGAGAATATAATTCAAGTTATGTTTTAGTCGTTTTATAGTATTTCATATTTAATAAATATTAGTCCATATAAGATTGCCAGTGACGACTTCGATTGTGCTTAATAAATGGATTTTCTCACATTATCGCATCCTTATTTCTAGCAGATCAAAAATAAAATGTCTGTGTTTCGCTTTGTAGAAACGACAACTGTCAAGAGTTATAGGAAAATGAAAAGGCATTGCAGTTAATTATAAGTGATGCGGATACGTATAGCAAGGCAGCAAGAATCAGTTATGCATCTAATGTAGTTTTATGAATACAAAATTAGTATTATTAAAGAATCGATGAAGTCAGTTGATATTTCCTTTTTATTTTGTAGTTTAAATTTAATCATCGCGATGCCAACGAGTGCATAGGGCTGACATAGTAATCAAGACAATCACCTTGAAGAGAAAAAAGTAAAAAAAACCATACGGTTAAAGCAATTGCAGAGTTTTAAAATAAAATAATTGGCATTTTGAATTTAACGGTACCTGGATAGCAAATAGGCCGCATGGAACAGCAATAAAAACTGTTTTGTTTTTACCAATATAATCTTCAATTTTTTCTTTGCAATCTTTAACATTCTCCTTTGCCGCTTCAGTCTCAGTGCAAGTTGGACTTGGGGAAGTTTCATTTCCATATTTTTTACAGCAGGGCAATGGTAATTCTTTGCCACCTGAAGGAGGATGCGCCAAATGAAACTTAATTTTAAGATTAGTGGTCATAAGAGGGCTTCTACTTACTCGGAAAGTCTTTATATCCATCCAAGCCACAGCAGAACTCTCCCTCTCCCTATATAAAAACATCAATCAATGTCTTTTTCTTGAACTATGAAGAATATGGTTTTAAAGGAACCAGCCTACCAAACCGATCATCTTCCAAAGGTTTTCTGACGCCGTTCCGAGATCAGTTTTCTCGCCATATACTTTTAGCGTTTTCTTTAGGAGCTTTTCAACAATCTTGTTCATCTGTAAAAACAAAAGGTTATATTAAATTCTATTTAATTGCTAAATATAAATGCATGTGAAGACTTGTGTGTACATTTCCAGGAATAGCGTAGATGTATATAATAAGAGCGAGCTCAACGACACTGAGCAGAGAGATGCTTACGAGATACTATAAAGACGAAAAGGTTTTACAGTAGGAGTACCCATTTAGGTGAAAATTTAGCATTATGAACTTACTATTATTGCAAGACATTTCACTTTGCATAACAAAGCGAATATTCCTATCAGAGAAACAATCGCTACTAAGAAGCCGATTGCAATTAGCACAATGGAAACTGGGGCTGAAATCGGAAATTAATTTGTCTTATGTTTGTCCTACTTACAAAATGAGAGTAAAATATGATGACCGACGTACCTCCAAAGTTTTGAATTAAGTAAATAAGATCATGAAGGAATCTGACAGGCCACTTTTCTACAGCTTTGGAGAGCAAATCCATCAAATATCCTTCATTGAACCTAATTAACATCCCCATTGTGGCCATCGCCACAAAGGCGATCTAGGAAATGAAAAAAATTAAATGTGGGAAATACAACATGTTTGAAGAAAGTTTTGCTTTACTTACCAAGAGGACGAGATTCAAAATCAAAAGGAAAAGTTTTATCAATCCAGAAAAGCAACCCATTTTGAAATCTCTAACAAACAATAAAACAAATATTCACTTCCTTGTAATTTTAAGGTAGATAGACAATTTATTGATAAAATAAGGGACTACGTGCTGTGAAGAACATAAAAGTTAGATGTGAAAATGTTATCTTAAATAGATTTTAACTCCTAATTGTGATTGACAGTTTCCTGAACCAATTAAATCTTATGTGTTGTTCAGGTTCCACCTTACGCTTTGGTCATTGCAACTTTGCAGTAGAAAATTTGAAAATATGGTATCGATAATATTTCAAACCTTTGGGTTATACTAAAATAGAGAGAAATAAAATGGATTTTTGTTGAAGATATGACATTTCTCCTAATAGGTTTTCATAAATCAAATGGTAATAAATGCATCCATTTTCATACAATAAATGAATGAGGTAGAACATTACTGCGTAATCATTCAGATTTATAATTAAATGTAATTAGCAATACTGTTCGTTAAAACACTTTTTGCCTCAAAATTTGCATTACCCTTTAATGCAGAAGAAGTAAATATAAGAACAGGGTTGAAAGCTTTTGAATATTTTAAGCCCAGTTCATGGATGTGATTAGAAAATAACTTATCTCCATAGCTAGAAAGTAGGTGAAATTGGATTTCATTATTCATTCAATTATAAATGTACAAATTTTCATTATATTTAATCTAAAAGAAGTTCATAAGTGCCTATTATTGATTCTAGATATTTTATTTTGGCACATTATAGCTTTCTCTGGAGACAAGCACTCCATATCCCCCACAACCGCTTGTCCACCTTGTTCCCGATATATATTTTAATACTGAGTGGGAGAACCGTCTCTTTACGACAAGTTCATGGATAAAGGTTTTCTATTCCTTAAATGATAAATGCCAATGCGACTTTAAAAATGCATTAAAAATCTTCAATCTGTGATAAATAGATCACGCTTTTGCCCTTCATCATATTTTCATTTATTTTGGTCTGAATGTTATGATACTCATAATATTAACTCAAAAAATATTCCACAATTAATTTTTCCTTTTATTAAAGAAAAGTGCTTTACGAAAAAATATTTTAGTCGTAATGTTCTGTAACTTGAAAGCAGAAGTGTTTTTCCTTTCATGTAATTGAAAATACGTGGTTTCCGATTTGCAAGGTTGGATCAAGTTAAAATTCGATATCTCACCAAGGACTGTGCTTGAGAGTTACTGTTTAGCTTGCTAGATATGAGCTGCACTTTAAGATTTGTGAATGTTGAGTGGTAACTGTCGAATTGGCATAATTGAAAATCAATTCGTAAGTTAGAAGTTTATTGTTAAAAACATAGCAAAACGCGGTAATTTTTCGGTCATTTTTATTCTTTCTTTTTCTTAATAGCTGGTTTTAAATGCCTTCTACCTTTTTAAATTATCAAGTAAGTTTTCATGCTCACTCTCGAGGTTGCATTATTATCGATTCAATCAATTATGTAAATTTTCACGTATAAATATGAAGGCATATTAGTTTTGAGTATATATAATTATTCAAAAAGTTCTGGAAGATTTTATTAAATATTCATCTCTTGAATAACTGCGACGAAGAGTGGTCATATTTGAAACTCAGTTTGGACTAATTTTAACTCAGAAAAAGTGTGCTATAAGACAAATAATTCGTATTACGTTAAACCATTGTTAAGGCGACTCATCAATCAGAACGACTGCTATTTACAAAAAGAGAAATAGTTATTGTGCATTTAATATAATTCAAGTTTCCATTACTTTCAGTAATGGATAAAAGCGTATAAACTGAAGTTAGATACGCTTCCTTGTAGTCACAAAAGAATCCCAATTCCTCTATGTACGGGCAGATGGAATCATTTAATCTAAAGAGAATTTGGTAGATTCATACCAAATCGAAGTTGATTATTGTCTTCAAATATTCACTTGCGATATATCTGCTACATAAGCGAACGTCTAATATGATCGTTCTATTGCGACTCCGTTAGTAAAACTGCATAACATAAATTATTTTATTTCCCTTATTCAAGACTTCTAATTAATATTCACTTAGAAAGGAATAAATACCATAAAGAAATCTACAGTTTAGATATAAAATGCAAGGTCTTCTAACCCTCATATTTTAATGGTTTGCCCAAGATAAACTCAAAATAATTGCATAGTACATTTATTCCAAAAATCATTATACGATAAAAGAATATAAATAATGCTCTAAAATATAATAACTAATTATTTTAATGATGTAGGGAAGTAACATTTTGCCATCATCAAAATAACCAAATCATTTTTTTAAAATTTAGATTTGCGCATGCAAATTACAAAAACTGAAAATTTCAGTCAAAGAAATAACCCACTGCAATCACATGATACCTGCCTACCTAATGTTTACAATCAGACTTGATGATATTCAAGTACGCTTTAATCAACCATAAATTTCTAGAGGAGGCTAAACTAAAATTTTGGCAGAATTTCAATTTTCTGTGAAAATCTGCAGAGTAGAATGTAAAATCATCGCCTAACCTCCTTTAGGTCAACAATTTAATATGCTTTTTAACAATGAGTTAATTCGATTGAAAAAAAACTCTCAAGACTGTAGAAAACTAAATAATGCTTGCCAAGTTACAATATTCACAGAATTTGAAGATTTCTCATGAAATGTCTGTAATAATTCTCGTGATTAGTTTTCCTATACAGTTCCTGAAGACTTTTCGGTAAGACAGGATTAAATATAAAGTGATAATTGTCTTGTTTAATTTTAAGAATTAAATATCACATTTCATTATATTTTTTTCATTCTTAAGGAACTTGTCATACAAGAAATGCATATTGTTTATAAGACCAGATCGTTCTTTCATCATGAGATACAACCATAAAATGTATCTTAAGATGGCTAAATGCTTTATGTGAAAGTATTCTCCTATTCTCAATGGTTCATCAGAAAAATTTTTTGAGCTCTGCCATATCTCCATTAAAGAAGCACAAATTTTTGCAAAATATGTCAGTTTAATTATTATCCCTGTGTTTAGTTTTACACTTGACTTTGTGCATTTGCATGGGATAAGTGAAATATAAAAGTGACTCACTTTATTACTTTTTTTTCGTATTTCATCAGCTGCGCTTGCTATTGCCAAATATACAGTATTTAACCATAGTAAAACATCTAAATATGAGGAAGGGTAAAGTAGAATAATTGAAGGTTTTGCGTTGTTAAATTGCTCGTTTGCAATGCCAGATTCGATTAGTTCGATGCACAATACTGCATACCCTGTGCTCAAAATGGTTAATCGCATTGGTTAGGCTTGAATAGTTATAAGTTAGTTAGCTGCATTCTACCAGATAGAAAATGATGCATTAGGAAGATCTTCCTTTAATTGAATTTCTTCAATTGCTACCAACCGAGTCAATCAAAATACTCTGCATTGGCAGTAAATTAAGGAGAATGCTAAATTCAATTTTATCATCTCTCATCTTGCCCTCGCTCTTGTATTTTAACTGGTGTTGTAATTTGAGAAACCAATCATTTCTGTTGACTCAGCGCAAATGGAAGCATCAGTCGTTAGACTTTTATCTCGGGTTACTTAAATTGAATTAAGCAGAAAACGTTTGCAAATCATTAGTGGAATCTAAACAAATGAAGGCATTTTTGCAAAGAAATCTACTCTATTTTACGATGTAGATTTAATAAATGCGGAATACGAATTTTCTGTGAATTCTTGAAATATTAATAGTTGCCAATATAATCCAAAGGTGACATCAAAATGCACAGCTTAAAATAAACCTTACGAAAACAGTGATATTGTAGGTTGTACTACCCGTGTTATCGGCTTATCAAAATGACTTAAAGGTACTAGCGGAATTCGTAAGAATAAATCATTATAAATACATCTTAATATCCACATTATAAAGGTTACAGTATAGGAGAGAAAAGTGAGCTTTACTGTATTAAACCATGTTACATTTCCCCATTTGCAAGTAATTCATCGTTAATTATTTCTTAAAATTTGCTCATATGTCAAGAAGTGCTAAATTACAAGAACGTTGCTTAGCATAATTTTAGAGCAAAGCCTATTATTAAGACAAATGCACGCTATTACTGAGTTCTGGCTTTGTGGGCTATTAAGGAGGTCTGATTAGATTACAACAGTTGCGACAACACAATATTTGTCGTCTGTCAAGATTTCACAATGCCGAAAGCAAAATTGTGCTCAGTTTCTCAAGAAACAGTGAATTATTCAATAATTTTCAAAATATTTGAAAGATTATGGGCCAAAGTGAAGTTTTTTCTCTAAAAATCGAGGCTAAATCTCCTGTGACGTTTCTGGCAAATCCAAGACCATTGTTTCTCTAAATTCTTCGGCTTAATCTACGGTTGTATCTGTTTCTTCTAGTTCTGGCGGCCAACAAAGATATAAAGTTGTATCGACAAGTCGAAGATTGAGTAAAAGTGACAAATCTCGCGCACTCTTTGTAATCTCCCATGCCTAAAGTCATTCCAACACGACTTGTCTCCAAGCCTACCGAGCCAAAGCGACAATCAGTCCAAAAATTCTATCTGCTTGATCACCAGACAAATCAAATAAGTCACCTAAAGGGAGATAATGTAGGTTTTTGTACTTTTGTCTACTCCAGAACTCATGTATTATCACCAAGATCAAACCTCCAAACTATCTTTGTCAGTGTAACCATATTCGACCTAGACCAAGGCCCATTTTCCATCCTAAGCGATCCGTATTGGTGGGTGATAAATGCAAAGGGCCTGAGGAAATCGGTTTTGCTATATCTGTTTCTCTCACAAATGGAACAGTATCAAATACGGTTGCACAAGATGTAGACGAGGCTACACTTCCTTGTCATTAGGATCTTATATTCTTTCAAACTAATTTTTACTGGTCTCACATTGATCTGAATCTTGCCAAGTCTATCCAGAGAAATCGATTTAAAGTGGATCCAACACTCAAACATAAGGATTAGCAACATTTATCGAGAAATGTTTGATAGAAATGAGTAATTTACAGAGAAGAAAAAAATGAATTAGCAACTCATTGTCAATAATTTGCCAAAATTTGCATATTTGTTAAACTGTGCAAAATTCCGGGGTCGTTACCCTGCATAATTTTGGAGTAAAGCTTACCATTCAGGCAAGTACATGTAATTATTGAGTTCTAACCTGGCAAGCTATTTGACTGGATTAATTAGGTTATAACAGAGACAGATTCTGAAATTTAAAACCGGAACGTTAAAAGATGAAGTAATGGATGTGGGCGATTAGAATTCAAAGATACCACTTCTGTAGCCCACACGTGACTGTTTTCCTTGCACAGATGCCTTTCTTGCGATGGAAAATAAATATTTTTTCTTTTGATTGAGAAAATAAAAATTAAAAAAAGCAGTCATAAAATTCATGAAATCATACCTTTCAGAATTTGCCACCTTGAGAAAATATGACGAATGTCTTCAAGACTAAAATCGGTTATAAAGGATACAAGCCCATACTCAAATATTTGTAAATTTAATTGAACTCCTTGACAGTTTCGCAGTCCTACTTATTTCTCTAAATATCATAAAAGTAAAATAAAAACTAAATTTAGGAGAATAATGTCTTAAAACTTTTCAGATCGTATTCGATTGTGAAATCTACTGTAAGGCTTTCCTTCTTATATGGCTAGGCGACCAGCATCATCATTGCACGGAAATGCATTTCAATCTCAATTAAGATTAGTTGAGAAAGACAGCAGAAAGACAGAAAGAAGGCACTTTTGTTACCAGAAGTCAAATTTGGAACACTATGAATCATCATCAGTTAGAATAGTATCTTCTGAGCCAAATTGAACTAATTAAAAGCCACATCGTTCCAGTTGTCAGTGCATCTTGACTGAGCTCTACCGAGTTGCGCCATTTTAGATGTATCGCTGCTAGTCTCATACATTTGCTCTGGGTTTTAAAAAGTTTCCAATAAATCGGAGTAACCCACGGAAATTTATAGACCGGTCGATGCGCTCTGAACATCGTTGTCATAAAGGCGATATGAATTCACATGCTAAAGACTGAGCACTTCGACATTACAAAATGAACTAACTTTTATTAAAAACAAAACAACTGAATGCTCCCTCATTCAAGTGAAGTTAAATTTGTGATGTCTCGACTTCTTAGTCTGGTTATTCTTCACTCTCACCTCTTTTTCCCTATTTATTTTACTCCTTTTAATCCGCCTTTTCTGATGTTTTCTCATGACTAAATTAATATTAATAACACATCTTTCCCAGTTACTTAATACTTTTCATTTACTGCTGTCATTTATCTCTTTTAGGTCGAAACTGAAGTTTATGTCGTCATTTAGTTACGCTAGATTAGTCATTTTTACTCAAGACTCTCTGAATACTCAGTTTTTCTAGTAGAACCATTTCTAAAAAGCAGATCAAAAGTCGACGTTTGACGGATGAGTTCAAGTAAAAAGTCAAGTGTCGAATCAGCGCAATTGCACATTAAAGATTGGTAGTTTAGGAGTTTAGATAAACTGAGAAAAGACATCGGTTTTTAAGGTATGACTATGGTATCATGCTTTGGGAACTAAATGTCAATAATATGCAGTTTATTTTGTATCGACTTGTTTTTTTTTATTATACTGAATTCACGTGCAACAATATAAGTTCTTATAATTGAAGTACCTTGAAATATGCAAATGGGCCAATATATAAGGTTTCATGGAAAATATAGTAGAAATGAATAATATAAATGTTTTTTTTTCTCTAGGGGAAATATTTAATATTTTCCTTTCATTAAAATATCATTTCCGACTTGAAATTTTAGATAGATGATTCTCAAGAGGAGAACTTCAAAGATCCAAAATATTGCTTTTAATTTAAATATTTCTACGTCATTTGAATTATTTTTAGAAATTCATTTAAATGGGAATTTTATGAGCACACACTTTTGATATGCAGAAGTGCATGAAGTAAATAGATGATTAAAGAATACTCATAAAATTAAATAGATTTCAAGGATTATAAATCAAAACTTAAAGTCAAGAGATTTAAACCTTTATTTAGCCATTACGCACAATTCCTGTGTCACCTTCGCAGTATGGACGTGCAACCCACCATCATCTTACCATCCTATCTCTTTCTTCCCTCCCTTGTCCGTAATCGTTAAATACACAACTTGTTCACCCAATTCACCTTCTTATAATATGAGAATTAATTCAGTTGGATAGTAAAAGTATCTTTGCTTGGGATTAGAGTTACATTACCTACTTAAGGAGACTTTTAAGATTTGTTTCAAAATCGGTGAAATCTATTAGTCACTGAAATGGTTTTAACAGGTTTAACAGGCTTGTGAAAAATATAGACAAAAAAGAATCGACTTGATATTCAGACAGGGCTCTTGACTACAAAAAGATGACTTTCACAAGATGTCAAAAATACACACTTAGATAAAACAAATAGTCACAAAATTCGGGACCCATTTCTGAATGCTGAACTTTAGCATATTAGAATGCAATAAAGTTGTATCAAAATAATTCTTACGTGAATGAATTTTGATGAGCTCGGCTTTCCTTAAACCGTATCTGGTAATCACATGATTAACATAGAATACATTCATTTTCTCTCCACCGCAGTTATGCATCTATTTGTCATATTAGAGTATTATGTACAATCCTCATCAATAAAAAAACAAGCTTGTCATAAAAAGAAGCAAAAGAAATATGTGGTCACGGTCGACCACTCAAATTAAATCAACTGATATTCAAACTCTAAATATCGTAGGCATCGGCTCATTCATGAACCATACAATTTAGAGATTGGATTAAGCTGTACCTCTTATAGGAAAGCTATTAATTTCTTGCTTCATGTCCAATTTCTTCTTGATCCCTAAACCCCTTTCGTACTTTCTAGAATGCTGTGCTACTACTCTCACTCATGTTCCTTCTACATTAAAAACTTGTAAACGTTTTCGTGACACTAGCATTAAATTGATAAAAATAACCAGTTATAAAAATTGTGTGAAAACCTACTAGCCGAAATTCACGTGAAGTGTGGCTACTCTGACGCTCTCACTATATATTATACGTATCTCAGACTTTTCGATATATATTAAATAAATTAAATGTACAATTTTTTAATTTTCTGTAAGGGGCGAAAACAAGAAATTGCTTGGTGTTGTTTGATTTATGTAAATGGTTCACTTCTTTACATTACCGCAGTGTGAAGAAATTGTAAAAGTTTCCGATAGAAATAGGGCAAACGCGACTGAAAGCTGTCGATTGCTAGAATATATCCTTCATTTTGCATAAGTATTTTTATACTTCATTGAAGATACCATGATCTTTTCAGCATATTTTAATATCAGTTATATCTATTTTACATCCAACTTTAATATGCGAGCCGTTTCGCAACATAACAAAACCGTACGATCAGATTAACTGAATTCCAGAGTTCTGTTTAAATATTTTTAACGCTTTCCAAAGCATTGGTATTCAAAAGCTCTTCGCTTGTAATCTCCAGTGAATAATGAAGAAAGTGCTGACAATTTTTTTAAATTGTCTAGCAAAACAAACTATTCAGTTGTCAAGCATAGACAATGACTTTAAATTCATTGATACAGCGATTTAGCTCAGTTTCTAGTAGCTTCTAGTAGCTCAGTAATTTCTGCGTACAAGATTTTCTCGAACTTGGAACTTAGTTGTGTCAAACAGTATTCATTTAGATAGTAATTGAAACCTTTATTACTACGTTATCTTTTTTAATTTTGATCTCTTTGTCATTTGGAGGCCTTTTAGATTGAAAGCTTAGTGTTCTTCACTAATTGATATCATTTCAGTGTTCAACAAGATAGACATTAAAATGTGACCGAATTCACTTCACATTTTATTACACTAGAAATTTTACTAATTGTCCCCATATAAAGTAAAAAGCCAAGTAAAAGTAATAAACTCGTTATGCATTAGACTGTAATTATTCAATTATGTACGTCAGAGAGGCATTAATATTTGAATCGGGATTTCTTCAAAAACTGATGAGAACATTGAATGTAACTCATCGTACAATAAATAAAAATATTTTCTTAAATACATCATTGACGCCTGATAATTTAATATTATTTTCTTGGCAGAGCAAAATTATTTCCGGTCTAACCATGGTAAGGCATCAAAGCACGGCAAACACTTGATGAATGACTCTATGCATCTCCAGCTTTACTCTTTATTCGCATTCTCTATGACAATACTTCGGTTTTTCGTCCACGAAGCTGGAATGACGTCTTTTATGTCCCTATGAAGCATAACCCCTATCTGTCATATCTAAACACACTCTTCGATTTCCTCCTATCTATAACCTCATTGTTTCGTCTAAAAGGTACATCTGTACGCATATTATCTCGAGTCCTCACTCAAGTGACTCTATAAAGCTGTTTTTGTTTTCCACTTAAAAGATAACACACGCTTGACAGTGCATCTCCTCTCTTCCTCATAACGCTTCCCTTTCTATCTTTCTCTTTCTTACTCATTTGTTTCAATCCTCGTTGTGACTTCTCTGAATACATTTTTGGTCTAGTCAACTCTTGGTGTTCTGCTCTATAATTGTTCTTAGCTCTTACTCAAACAGCTGCGAATTAGTGACTGTTATTGCCGTTGTTATTTGTTAGCTGCAAACCGTTATTTGTTACTTTAATTCTAACACAGTAATATGTTAAAAAGTCGCAGAGAGATGTATCCAAGTAGTTTTGAGACATCAAAGTCTGGTATTCATCAAATAACTTTATTATTATTATCATTATTATTAAGGGAAATGAATCATATCCTAATGTCTGTAATTGAATTAATGTCTCCAATGATTCGAGCACATTGACTAATTCAATAAATCCAGTAGCTGGGCGTGCTTTCGCTGTATATTAGCTGACAATTGCTATTTGGTGCCTCTCGTTTATGCTATCTTGAGACACTGTAAAAGGAACTGCCTAGTAATATTAACCAGTTACTATTTGGTCAAAAAAGTTGTATCAAGACTCCCAGGTTCTGAATTGAATCAGTTAGTGAAATAAATCATAATTCTGTGAATGTACACTAAATTACATCACTGTAGGCATCGTAGGCTCTGTTTTTCGCCATTAATTCTCTGTTTCTTCTAACTGACTAATCTTATTTCTTTCTTTTATTTAAAGCTCCTATTGTAAATATTGCGGTTTGAGTGCATTTCGGAAAGACAACCTCTTCTTCACTGACGTCTCCTCAGGCGGGCTGGTTTTACAAGAGTTCTGTTAGAGGACATTGCCCTCTACCTTACTAGCCTAATCTGTTTTCCGGTGTGACAGATTGTGTCAAGTCATTATTAAAATTGCGTCGGTGGAGCAATGGTCAACACGCTAGTCTATCGAAATAGTGGTCACGAAGTCAACCATCACTGGAACACATATGGTGATGCGAGTGATTAACTGCACCAGTTAGTTCAGTTCATATTAGAGGGTTGAGATCGAATGCAAGTCTCACACAAGGGGAAGCCCCAGAATATCTTCCATCCACTCATCTGCATTGCTAACGCACCAATAAATGGCTCCGAGAAGTAATGCAATTGAAATAGATTTTCAATTGCACCATTACTTTCGAGGCCAAAATCCTTTATTTTATCCCGCTACGACATGTTATATTGAAAGACTATATATTCATTAACCCATATAGTAGAATTAAACCTTTTTTGCCAAATAGGATTTATTTAGTAGAATTAATTCAGTCACAAAATTGAGTAATGGATAAGCAGTTGTTAGGAAAGCGGATTTTATTTTAAGGAAACAGCAACAGCTTAATTAATCAAGCAGTGACATATCGTATTTCTTACGAAGAAGTTTCACATAATTTGCCTTTAAACCGGTTGCCGCTGTCATAGCTCTCGCATAACTTAAATGTCTACCATTAGGATTACAAATAAGAGTTTCCAATATAATAATAAAATGTTCGTCTCTAAATGCTGCCAAGATAATTGATACCATCCGGACAAGGTCTGATCTGCCTTTCTTTTTAATGTTTGTAAGGTACCTAAACATAGCGAATGGTCCTATTCTGAATAAATTTTCTACAAAGCGGATATAATGCACATCTCTGAAGATATCCACGTCGTCATTAGCATATTTCAGAAGAAGCATGACTACGGATTTTTGCTTCTAATCGAAACAGAAATGATATAAAGATGTTATTTGCAGAAATAGACGAAAATAGCTTAATGCACGAGCAATTTAATATGAAAACAAACCTGAAATGCAGCAAAACGCGCTGCACTAAGGGCACTTTCAGCTAGGATTTCTTTTGGGAGCTGCCGAGCGATGAAACAGACCATTTCAAGGTGACCCAGCATAGCAGCAATGTCAAGAGGAGTACAACCAAATCTATCTACAGCTCCTAGAGAAAAATTGTTGTCTATCAGGAGCTTTAAACACTCTTGACGATTGAATGCGGCTGCATAGTGCACGGCGGTATCTATTTCGGTTATATAAGGCTTCAGTACCACATCTTTATTGATTATAGACTGCAATTCTTGTAAATCATTCCCCTTGATAGCGTAGGCCATCGCCCGCAACGTCTAAAAATAGTAAGGCAATCTCTTAAAACCTGTGTTTTTGGCAAATAACTCTTTTCATATACAAAGATGCTCACTTGGTCATAGATGATAAACCTGTCCAACGGCATAGCTTCGAATCCTTGATTGTTTAAGAAATAAGAACTACATTTAGAGATGGTATAAACTTGCCTTTTATGAAACAGCTTACCGAGTTTGACTGGAAATCAACTGTCGTTTCTTGAGAAATGAACGATTTCGCATCATAGTTTCAAAATTAATGATTATAAGTAAGGCTATTTAATATATTTGCTCGGTTATATGAACACTATTTAAAATAAACGAAAACCGAATGAGTGTATATTCAGTCGTCAAATATGTAGGAATATGATGTCCAAAGACCTGGATTCTGAACATACTAAGCCATTAGCCTAATCTCCCTCTCTGACGTTTGTATTTGCTCCTTCCTCTGACCACAACTGTAACTTTAACACCTAGTCAAAGTTGCTTCTTCCTTGGGTTGTTCTCCAAACATTAAGTCGTTTACGAATAAAAGTTCAAAGTCCAGGAATTAACTCCTGGATATTTGAATAGTTTCATCATTACTATGTTCAGAACTTATAAAGTTAATTATTAAGTTGATTGGTTGTCCACGTCTCCTGTAGCGGGGATCAGCTAGTGGATATCATCTACTATATTTTCTAACTCAGCGGAGTTAAACACAGTCTTAATCCTGATAGATCATATCAGTGATTGATTTTTGAAGATTAAATCAACACGTAGTCCGTTATAATTATATTCACTCAATTTGCTTAGAATAACTGTCAGGATTTTAGGAGCCGAAGGGGTCCGCGTGTCAATAATTAGGATGGCGGACGACCTGACAATTGCCTATCTCACCATAGAACAAATTTTGTTAGCGCTCTAGCTCTTATCAAAAGTCCAGTCTTGGATGGTTGTCTAGACTCTAATTTACACTGAGGGGAGAAGCACGTGCGATAACATTCTTCATTTCGTAGAGTGCGCGTATTTTCATAATTATATCGGTATTTATTTTCTCTCTCCCATTAACAATACATAAATAAGTCTGCTAAGCCTTCATATAGTAATTAACATATAACCAAGCGCGATGACGAATTAACTTTTATTAGTGTAATGAAAGCACCATTTCATTATTAGGATATTTTTTGTTATTATTATAAGGGTGTTGTTGAGTGTATTTATTGCAGTCTCAATGGAAACATGTAATTGGGTAGGAGACGTCTCAGTAGGAAATAACTAGTTTTAAATAGGAAGCTTAAGAAAAAATAACTTTTCAGGGAAGACTGAGAAGAATAAACATGTACACGTATATTAGGAGCATTGGTAACTTAGGATATAAACTGACGGGGGAAGAGATTGGATATATGTAAAATAAAAGGGACCTGATGGGTACCAAATATTAGGAAATCAACTTAGAATGAATGAATGTTGAACGAAAAAGTATTTACCTATGAGTAGCGTTGTTTAGGGAGCCAATAGTGAATCGAAGCAACTTCAACTGTATGGATAAGAATAGCGTGTGAAGTAATGAAACCGAAGAAGGAATTTAAAGATGGCTCGTTTTCAAATACCCCCATTTTCTTTTGTGATGGCTGTTGCTACCAAAATTACTGTGACGACAGTGGATCCTCTTAGTTCTACTCAGTCTTTTCAACGGTGTAAAAATTAGATTGGTCAGATTTTATAGTCCTAATTGAATTATCAGTTTCCTTCAAACTCCAGTATTCCTTAAGAAAGTTCTCAAATTTGCTACGTTAATGAGCCCATTAAATGTTCGGAACGCCTGTAAATTCATGAATATTAAATAGCTTTTTCGTCTAGGATACATTTCCAGAGAATCGTTGACCTCATTTTGCATCCAGAGCGTATGGAAATTCATTTAGCACGTCGTCTCACTTTAGATTTCTTATCAAATACATGGTTTCAGTGGATGGCCTAAATACTATTCAGTCACCGTCGGCTGTCTGTTGAAACTTTATTAAATAGATACATTATTTAGTGTCTCTCCATTTATTAACCAAAGTAATCATTGACGGTCAAACCTCCATTATGTGGAGTTTATGTTACTCCAGGCTTTCAGCTGGCAGCCCACTGAAGCGCTAACAAAATGTCTCTTGAATTCTTTATTTAACTGATGACCATTATTGTATGGGCGCCAACATACTAAAGCCAGCGTCTATTTTGCTTCAGGGTTACCAATTACCATAGATGGTCATAAGTTGGCCATCGTACTTATCAGTTTGATACGTTTTTCCTCTCTCTCGCTCGGAGTTTGAGCCACTTGAAACGCAAAATTTTTAATACTGGATACCCACATCACAGCAGCATTACTAGGCAGTCCCGATGTGGTTAATGTTCATAGTGAATTCCAGTTAAACCAGTTAAAATGTATGCGAGTAGTCTAAAACTATGGTCCTAACTAAATTGGCCATTTGTTTAAAAACGTTGGAATAAGCATTTCATGTTCATTACTTACTGGCCACAAGTACTACTTCACAAAATAATGAATTGTTTATAAAATAACAAGAATCGGAATATCAAACGGGGATGGGTTTTCATTCGCATCGACAAAGTCGGAGTTTAACCATAAGGGCAGCAGCAGTCAGCGAGAAGAGGATAAACTGAAGAAAATTAAGGCTTAGTTAAAGTTATTATATGGGAGTATAACGCATAATATACAACGAAGTTATACCTGAACAAGGAGAATTCCTACACATAGAAGGGTAAAAGTCCTCATTTCAACGCGAAGAACGTTTTCAATTCGACTCCTACAGCCGAATATCATGTTCATTCGAACTAGGTCACAGCGGCAAGTTTCAGTAATTAAACTTCCACAACATTCTACCGGACAAATTCCTAAAATAATAAAACTGCTACTTATTGTTTCTAAGTAATATATCTTTAGTATTTTATTTATTGATACCTTGTGGTAGAGAGCTAATCCTGAAATCCTGTGCTGAATCCATTCCACAACATCGAATGCCATTGTTCTAAATAGAAGAAATTTATTGAGAGTAATAAGACGGTTTGTGAAATAAAATAAATAGCCTTACCGGTTGCATTATTAGAGACCAGATGACTGTTGAAAAACCACTACCACCTTCGAAAAATCTCAGTAAAAACGAAAGTAACCTGGTTATTGATGCTATGAACTGAAGATTACATGCTTAGTGTTAATAGTTCTGGAAAATTTTTAAGAATAAAAGTAAATTTGGTATCCCTTACCAGATTTTGAGTACTGAATAGAATTATAATTCCTATTCCTTCGAGAAACACCATAATTCCAAGAATTGCAGCATACTAAAAAGCAAAATTTAAATTATTCTTATTTTCTATATTAATGCTAAATTATAAAACAAATATTTAAGAATTCCAAATAGTTGCTTGATTTCACACTTTTAATTTTGTACAACACAACAAAAAATGTTAATATGAAGTTGGAGATAGTGTAAAACGCATTTATATGTACTGTGCCATTTTGCATGTATATGAAAAGAAAAGATTTATAAATTTTTAACAAAACACCTTGCAAGCTGCTATTTTATTAAACTAGAAAGATGCGAATATACTATCTTGAGTCTTTTGTATGCCCTAAAATCTCCTGAGTAGTCATCAGTAGACAGGTGCCTAAATTAGAGAAAGCATTTTAAGTCACGAGCATGCTGTAAAGCAATATTGAGTACAAAAGCAATGTGCTTCTGTAGGGAGTTTTACAAGCGACATATATGAAGGCGTCATGTTGAACCAGAACAGTCCATGATTGAGATCTTGTAGGAGGCTAAGTGTTGGCTTATCATCTTACGGAATACAGTCTAGCTGAGTACAAAAATGTTGGATGGATGTATGTGTCGCTAATGCGTGTGAAAAAAGTCGTTCATATTAGGATGATGGTTTGCGGAGAACGGGCTGAGACTTGATGACAATGATGTTCTCATCGAGGATGTGGAAAATCAGCCAATTTTGATCAACTGGGTCGGCCAAAAATGGTCGAGTGCGCTGCCAACCAGAATATTCGTTTTTTCTTAACCACTTGATCGCATTCGACTATTTTGGGTACCTTGTATGAGAGAAAAGCCAACCAACATCCAAGGTTCGGTGGATACTATTGAAAAATCCAAATACGCATTAATTGCTTGGGACTCTAGGTAAACTTGTACTTTCTTCCCTCTCTCTCTCTTTTGCTATTTACCTACAGATACTTGCATTCCCTTTATTGTATATGGTTTCTATGATAAGTCTCTGTTCTATTTAGGCAACTTACAAGGCAAATTGTGAGAGGGGGGACAGAGAATAATACAGCGACAAAATTATGATGGTTTTCCATTAGATGAACAAAGAAAATGACAGTTAGGGTAGTCAAGGCATAGATTCCTCAAGCACTCGAATATTACTTCTGAGAATGGTTGCACCCTTATTTATGTTAAATAATTTATTAATGTGTTTTATGCCCAGGTGGGTTTTTGTCGTCCGATGGATGCTTTTAGTCAAATTTTCATAAAAACTCGATGATTTATTTTATTATATTTCAAGAGCTATATAACTCTTTTTCCTAGGCACTTTACACTCTAATTACAGACTGCATTTTTAAGATAATTTCTCGGATCTTGCCTTCTAATTAAGAAAAAAATTTTCCGCAAGTTTATAAAATAAGCGCCGCATATTGAAAAGAGCTGAATAACATTTTAGAGAAGAAACGCCGACCACTAAAAAGAGACAAGAAATTGTAGACGTAATAAAAAAAGGTCCGAGACCATGTAAAGTAGGAAGAAAGATGACCGGATGTGAAATTTTAATAGTACCGTGGTATCTGCTGCATGGTGTGTCATAAGTTCGCTCTGTCTTTCTACCTATGGAGTACATACTGACTCAGATATAATTGTTAGTTTGTGATATTTGATTGGTTGTTCATCCCATGATCACATAATGACTCACACAAATTAAAACTTGCCTTGGCATCAGAGCCTATCTTACTTCGCCTATCACAATCCAGATTGCCCTTGTACTGAGGCTTCTCTCTTTCCTCCCAATTCCTTTCCTACCCTCTCATTCAGTCCAAATTGTTAAATACATGCCACCTGCTAGCCTTAGAAAGATTCTTAGTTCTATGGGAGATTGGTCAGATTCCTAATGTAGCTTTACATTGGATTAGAGCTATTTTAGCATAAATTAAAAGGCCCAAATCAATGAGTTAAATGTCCGGATGAATGCCAAACTATTAAGTTAGAGCAAGGTAAATTAACTAAATAAACAAAATCCAATCATAACGTCAAATGACAGTGTAATTTAAACCAATACATAATAATTTGAACTCACAAATCGTTGAAGTATAAAACTGCCGCAACAGACGAACATACTGGCGGTGATGCACAAGCAAAAGCAAATTGTTCCAAATATGAGGCAAACATTTGATAGTTCATCTAAAAGTTAAATTTATTTTCATAGTTAAATGGACACTAACTGGGATTAATCACTATATTTTAGAGTCTGCTATGCTCCACATCTCATATTTATATTAATATTCTCTTTCAGCCACTTTTATGTTCAGTCCATTTGAATTAAACCTATGATTTCGATAATGAGTATAGATCTATCAATGCAATATTTTATGATTAGAGAGAGGATGGAAATAGAAGGTTTTGGTCATGAAACCAATACTTCTACAAAGCTTCAGTCACAATCACGGTATCCTTGTCCTTAAAACTTTATTCCCTGAGATTCAAGAGAGGTTTTGGTTGGGAATTTGCTTTCAAAGCGCGTGGGTAGAAGTTAAAGTAGGTACTGGTGTATATGGGCGAGTTTTTACATTTTTGCAAATATCTTAATTTCGTATTTCAGTTCAGATCAAATTCGTCCGATTACAGAAGAAAAGATATCTCCCAGATGACAAATTTAGAAAGTAAGTTTCTGGAGTCACTCATATATTTAGAATTACAGAGTCTTTTGGTTGGCATATTCCAGGGAGATTTTATCTTCCAATCACCAGGATAGTATTGGCTTTATTCAAATTTATTCTACGCACACCTCCAACGCTCGGATATGTGGATATTCCGTTTATTATGTACCCTGTAGGCTGTAGACAGTCTAAATGATATGCTAACGAGCACTTGTATTTCTTTAAAGTTGCGATTTTGCATTGTCATGCTATACCACAATTCAGATATCATAAGTAGAGACCTCGTTAAATAAATTTTTTAAACTCTTTAGAAATTTTAGTTATGGTAGTTGAATTAAGTGAAAACCTGTTGGTAAGTTTCACCTGATATCATTATGAATGTTTAAAACTGCTTTTACTAATACTTACATGCGTTATTGTGAGGGAACATTCTAATTATTAGTCATGCTTGAATGTTACATATTATTGTCCCTAGAACTGAAAGCTGAAAAACAAATATGGTAATTTAAAATTATTTTCGTTAGTTTCGTCAAAATGTCTGATTTTATATGCATTTAAGTAGTAACTAAATAGTAAAATGCAGTATTAGAATATATGGAGGCAAGCTATTTTGTCACTATGGAATAAAATCTTGCTTTAATTTAATTTTAGATGTGCATTGAGGTAGAGCTATTTAAATTTATTTTTTATAATATTTTTTTCCACTATCAAATATCACTGAAAAATTTATTATTGTCAGCCGGATGTTCTTGTACTTTGTCCATACGTACTTCGCTTGCATTTGGTTTAAATATGAAATTGAGCATATTTCGAAATGATATTTTAATGCATTTAAGATAATAAAACAACTTTTTGGTCCATCCTATGCAAAATATTTTTCAGTTGCTTATATGTTTGCTCAAATTTTTACATCTGAAATTTTTCGAGCAATCATCCTTATGCTCGTATTTCTTACACTGTAGTTATCCCTTAATAGGCAAAATACTCTGATTGAGGACTTTTTTTATTGCGGCTAAATCTAATTGTAGAAAAAAAGAAGGAGGTAAGTCAGATGAAAATGAAAAAAAATAACTCACTAGAACGGAGTTGAAAGAACTCAGAGAAGGTATTTTTGTCCCAATTTGTCAAACCCAAATGAATGAGGACAGATTCCAGAGCAGATTTAACAAATGGAAGGATAAACCGCAGCAAAACGCCAAATATTGCAATTACGAGAAATCCAGTCTGAAATATATTTTCATTTCAAATATGATTAGTGCTGTGAATACGTAAAAACAGTAAATGCAAAAAAATTCTGATTAAATAAATAGACGTATAAATAAATATATATCGAATTGATTAGAATAAATCAGGCAGTTATTCCTCAAAGTAAGAAGGTGGCAATATAAACGACCTCTAACAATCTTTATGGCCTACATCTCTATGCTTTTGGTTAGTAAGGTAGAATTTATCGCGACTGAATAAATGATCACGGAATAACTTTAGCCAATCAATTTGTTCTATGGAGCCAAGAGATTGAATTTTCAAAATAGAAATATAAAACAATAGAACAAAACAAATTAGATCATTTAAAATTAAAGTCAAGAATGACTCTAAATTTTCGCTTATTTTTATTCCCTTTTATTCGTACTCCTCTATTTTTATCCCTATTTAATGCACCACATACTTAGTCGTACTTTTATAGATAAATTTTTATGATATTTTACCATGTCGTGACAAATATGGGGAAAAATGATGAAGAATATGCGGATTCAATATGAATATTCCATGAAAATACAGCTGCATCATATTTATTAGTTTATTTCTAAAAACATAACTCCTATATTTGTATTCGTTACAATTTACCTAATGGTTTGAATGAGCGCACTTTACAGTTTACCATTGATCAATATTATCCAGTACGATTGAATGTGGTAACTGCTGTGTTACCAGGACATGTGCTTTTCTTTATTGCGATATCCAAATCGTTTAATAAATTGTCCAATCCAATACCACTCTTTATTTTTGACAATTTTTGTGACAGATTATTTCAAATTTATCAAATAAACTACATACTTGGGTTATAATTCCCTTTACAATCATAAAAGTTAGTGTAAGATAAACCCATTCCCAAGAAATTATTAACAAAGTATAATGTTAATCGTGAGGAATGTTTATGGCTAACCGAATATCAAAATTTAAACAGTCCGTAAATAGTTGTAAATTTGGGCTAATTTTTAAGCAACAATCAAATCACACCTCATCAACAAGCACTGATTTCCATTTCGTAATCTTTTTACTCAAACTGGTAGTACACTTTACTCTAATTTTTACCTTAAAGCAAACCATCTTAAAATCAAACATCGAGAAGTTTGTCGCCTTATCATGATGAATGAATTTCAAATGTCAACTTTTGTTCACATGACTGCGAACTTTAGCACGCTGTTAAGTACTTTGTCGGAATTTATGAAATCTACTGTAATTGTACTGTTAATATTGTTTTGGTAGCATTTGTCTGGATAATCCAGATATAAAGTTTATGAATGCAATCTTTGTCAAATGGAAACAACCTAGCAATCTTATATTTATGAAATTTCTTATTATTACATTAACTTGAGGGTTTTATTAGTCAAATTGAAAAATGCCATTAAATTTTGAGTCTGTTTATATTAAAATGTTTTATTTTGGCATTTTGTAACAATTGCACGATGCTAAAACTGTTCAGCAAAGCAGAAGAAATAGAAGAAGAGAAGAAAAAATTCTCTTATTTGCTTAAAGAAAATTATTTGGAAATCTTTTCAATTTAATTAATACATTGTCCGACTTTTATTACTGAATTCAATGCTAGTAGATTTGGATACCCGAATGGAAAGAGGGCTAATAGCCGATTCACCTATTTATCATTTGTCACGTCAGCAGGAAAAATAACACATTTCTGGGTATATTTTCCTGCTCCATGTGATTAGCAAGAGAACAGTAGTAATTTTTGCAATTAATTAATGCTAGGTAGCATTCTTGTACGCTTTCCATTCCTAAAGAATTTTAGAATTACCTGACTGCAAAAATGCATGTTAATGGAAAAATTCATTTCAAAGATTCTATTAGCTAACGTCAAAAGCGCTTAGCATCCATACTAACTAATATCAGACCAAACGATTAAAGCAAATAATAACTTATCAATAAACGAAACTTTCAAATTTGTCTATCCTTTTTTTTCATACTATTACAATTCTGGAGTTCATCACACTTATTTAATGATAATTTTATTATTTCATTAAGTATCTATAAAATATTAAAGATAAGAATAGTAACAATCATGACTACTTAGTGTTGTGTAGGGACTTAGTTTTCCTGAGTAATCGCCCTCTTCCAAAAAATGTAACAAATATACGTGTCACGCTAAAAATTCAGTGTGTTATGAAATTTTATTTGACTGTTTATTTTGATATTTTTGTCTGATTTAAATTGTTAATAATTTATATATATATATATATATATACATATACATATGTATCTTTTATCACTTGTTGGAATTTCTGTTAACCTAGTTCAGTTGCTTCTCGCATTTAAAAAGCGTAAAAATTTCTGCATTAACGTGACTGCTGTTTAACTATAAAGTGGTGCTATCAATTTAATTTTAAACTACGAAATTTTTGAATACATCTTCTTCTAATGACAAACCAATTAGATCCGATTTGTGGAATTCTCAATAATGAAGAAGTTAGCGAATGTAATGCTTGATTTATTTAAATTGATATTCGGTACAGTCAGCCTCAAAATGTTGTAAATAATATGCTTTAAATGAACGTAAGTTTTGTCCATCTTGCCGAAGTAAGCTGCATTAATAACTTTATAATTAAATTGGAATATCTTTATCAAAGTAAGTATGAAGCATTATTAGATGTTTGCATTAATTAAATTTTAAAATTAGTGTGTTTATATCGGTGATTGCCTCTGTATTTCCTCCCTTGAATATATATGCATATATATTTTTAATTGCATCTATTAAACTAACGAATACTTCTTCTTTTATTAACCACACTTAACAAAATATATAATTCTGTGCTTCTCTTACCCCGAGAATTGTGTTTATGATAACAATAATGCATGTGAAAATCCCTGCTGGTCCGCAGCACATTTGTGTCACTGCAAAGGAAAAAGAAGGTCTGCATTAAAAGGACTCTGTAGTTGATTTGCGAAGCCAGATAGTTATTTTTTTCTAATCACTCCTGTTACTAAAAACTGTTTGAGGATTGTTGTGAAAGGTCGTCAATAGGCAAATAAAGCACAAAAAGAATGTGATTTTTATTTGGTTATCAAACGATTGCCACATAACCTAATATTTATCGAATTGTTGTATATGACGGCTCTCAATGTGCTTATAATTAGAAAGTAGAGGGACAATTAATTAATTAGAATTTTAAAATTTCATCTATTTAAGTGTATCACAAGCAGAAATAAAACATTTTATTAACAGATTTTAAAAATAATCCATAAATATTTTGAACTCCCCAGAAAATGAATCTAAAGATTTATAATTATTTTTAAAACAACTTTTCCTAAGACAGCCAACTTAATAATTTTATAATTATACCTCCATAAACACGAAAGTTTAATTGCATTTATACTGAAAACGTAGACTTCTTTAAGAGAGCAAATAAAATTAATTATTTATAAATTAAAATAATGACAAATTTAGAATTAGAAAATTAGGCATTTGGATTAAGATGAAGATAAATGGGATACCAAAATTTGACTAAACGAAGTTATATTCGTCTTAAAAAATTATCATAAATTCTGTAGTATTTTTATTGGTAAATTAATTTTTGCCCATAATTTTCAATATCCAGTAGGTGACGTTCTCCTTGGATATATAAATTCATTTGTAAAATAAAGTTCATAATAACATAATGCCCTTATTTAATAAAAAGTTAAACTTTTTTAACGATTGGATTCTAAACTTAAAGCTGTCATATTTTATATATGCAGAGGTTAACAATATAATAAAAATTTTAAATAAATTATACAGTTTTAATGATATTTCATAGTTCAAATTAATATTTCGACAGTAAACGATTGCACTTACCTTGGAGTTTCTCCCGAATCGAACATATAACACATACAAATCCTATTTTGTGGTTTGCCACGCTAAAGATAGACAACCACCTGCCTACAGTAGGACGAACCAATTAAAGTGAGGTATTTCAAAGTGACCAATCAGAAGCCCTCTGTTAGCAATCTTGGATTCTCTACAAAGTGCGATGATAGTGTGCAAATCACTCAGGTTAATATTAGTGATCATATGGATTTGAATATATTTTTTTGTCTTTATTTGAAAAAAATAAGCGGAATGTTTGTCATTTAATAGGACAATGTTAAAATACAGAAGATATCTTTATTATAATTTCGTATATAGTTTTTATTACACGGAAAACACCCGAACACAAAGAACCGTGCAACAGCCTAATATAAAGAGAAGTAAATGGCATTCATTCAGGATTCATTCTATTTGTATATTCACTATTGAGATTATTAGAAATAGAGTCAGAACTTAACTATTAAAAGCAGCAAATACAAAATCCAAGTAATTACAGAACTAGTGACAGTGCTGTGTGATTAATTCAGGGCCTTTCAATAAAAATAATAGTTAAAATGCCAAAGTGATTATTAATTATTTCAAAATTGGAAACCTAGAGCTCAGTAGTAGTATTTACGTTTATTTATATCAACAAGACCTGAAAGTAAGGACGAAAGCGTCTGAAAATTATTAAAAAACAACCAATAGTTTAGGTATAAATTGATAGGGGAAACATGAGCTATGAGCACATCCATTGGGGTTACTGATTAATCAGTGCATTAGCCGACATTGGAAAGAGTTCGATGAATATGCATCACAGGGGACCTGAGGGGTAACAAAATGGTGGGCTGTCACAGAGTAAGCTAATTCAGACCAGGAGAAGTATTTTTTGTAGTCTAACAAACTGCGACTAAGAGTTTAGTTACTACACGTCTTTACTAAATTAAATTTTAGTATACTATATCAAAAACAATTATTTGGGTAGTCAAGCATGATACATTTCACTACAAGAAGGACAGTCATACTTGGATCACTGTGTTACAAAGCGGATTTTTTCTTGCATGACCAGACACTAAATTCGAAATTCGAGGTATAAAATACATTTTGCTTCATAAATAAAATCAATTTTATTCAAATAAATTTTCCGCCTTATCAATTAAAATTTATGTCTTTTAGGTTTTAATAACCAAAAGTTGTCGGGCTTTAAAACAATGAAAATTATAATCTTCTGAACTGATTTGTATTTTATATAAATAACTTTCAGGATTTTTATTATTCATTAATTTTAATGATCGATTTTACTGTTTTATAGACTGATATGACTGCATTCTCCCAAGTCTCAAATAACTTCAATTCCATTTTTCATCTTTGGTCGAAAATTTTCTAGTACTTATAATCTGAAATACGCAATATGTAGCATTCGACTAGTAATAGTTATTGTTATTATAAGTCTACATTAAATAACATTAAAATAGTTTTTCAAATATTTATTACTGTCTTTTTAAAAAATATGAAAATTTCAACCATGACAAACCATAGACATATTTTTCAAAGAATATAGAACTTGATTGAATTTTCGAACAAAGCCTGTGCGACTCTCATATTTTAATTCATTAATGTGTCCTCGTTCTGTCCATTTTTATGATTTTCTGCTTCAAGTTCTAATATTTCAC